>VWZU01000801.1:229810-419411 GCA_013397095.1 Sterrhoptilus dennistouni
AAAAAAGGGGGCTTAATATAGCCTGAGAAACAAAGACAACAGCATGGGTAAGAAAGAAAGCACAGGTGTAATTTCTGGGCACAGTGAGAAGCCTTTTAAAAGCCCTTCAATGAGTAGTGTGTACATGTTTACCACCACTGCAGCTGACATACAGCCACAGGAGCCCTGCACTACAGGGATCAAATGAGAACTTGTGGAGGGCTATTGAACACCGGGAATTTTCACAGTAAGGCAGAACAAAATTATTCAGCACTAGGGGGTTCTCTAATTTTGGTACACTTGGAAAATAAAGCAGTGCCTTTGTCCAGGACTAATATTTGCTCACCAATGGCCAAATCCATCCATTGCTTTTCTTAGCTGTGACCTGGGATATGTAGGCTAGCATTTGACATTTGGGCTGCTCAAGGAAATATGCAGAAATACTCACTCAAGGCTTGCTAGGGGACTTTTTTTTAAATTCTATTTTGGTTGCTTTGCTTACCTAACTTCTCCAAATTGTCCCAGGGCTTACACATTGGCATATATTTAAAAATGTAAATAGATTTTCCAAGGCTAGCACTGAGCTTCAGAGAGTCTCCAGTGAGATAAACAAGCGAGTTGACGAAACCCTTGAAATGTTTGCTGGGAGAGCAGAGGAAAAACCCTCCTGAGATGCCAGGGGCACCAGCCATGGCTGCAAGGCCTCAGATTTCAGCCTGAAAAGCCCAGCCACTCCTCCATCACCAGCATTTTGCAGTGGGTTGGGACTTTTTGCCCCGTGCCTTGTAGGGTTTCATCCTGTAAGGGCCGAGGCTGCCGCCAGCCGTGCCATTGATTGGAAAGGCCACAGCAAGATGCCTCACAAGATGATCCCATTTTTATGGCTGAAATTACACTGTCTACAGCCATTAAGTACCTTTTTCTCCTCATTAAATTTTGATCGTTTCCTCTGATAAAATATGGCTTTGGAAGATTGCTGTTCCAGGTTCCAGCTCTTGCCTTGCTCCTGAGGCGAAGGTTTTTGAAGGTGCAATCCTGCAAATTACTCCCCTAGTAAGGATTTTTATGCAAATCGTCCTGTTAACTTTACACAAGAAAGAGTTTGCTGGATCATGCCATTATCCCTAGGCTTACAATGGAAACACAACTGACCTTTAGCTGTAATGAGCACCAGGAAAAAAAAAAAGTGACAAAATTGCCTGGATCTTAGCAAGCTGATACAAGCTGTGCCTTGTGCTGGTAAGGGACAGATCTTGGAGCAGGCTGAAGGAGTTAAATCATTTCACGGTGTTAGATAACAGCTAATTGACAGCAGATATAATGCATGTTGATAACCAAATGTAATTCAGCAGCTAAGAATGAAAGAGCCCAAATATCTGCTAAACCAAGCTGTATGGGAGTTATTATAGGAATGTTCCCAGAGCTTTTGCAGCTGCAGAAAAAAACCTCCAGAAAACCAAAACCCTCCCCAAAACCCTCCAAAACCCCAACAAAACCCAAAAAGACAATAAAACCAAACCAAAACAACCCTAAAACTATGATATAATACAAAAGAAAGAGGAATCAAAGCAGATGGTGCAGCTGATGTGGAAGGTGCCAGTGCAATTGTACCTCAAGTGTGGCCTTTGAATGCCCAGTGTGCAGCAGGTGAAATGAAAATGGAAATGGAAATGGAGCTGAGCACAGGAGTCATGGCACTGTCCTTGTGGGATTACAGGCAGGATGGGCTCCTTGGGTGAACTTGTATGTGAGAACAGAGCAGAAAGATTTCTGATATTTTCCTAAATTCAGTTCAGCTCTCCAGAGCCTTTGGGCAGGTTACCAGCACTGGAGAAAAAGGTTCAGGGTACAAGTGGGTTGTCACACCAATGGGTCTTGGCCAAGACCTTGACATTATCCACCTCTTGGTGCTTTTCCTCCCCTCGTAGCCCAAGGAGGTTGTGGAAAAAGGCCCAACGTCTCAACCCACAGCACTGAACGAGCAGTGCCCCTGCCATGGCTCCCTCTCCCCTCACAAAACCAGGCACTGGTGTTATAAATGCAAACATTTGCCATCACTCTGCAGCTATAGCAGAAACAGATCAGCACCACCATGGCCATTCCACACTTCCCTTTGCTTCATTTCCACTTCATTTCTCCTCCTTGCTTGTGCCTGCCCATGACTTCATTCCATTACTCCTCCAGGGTCTATTCATTTCCCTTGCACTGTTCTCTCCCTTCCTTCCCTCATCTCCTTGTTCTTTGTCACCCCATTGTACAAGTGGCTTTTATTTTCTTCTTTCCCTTGCTTTTGCCTTTTCTCTCTGTTTTCTTTCTTTCCTTCCACTCTCTGATGGTATTTTTGATGCCTTCCCCTTGCCTCTCTTTTATTGCCCAGCTGCATTGCCTATTGTATTACTTGCCATTATCTCCAAATATATTTTGATATATTTCCCCCATTTTTCGAGCCCAGAATTTTGTTCCCTTAAAGGCACCAGAAAGCACTAAGGGTTAGAGAGGGGAACTGAAAAGCATTCCAGTAGTTTTCCATCAGCCCTGTGTATAAAGCACTTCTTTTTCCACTTGATGAGAAAGCAGTAATCAGGTTCCCCCTGCATCGAGCTCTTTTACACAAAGAGCTTGCTGCAAAAAGAAACCAAATAGATTTCTACCTGGCCTCCCCCTTATCTCTGCCTCAAAGCCTGGTGAACCCAGAGCCTTTTTGCTTGCTGTGGCTGTTGCTGCCACCCAAAGCACACAAGAGGTCGAGGGGTATGAGCCTCACCCTGGCTTGGTGGTGCAGGTCACGGCTGAGATTGTGGATTGGACCCTGCAATTTATTTCCCACCTGGAGAATTTAAAGCCTTGGTCCAATAGCAGGGAGAGGAGATCTCTAACTCTGCAAAAGCTGAAATGGTGTCAGAATGGAAGGTAAAGGGAGAAATGCTAAAAGAAAGCTTTGATCCTCAGATTAAACATCACCCAGTCCTTTAGGGTTCCCACCTTCCTACCTGTAACCACAGGGTTGAAAAATGCTGATATGTGTACAGAGAAAGGTTCCACTCTAAGGTGGTGTGGACTGAAATGCAGGTTTCAGCCTGTTAAATGCAATGTGCTCCCCTTCTCAGCTTTGTCTCTGCCAGCAAAAATCAGAGCAACCTCCAGGGACCACTTGCTGCTCCCACCAGGAGTGTTCCCAGCTCTCTTTCCCTTCTGCTCCAGCAGCCACAAACTCAGCTGGGCTGGGCTGCTCCCAGTAGGACTCTTCCCTGCACCAAAGAACTCCTGATTTTTAGGGGCTGGGTCTGTCAGAGCCCACCAGATTTGCCACAGACCAGCATTTCCCACAGATGAGGGGCCAGGAACACGGGCTGCCCTGGTACAGGTCATTCCAGTCCCTATAACAAAGGGGTTGGAGTCCCAGGAGTGCCCATTTTCCCCTTGAACCACCCCACACAGTGAGGAGGTGCAGGAACTGTGGTGCCCCCAGTGAGCCAGGCACTGCATCAGTGCCCTAAGCATTTCTGCAAGTTCAGAAGAAGATGAAACAAAACACAATCCTGAAATTATGCCTAATAAAGCAAGGGGAAAATGAGAACATACAGCCAGAAGGTGAAAGGCCCATTATAACAAATTTGGTCTCCTGTTTTTCTTTAAAATATAATTTCAGTCAAATGGATCTTATTTGCACGGTTGCAATTGTCACTCCATCTCTTCTGCAGCCACACAATACTTTTGTCTCTGATGAGAAAATTCTGTAACTGCCTTTGTCTCATTCTCTGCCTTCTCTACAGACCTCTGCTTTCTAGCCCAGCACCAAATAAAATAAAATAAAATGAAATAAATAAATATGAGTCCCTCATCTAAGGCTGAGTAGCAGAGGTTTAACGTTGACAATGTGCTTTGTCACTTTGGCTCTGGAAAAGGCTTACAAAAGCTTTATTAACAGGCTCATTAGCACGGCCTGATTTACTTCTGCAGACTTTACTCTTTTACTAGTTTCCAGGAGCATCAGCATCAGTTGCAGGGCTAATGAATTCACTCAGATTTGCATGCTAATGAAACTCCCATGACTCTCTGTGCTCCCGACTTCAAATCGATCTTTGCTGTTGCTTGAGGAATATTAATAGAAATAAAAGTAAAGGGGAGCACCAGGCATTGCAGTTGGGCTTGCTGTAATCCAAGGCTGCTGTGCAATTCACATTTCATACATTACACTGTTTCAGATCTCATTTCTTTCATGCCTTATTGACTCTAGCTGTACAGGAGACAGCACCTTCAGGAAATTCCTGGAGCAGGGGTTGGCCAGGGACTCAAGGGGCTATTTAGGAAAATCGTACTTGAGCTCTCAATAAATGGGTCGGTCAGCAGGAAGTGCTGGCATGCACCAGTGCAATTCCAGGTATTTTTCTCCAAATATATGGATCCCATTTCTCTTTGACAGAAAGAGAAAACCTCAGTTTCTGACCTCAGTTTCCTGCTGCCTGCGTGTGCAGTGCATCACAGAAAAATGGGGTGAGGGAGCTCCCCTTATCCACACCTTAACTCAGCTGGGTGAGGAGGCTGATCCAGGAGAGCTCTGGCTCAGGAATGGAGCCATGAAGGGAGCAGAGACATCTCCAGTGACAGTACAATACCCATCTCTGCTGGAAGCAATGAGGGGACCAGTACCAAATTTATTCTTCATATTCTGGAAAACACTGGGAACCATTTCCCCAGAGGTATCAATTCATTGCACTGCAGCTGCCAATATGTTTATATATAATATTATATAATATATATTATAAAACATATATACTATATTTTTATCATCCTGGTGCATAGCGATTGCCATTTCACAGCCTGAAAATCACAGTTTGTCTGAATGCCTTCTGAGCAGGGACTGCTTTGTTTTGGGCTTTGTTTCATGAGAAAAGCAAAAGGGATTTGGAAGTGCACGGGAGGATTCAGAGCCCCAAATCCTCTGCTCTGGTAGGTCGGTAGGAAGCCTTCCCCACAGGATCTCACTAACAGACCCAACCAAAACAAACAGCTCAGCGATGCGCCTCTGTTAATTGGAGATGTTACTCTCTCACTCCCGCTTCAATTTTAGCAATGATGAATGCTGGTAGTTGACTGAAGCCCTAGAAAGAAATCCCATTGTGCAATCATGTTTTTACAAGAATATTTTTGGCTTCTGAAAGTGCACTTAACACATCCAAATTAATGGAAAAGAGGATTCTTCACTGAGCAGCCTCCCGTGCCTGCTCTTCTTAATTTGATACAATAGCAGAGCGTACATTGAGATTAAAATGCTCTTTTGGATGCTCAATGGCAAGAAATTATTCAGCAAAAAACCAGGGCACCATTTTCGTGATATCTCTTGCGAGTGAGGATAATCAAAGAGCTCCATTTTCCTCGCTGCAAAAATAACACAATTCCTACATACTACTTCTTCTTCCTTTTTTTTTTCCCCCAAACAGAAGTAAAGAAAATTAAATAAAATGTAAAGCAAGCTGTGGACTAATTATCCTTTTCTAAATGAATTCATATTGTAAAATAGCCTATTGAATGCATAATGAGCATCATTAGCACCAAGAGGAGGAGAGCAGAGCGGCCATCCTGTCATTATCAGTGTTTATTTCGGGAGCGAAGCAACGCCAAGGTGAAGTGGATGCTTTGTGCCCTGGGCACTGAAAAAAAAACAAGCCAAGCTGAGGGCCTCAAACTTCTCTTTCTATTCAGAAGCACCTCACCCTGCCTCCAGCTGTCCCCTGTGGGATTTGAAGGCCTCAGATGCTGCTTGCAGCTGGACATGCGTATTTGGGATTGGCAGCTCTTCCAGCACCTCCTCGGCTGGAAACAAAGGGCTGGGCTCTGTCTTCTGCTGTGGGAGCTTTGAAGGGGTAATGTGGGTTCAGGGCACTCATCAGGGTGGATGGGACAGTTCCCATCCATGGCCTGGGGAGGTTTTTTTCATATTTATAGCAGTGTTTCCTGCAAAGTGGAATGATTTCCTGGGAGAGGCTCAGCCTGGAGTTCCTTTTCCTGTCTGGAAAACTGGGGAGCTCCTACAGGCTGACAGTGACTGCCTCACCTTTCAGCAGGGCTCCCCTCTGCCCTACACACATGGGCTGCTGCCCTTGATCTCACTGCAGACCTGGAGGGAAAAATTCCCATTTGCCGTCCCTTCCTATCTTTCCATCCAAATGGATGCCAGGCACTAAGCACATGTATCGCACTTTCACAGAGATGAAAATTCTCTGAGAGACTAAAATACTCCTCCTAAGTTAGGAATGTTCCTAAACTGTGTTCCCTGCATATTTTCCCTGCTTTCAAGCCCTTCCAAGTCTGGATGGCACTGGTACAGCTGAGGTGATGGCCACGGGGGACAGCTGCTCCCCATGTCCCCCTTCCAGTCTCACCCTCGGTTTAGCAAATCTGCTTCATGCTCTCAGCCTAAGAGGTCATTTGTAGCAGTTTGGCCTGGATCAACCTGAATGAAAACATCCAATCAAGCCCTAATTGCAACAAATTATATTAGCCTGTAAGTTGTGCAAGTTGCATTGCAGCAACTTAATTCAGGCTGTGCCCAGGAAGGCAGGAGAGGCTGAAGGGGCCCCTTGCACACATGGGGAGATGTGTGTGGGAGGGCTGAGCTTCCCCCTCCACCCTGCTGCTCCTCCCACCAGCAGGTTTTCATCCCAAAGTGCTTACGTGCTGTCACCCAAAATACTTGAGGAATTAAGCAGGTTAGTCCCACTCTGTGGAACTCACAGCTCGACGCTTGGCTGAAAGACCTGAGGAAAAGAGCATCTGGCTTTGTGACACAGGAAAATGTTAAAGGGAGGTGCAAGGAAGAGGAGTGTGATGGGATTGTGTGTCCCTGCTCCTCTATTCTCTGCTCCTGCAAGGGAGATTCACTGGACCTTCCAATGGCTTTTCTCTAGTGCAAAATATGATAGTGAAGGAAAAAAAAAAAAACCAACACAAAAGAAAAGACAGGAAAGAAATAGTAAAATTAATTTCCCTACATGACATATTTTAAAGGGCACTGTCAATTTGCTTTATAATTACATTTCTAAATCACTGGAAGATTACACTGAAAGGTGAACTTTACAAAACCTGAATATTTTTAATAATTTTTTTTTAAATTAAAAACCTTTTTTGGGGATTTAAATACAATCCCTCTGTGCTGTAAGCCTGTGTAACAGCAACAGCAAGGAAATGGATAGGATATGCTTTCCTTGTTCCTGCTCATTTGTACCTCTCATTTCCCACTAAGGCTGCTAAACCTCATGGGATTTAGCAGCTCCTTCTCTAAGGATGAGCAGCATGGTTAAGCACAAGTGCTCAGGTCTCCCCAAATTTTGACACTGCCCTCATTCCTCAGGATTGTGAGAAAGGGCTTGAAGTGTTAATGTTTGAGGCAAGAGGTTTATTTTGCTATCCAGTTTTTGAGCCCTTCCAGATATCCCCATTTCATGCCTTCAGGCTTTTCTCTGCAATGAGGAAATCTCAAGGTGTCTTAGCTGAGAGCTGAGCTTCTCACCTTATCAAATTGCTCCAGGTCTGAGAGAGAAACCAGGCATCAAGAGAATCAGCACAGAGATATCCAGCTCTGCCTTTGGGGGAAAATTTGTTCTGGAAGCACTGGAATGAGCCAGAGGGATGTGATCCTGCATGGGTGGGCACCATCCGGGTGTCCCCAGCCTAAATTCCACCTCCTTTGCAACACTCTGTGAAAATAAAGCAAATCTTGGCTAAATTTGTGCTGTAGCCACTCAAGGGACACTCATGAAAGGCACTGGGTTAAGCAGAGATGTGATTTAAAATGCCCTGGCTAAAGCACATTAAATTTTAAAATCACCACTTCGTGTTGACATGGGGTTGTTTTCACCTGAGCTCCTTTTGCTGCGGGATGAAATCCGGTTTAACTGATCCACTTTCCCACCTGAGCTAACTCCCTGCCTCGTCCTAACAAGGTACAAAAATAAAAGCACAAAGCAGCTCGATGTGGTAGTGGTTGTAGGAAATGATGGAGCTCCCCGTGCTCATCCACTACAGGAATCTATATTAGGTTTTTCAAAGTCTTACAAGCACAATGAGTCTCTCAGTGCAGGTGAGATTTATTTCTCTCTTTCTCTAATATATATAGGCCCTGATTCTCTGCTTGTTTAATCCATTGGTTTACATGGATTTACAGCAGATATTGGCATTTGATCTATGACTGGGCTTGGTCTTTTGGCTCTAGTTTGAGTGAAGGAATAAAGTTCAGAGGACAAATTAATAGAGAGAAAAATTAGCTTTTCATGTATTGAAGACAACAAAATTGCAGTCTGCTATCAAATAATCATCTAAATAAATAACCTTGAGAAAACCAATTACTTACCTAGGAGGAAGCTATTGGCAGAGGTGTGAGCATCCTCCCGCTGCACCAGACTGAAAAGCCAATATTTATGTATAAAATGGAAATCTGGTTACTGAAACAGCATTGCAATTCACCCATTGTAATTAAAAAAATAACAATCACGCTTCAAGATAATCCTTCAGGTAATCAAAAGCTGGATCAGCAGCAGGTGCTGGTACTGGGCCGTGCCCTTGCTGGCAGTGACAAAGCTCTGACTGCCAAAGGTGGGAGGTGGCAATGTGATGGCTGATGGGGTTGTTTAGCCCAAAGGGGCATGAGGCAGTAACCTGGAGAATCTGGGGACAAAAAAACCAGAGCAACCCTCTACCTGCAACACGGCTCCTCATATAATCTCTTCAAATATATGTGTGTGTATGCAGCCCATTTGAATGGATTGCACTGGAAATTTAGGCTTTATGGTTCTGAAAGACAAAGAACATCAAATAATTTTGCTTCTAATATGAGCACATTAGTGATTTTAACAGCATTTGGTCTACTGAAACAAGATAAGGACTGGAATAATAAGCACCAGTTCAAAGATTTATCTAAATATGTTTGGCAGTTCCCCCGCCCTTTGCCTCACAATGTGAACATCCCAGAATTGAGACCATACCCTGTAAATTACCACCCTCTGTGGGGTCCTCATGTTAAATTATTCCAAATAAGCAAGGCCAAATGCTCTCAACTTAGCCAGAGATAATCAACTAATGTAAAGCAATTTCCAACAGTTCTATTTTGCTGCTTCAGGCTCTTCAAAAGACAAACAAAGCCACATAGAAAATTGGCATGGAAAGGAATAAGAATTGTCACCTCTTGCTTGTTGGTGCTGGACCAGTTTTCATGTGTGTTCCTAATTATTAGGATTAGCAGTGTTGGATACCCAGCCCCCTCTGGGATTCAGCAGCAGCAAGATGGGGCTCAGAGAGCCCTGCACTAGACATGGTGTTGGAGGCTGTGTGGATGAGATCTTTCTCATTAGTCAGGCAATCCATCTCCTGGTAGAAAGCTGCAGGAATTAGTTTCACTTCCAGGCCTTTTTAATTACGGCCAAACACAAGTGCACCAGTCAGACAAAGAAGTTGCTTTACCTGCTGAAATTTCAGATTGTGGCACTCTCTCCTTAAGGCATTGTGTTTGCTGTCTGCGTTGACTTTCAATTTACAGTAGCTGTTTCTTCTTGTAGCACAAGACAACAAATTTCACCGTATATTCAGAAACTCACTGCAATGTAGATGAAATTCCATAATTTACATAATCAACTTCTGAGCTGAAAGGTCTGCGTTTAGACATATCCCTGAAATAGAAAGGGTTTTGCTTTCTTTTCTTGTGTTTTGGAAGGTATGACCCCATCATTTTGCATAAAACTGTATAATTCTGCTTTGCTATTTTCAGTATACCCCATTATCAGTCAAACTAATAGGCCTGGAGAATGAAACCCCCAAAAGAAATCCACCACATTAGGGAAATAAATACAGTTAATGATGATAATTAAGTCACTGGGGATAATTGAGAGATTATCCAATTACTATCTATAATTCTTTGGCTTGCAAATAAGATAGAAGTGTGTAGAGCTAATCCATTCTAGCAATAATAATAATAATTAAAAAATTAGAAGGGGGAAAAAGCACAAAAAGCCCCCAACCCACAAATTATTAGATTGTTTCACAACTGGGGGTATTTTGTTGGTTTAATTGCCTAGTTGGCGAGTTTTTCTAGTCTGGAGTAGTTTTTTTAGGCAGCCGTTGCAACACTGGTCTCTTGAGGAGGAGGAGATATTTTGGTTCAGGACTGAATTCCCTGATTCAAATCCTGATTCCCTGGAGGAGCCCTGCTGTCCCCTAGATCCAGACTGAGATGGACACACGTGCTCCTTGCAAAGGTCTTGCAGTAACTGCAAATGAACTGATCCGAAATAAGAAGAGATGGGATCAGTCTGGGGTTGTCCTCTGGGTTCTGATGGTAAATTTAGGACAGAAGCCTTGTTCCTGCAGGCTGTGCCCTACAAAAAGCCCCTCAGGTCCCCTTGGACTGCAGTGCCACTCTTTTGTGTTGGTTTTGCAGACATGCAGTCATGCTGTCACAGAGCTAAGGAGAGGTGGTTGACCCCTCCTGACCAGGTCAGGTGCTAAGGGAGGTTTTAGTCCCAAATATTTCTCAGTCTCAGGCAGCCTGTGTCACAGTGGCTCCAGTTTTCTAATTTAGCAAGTGGATTAGGGACAAGAGCCAAACCCCAGGAAAACACAGCAGCACACTGGGTAAGTTTGTATACTCAGGGATAGGCACCATTTTTTGGGAGGAACATTTTTGTTCCCACTTTCCTGCATTTGGAGGGCCTTGCTTGGCACAGGTAATTTAAGGAGATCTAAATATGGCCCCCAGCAAGTCAATTAAGGATGTGTTTAATTTTAACGTGTGCATAGTTCCTTTGGATCTCATCCATGGAAATCAATGGCAGGGCTGCTGGTGGTTTGATTGGCTTCGGATCAGAGCCAGCAATTCTGATTGTAGAGATCGAATGCTTGAAATTAATTATATGACTAATGCTTCACTGGATTAGGGAATCAATTAATGGAAGTGGGGTGCTTGTTAGCAGATTTCCATTAACTTTCATGCAGATTTTTTTCCTAAACACAAACTGCATATTCATTGCCCTTGAATGCATTTAGGTAAGTTGGAAAAATAATAAGATGGTTGAAATAACTAGAATTTTCTAATGAAGCTACTGAAAGGAGTGTGGGACTCTGTACTGGGAATTAAATCCTTGCACTGAAAGACCTTGTGCCAAGTCCTCCTACCAAACAGGTAAGTACCAGAGAGCTTTTCCAATCCTGTTTATGCCAGAAGCTCTTCAGTCTGGGATTGACAGACCTAGAAGGCGATCGTCTTCATAAGCCAACCAGAAGGATCAGAAATGAGGTACCAAAGTACAACCCTTTCTCCACACATTTTTTTCTCATCTTTGAGTAGCTGCAGGAGGGGAAGGCATCCTTCAGCACTTCAACTCCTGCTTAACGCAGGCAGCTCTAAATACAAGAACATCCTTGCTCTCACCCCTATCCCCAGTAAAACCTCATTTCATGCTCGAAGTTCCTATGGAACACCCCCAAAATCAGGTTCTGGCAGGTGTAAACACCCTCTGCTGAGGCTCAGGAAGGTCCCAGCCTGCCAAGCCAGCTCAGGCTTTGGTGGGCTGCACTTTATATCAGGATAGTTTTATTCCATGGCCACAAATTGAGCCCTGGGCTCTGGAGAAATTCCCCTCCTGATGGTGCCCAGAGCCCTGTCCCCAGTGCAGCCCTGGAGCCCTGGAATGGGAGCTGCCCCTGGGCTGGTCCGTGCCTGCACAGCGGCTCCTCCATCAGAGCAGCGCATTAAGCCACAAAATGTTTCTGTAAATATTGTTTCACACTTGGGTGAACAAAGCATGCTTTTATCTGAGGGAGAGCGCAGGGTGTAAATTACATTTTAATTGAGGAATTGGAAATACCAGCTTTTACTTTTTTTTTCTTTTTTTTTCTTTTTTTTTTTTTTTTTTTTTTTTTTTGTTTTTTTTTTGTTTTTTTGTTTTTTGGTTTTGGGTTGGGTTTGTTTCTTTTTGATCGTTAGTGGGGATTGAAGCTGCCTGCAGTGAGCCCACTCTCATTTCTGCAGATTTTCCCACTTTCCTTCTGGCTTGGCTTGCCTGGATTCTCCTCCTCCTTCCTAGTGAGGCTGTCTGCAGGCCCGTGAGCATTCCCAAGCCTTGCTCACTCTCAGTTTGGCACTGTGCCCCTGCAATGTTTGCAGCTGAGAACGGCTGGTCTGGCACCCCCCGTGCCCTGCTGCCCCTGCCCTCCTCACTGCTAGGCAGGAACGAGGGAGGCTGACAGTCTGCTGAGACCCCATCATGTTACTCAGGGGTGTAAATTGGAAAAAAAACATGCTTCCTTGGAGGCATGAAGTGTTTTGTGCTGTGCAATCTGAGTGTTATTCCTCCCTCTCCCAGAGCAGCTGGCACTGCACCCACTGAGGGCTCACAGGAGCATCTCTCAGGTCTGACACCTGAGTGCTGCCAGCCATTCCAGCCATGGTGCAGATGTTCTTTCTCCCCCACACTAAAATATCACTGAGAAGCTGCAGTTGCAGCTGGGAGCACAAAGGAACACAGAGTCATTTAGGTTGGAAAAGACTTCTGAGATCATCAATTCCAGTCGTTGACCCAGCACGGCCAAACCCACGTCCCCAGGTACCACCTCTACAAGTCTTAAATCCCTCCAGGGTTTTGACTCCACCATTCTCTGGGCAGACTGTGCTTGATCACCCTTGCAGTGCTAATATCCAATTTAACCTCCCCTGGTGCAACTTGAGGCCTTTTGCTCTGGGCCTATTGCTTGGAAGATGCTGAGCCCTATTTCTCTACAACCTCCTTTCAGGTCATTGTAGAGAGGTCTCCCCTGAGCCTCCTTTTCTCCAAGGTGAACAGCCCCAGCTCCCTCAGCTGCTCCTCAAAGGACTTGTTCTCCAGACCCTTCACTGCTGTCTTGCCTTTCTGTCTCTTCACTGCTCTTCTTGCCTTTCATTGCCCATCTTAAGGCTTTGTTCATCTTCAAAGGTCTTTGCATTATCCCCGTCTCTCCCACGTCACTGCTCTGCCCCAAAGGACCACCGTTCCTGTAAGGCTTGCCAGGAGTGTGGGATCCTGTAGGATCTCTCTTTTTCCTGCTGGTGAAAACAGCCATAAGTTCGTAGCCCAAGCAGAAAGAGTCCTGGTTTCTGGATTCTCAGAAATCCCCACAGAAGCTCCCGTTTAGGAAGGGAAGTGGAACACAACCTCATTCCTCAGGGCAGTCAGTGAGCCATCAAGCACAGGAGTTGGAAGTGGCCAGACAGGAGGGAAAGGCAGGAAACAGAGCAGAGGATGGAGCCAGCTGTGCTAAATCTCTGCTTCTGGCGGGCAACTTCTGCTGGAAGGGCTGGAGAGAGCCCAGGCTGGAGGCAAGAGCTGCGTCTCCCTGCTGGGAGAATGAACGGGAGCATGAAGCACTTCCAGCTGGGAGCTCAGAACCGAAATTGCAGATTGCACCCTCGCTGCTCAGGGGGGTGAGTCAAGCCCATTAGCCAGCTAATCCTCACAACAGGCTTTTGTGAGGCTACTGTTTCCTTCTGGGGAAATGTATGATCTACTGATTACACAGCATCCCAACATGCCAAATGTATGCTTGAAACCAGTAAACAATAAATATTTAATTAGCCGGTCATTTTGACAATAACAATAGGCAACAATTAAACTGGCTTTTGATTTCCCCTTCATTTAGTTGTCAGTCTTGTATAGTCAAAGTTAAATGCCAACTCTTGCCTTGACCACAGACTTTATTAAGGCTGTTAAGAGAATATTTAGGTTTGATCTGAGCTTTTGATTTCTGGCTCTGATTTCTCCTGCCTTTGCACCAGTTGTAGGCATGACTCAAATACCATTAATTTAATGTGGGCTGAATGTGAAACTTAGAAGCTTATTCTTTCTAGCCTAGCAGTGCCAGCCAATATTTCAGAGAGTGGTCACGATTATGATTCAACCTGAAATTCCTGATCTCCTCCACTGCCATCAGGACTTTGCTCCCCTCACAGGTCTGTGCACACCTGAGCTTTCCCCACAGACACCTTCTGCCATCACCATCTCTCTGTCTATTCTTCTTTGCTCCTCCACTGCTGTTTGTCCGCTGACCTTCTGCTCAACCCCAAGGATTTTTGTCACCAATGGGGAGACAAATTTCTAAATGGAAGGGGGAAGAAGAAAGCTATTTTCCAGCACCAAATTAAATTTTCCCGACAATTACGTTTGCTTCCAGAGCTTCTGTATCCCAGCTCATCTCCCCATGCTTTGTCTTTGAGTGAATCACCAAATTTTTCAGGTGGAAGGTGACTTTGGCAGGTTTGCTGGGGAAGCATTGGTCTGGAAACCAAACTATCCTTATTCATCAAACCTCTCCCATCTCCCAGTGCAGAGCAGATGCTTGGCAGTGTGAGAGGAGGTTGAGGTGGGACCTCCTGCCACTGACAATGCTGCATCCACCCTTAGACATTAAGCAGGGCTTCTCCCACACAGCTGCCAGCCAGGATGTGCAGTTATGACCAGGACCTGATTGTGGATTTTGTCTGGTTGAATTCAGAGCACCAGACTGCAAATGAGGGAGCCTTGGCTGTAATCACAGCTCTCCTGCTGGATGGTCTCTGACTGCAGACAAGTCATTTCACATCTGCTCCCTTTTCCACCTTTTCTGGGTTGTCTAAATGAAGGTGAGATCTTTACAGCACGTTAATGTCACCCTGATGTGCCCAAAGGACATTTAGCACTGTGCAGCCCTGACACTGTTTGAGGTATGGAAGCACTATTTTAAGGGATGGTATAGGTATCAGGCTTATAAATATTGCCCCTTTTTGCATATTTCCCCACAATGTAATACCCTGCCCAAAGTCTCCATGTAATGCCAATCTTCTGATTCAAAAGTTTTAGCAAGTCTTGTTAGATTTTGGTGAAAATCAAAGTTGGTTCCAACTTAATTTTGCCATTTTCGAGAAATGAAAACAGAGCCCTCAGTCCCCATATGAAACATAGGTAACATCCTTCAAAATAAATGGATTTAATTATAAAATTCAGCTTTGGATCAAGCCTGCTCTGTTTAGACGTACTAATCAGAGAGTATTTACAGAGTCACGAGGACCTGATGAAACGTGTACACAGTTTAAAGTATCCCATTGTAATGCATTGTAAACCTTAATTTAAAATAAGACAGCTTAAAAGCTTTATGGATTTGACTGATGATACACCCTCTGTATTGATGGCTGAACCCAGCATGCTGTTATTCCTGCTTTCTCTTGCTAACAACAAAGTTCAGAATGATAATATATTTTATAAAAAGCTTTACTATTACGCCGCTGCAAAAGTGACTTTAAATAACGATAATAGGCCTGAACCACAGCTTCACACAGAAACAGCTCTGGAGAAGATGGATTTCCATACAGCAGGCATGGAGGCAGCACAAGGATAATGCACCAGCTCTCCAAAATACTACCATCCCACAAAGCAAATGGTGAAAAGCATTTTGGAACCTGAGTGGATCAGACCCTCCTTCCTCCAGGAATGCAGCAGGGGTTGGGGGGAGCTCAGAGGTGTGTGACTCTGCAGCAGGGTCACATCCCAGGGGACCAAGCAGTCTGAGAACCCTGACAGCAGCACTGAGCCTTCCTTCTCTCCGTGAAGAGTTCCTCTTCTGTGGGAGGAAGAGCCAAGCCAGCAGTCTGCTTTAATAATGCAGAATTAATTAATTGGTTTTCCTCTGCTAAACCTGGTGTGGTGATGGGATATAACAAAAGCAGCAGAGTAGCAGCCTATTCACATGAGGTGCTGCATCCCTGTCCATGGGAGGAAGCTGGGTCTGAAAAAGCACATGCAGAACCTTTGTTCTTCCTTCTCTCAGACTTTGTGGTGTCAGATGGGTGAGATTTGGCTGACCTTGAATGGGAAGCCGCAGTCTGCTGTGTGCTGTTTTAATTCCTGCACCTTTGAGACCCAAACTTTTCTGAGAGCATCCAAAGAAAGCTTGGACAAACCAGGAAATCATTAGTTTGTATCAAGAAACTCTGTCCAACTCCCACAAATGCATAGAATATGCACAAAGAAGAGCAGGGAGCTCACAACTTCCAAAGGCAAGAGCTTTCCCAGCTCATGATCCCCGTTGTGGGTAAGACCATGGGATGTTCTTTGGCCAAGTAAGCACAGGGACTGTCACCCTCCCACACCTGAGACATTCCTGTGCAAAACTGAGGGGCAGCTAATCACATTCAATTAGAGATAATTACACCAGGAGCAAAAATTCACCCTGTGCAGTAACTGGGTTAAACAAAAAGCTGCAATGGAGCACTGAGAGAAAAAAGTATTTTTACCTTTAAAAACTGGCAGGATTTATTCAAGCAGTGAGGAATGAGGAGTCTCAAATTTGGAAATTACACAGGTTACAGGTTGTGTGAATTAATATAATGATTCCACAAGGCAATAAGTTGAAAAGTTGACAATCACTCTTAAAATCCTATTTGAAGACTTAAATTAAACAAAAGAAGTGTCTACAATCGAAAAGACTTGTTCTAAGCTTTGCATGAAATACTGTCCAACAATAAAATGTCATGTGCAGCCGTCTGAACAGCCAACAATTTAAAATTCTATCTTCATTTTTACATTTACTGTGGATCAAATTTATGCCTATTATGTTATCACCAGAAAATACAATGTGCAGCAGAAATACAATATGTCAACAGCAGCTCAAAGTGTGAGGCAACATTCAAAGGGGAACTTTCCAAACCCATCCCTTAAGAAATTAATTGGTTGTCTTTACTGACCCTATAATTAACATTTCTGTGTCTTTACATTTGTAAAGCAAGCATTTGTGTTCAAATTTACCTTGCAAACTCCATAATTATAATTCTTATGTGTGAGGAGGCTGTAGTTGGTAGTTTCAGTGTCTGGCACAGTTTTAGAGGCGAGAATTTATGATCTCATGAACTTCCCCATTGTAACCCAGATTCCTTGCTCAAAATGAAGTCAAAACAATTCAGCACTGTAAAATTGTGCAGTTTTATGTATGTTATTAGGGGTGTATTTTGTGGAAGTAATAACAAGATTGAGGTTGAAATGAATCTCCATTTCCTATTACATATACACACACAGATACAATGAAATGCTGTTTTTTTTAAAGTGATGAACACATACACAGGCATGCATAAACAGCTGGAAGACTACCAACATAAAAAAATGCATTTGTGTGCAGGAAACAGGATTGACAAAGACCCCACTCTTCCCTGGAAAATAGATTTGAGGTTTGAACAAAGGGGGGCAAAAAAATCGTATCTCTTTCATTCAGGAGAAATGCTGTATTAGAGAAAAGTGTATAAAAAGGCAGTGAAGGGAAGTACCAACAGCTGCTGGGATGTGTTTAGACCCCAAAGGGAAGGAGGCTCTGAGGACTTTTACGGGCTGAGTCTTACCAGAGAAATGCCAAATTTCTTGCTCCTGCTGTGGGTTTGATTTTGGGTAAATATTGTGTATTTCTGGGTTAAAACTATATCCTTTGCTCCTTGTAGGGTCTTCAAGATCTAAAGTGTGGACAGAAGCAGCCAAGACCTTTGGTAGGCACAAAAGTAATTTTAAGCCCCGAGAGCACATTTCAGAATTGTGATTATTATCATTGCTGGGCTAAAAATGTGCCAGGCAGTTTGTGGAACAGAAGACAACGCTCCTGTCCTGACAAGCTTGCAACCAAAGGTGCCAATTTTGCAATTTTGTGTACACAGGGATGGCAGTGGGAGTACAGAGGTGCTGCCAGAGCTGTGGGACCCCAGAGAAATGTGAACCCCAAGGGTGGGGAGGAGGCTGTAGGGATGAGAAAGGCTCAGCAGGAACCTTGTATAGAAATAGTGTCCCATCAGCAGTCAGTAAAAATTTTTGTCAGGGCCTCTTCTGGTATTAAAATGTATGAATTTGGGAGAGAGGGAAGATGAGTGAGATGGGAATTTATGACTCAAGTTTTTGATTTTACATATGTATGCAGACTCTGGGAAAGCTGTATTGCTGATTTTTAACTCTTCCCCAAATGGACACTAAATATTGCAGTATCAGTAGTTCATCATTATTTTCCATCTTAAGAGAAATGCCATTATCACCTTTTGCACAAATGTTCCTTACTGAGCCATGCAGTTTGGGGAACATTTTCCTTTTTTCTTCCTTGCCTTTTGTGCTTTCACTTATGAATCCTGACAGTTTTGGGGTTTGCTCCACTCCCCCAAGTTCATGTGCATCTGCTGTCCCAAGACACATCACATTTAGAAAACTGATCATTAACAAGTGGGTTTTTCCCCCTTTCCTGGTGGAGAATAGAAAGCAATTTTTCAGGTATCAGCTCCAGCTCTGTAGGCACCTCTAGATCACTTCATTTTCCTACTTTCAAAGGGCCACTTGATAAAAGTTAATTAGAATATTGCTGTCTGGGATGGGGGGCCCACTGGGAGATGGTGGAAGCATCTCATTTCTCACAGCACTTCAGCCAGAAAGCTTCCCAATGTGACTTTTATTATTAATAAACACACCATACAATAATTATAGCACACCATACAAAAATTATGCCTTTACAAGCAGCACGGGTTTGAATGCTGTGTTGTTAAGCCTCCTGCATAACTCTGTAAACAAGTTTCACTGTTCTCCAAATGCTCAGCCTGGAGGTGTTGCACACACAAAATTACCACCAGTGTCAATAGCAATGACAGCAATAAATAGAGATGTGAGTCCAGTGCAAAAACTCACTCGTGCTGGGACAGCCTGGTGTGCTCCTACACACTCAGCTTCATAACACATTAGCTGCTTAATTTGGTAAGCAAAGAGGACTGGGAGAAGAAACAGGACTGCTTCCCCATCTCGCACATTTCATGGATTTTCCTCTATTTAGTCCTTTCCTACCCACTGTTCAAACTGACCTACGAGGCAATTGATCAGGAGAACAGAGATATAAACTTCAGCCCAAAAATCTTAACAAAACAGTACAGGAACAATTGAGAGCTGCCCAAATAAATAAACCCCTGCCTCTGGCATATGTTGTGTGGCCATTTTCCCTGGGAAATTTTTAAATAATGGGGCACAACTCCATCTCTCAGGCTGGCCCCATGTGCCACTGAACAAAGCAAACCCCATCCTGACACCAAGTTCCTGACAAACAACTTCTATTTGTCTCTAAATAGATGCATCTTATTATGCATGCTTAGCAATTCATTCCGATGAGGAACAGCAGGTTGGATGACAGTATCTCCTGGTGACAGGTTTAGGTGTTATGAATATCACAGCCTTGACTTTCACTAAAGCTCCAGGACCTCATCTGCAGCTCCCACGTGACACCAAAGCTTGATCAGGATCTGCAGCCTTGGGGCTCTGCCATGTACAGGGGAAAGGCTGCACATCTGCAATGCCTTTAGAGCATTTAGATCTTACCCTTGGTGTGCCCTGGCTCCTCTCTCTGCCTCTTGGCCATGCAAGAGGTCTCCAAGTGGAGAAGAAGCCTGACTTAATCATCTTGCACAGCTCAAATCCGTGCCCTTCGTGATCCCTGCCTTTCAGAGGAGCAGTGTTTAGCTCCCTAAGCCAGCAATATGCTTGGCTGTAGAGTTCAACAGGAACACAAATAGGGCCTCAGTCCAGAGGAGAATATTTTGCAGAGGCAGCTAAAATTAGGATCTGGCCCTGGGAGGGTGTTTGCAGACATCTGCATACAATGCACAGCAGCACTACTTGTGTGGATCACCAGCATAATTGCAATAAATAATTCAAGAAACAGCAAATGATGCTGCAAGTGAAGCCTCCAGCTTTGCACTGTGGCACTGTGGCCTGCAGAGGGGACACCTGCCAGGGTGGGATTTGGGGCTGGGAGCACTGGGGGTGACCAAAGGGGGCTGCAGGTGACAGACAGTCCCTCTGGCTTTAGCCTGAAAATTTGTGATTGCAATCTTTGGTTCCCAGGTGGGCTCCTTGGCTCCCCTTCAAACCCACAACTTTCCTGAAACTGAGGAACATTTGAACAAAGTGAGGAGGCTACAGAGCTTTACAGAATCGCACCACACAGGACTGGGAGGTGAATGGAGCCCTGTTATGGTTCCCTGTGCACAGCCTGGGTGGGTGTTTGGAAATAGCCACCCTCCAGGTTCCAAGGTGAGGCCAGACAGGAATTTTCTCTCACACCCATTACTCTTTTCTCTGGCAATCAGGACCTTGGCCAGGAGAATATGTGATAACTCACAGATACAAAGAGTAAATACAGAGGGAGTGGAGGGGATAATTCCTCTCTGTACAGGTGACACTCTGCCATACATCATCAGCCCTGACACTTCAGCACCAGCAGCCTGTGGTCTGGCAGAGGGACTTGTCTGGTTAAAAAGCAAATCTGAGCACTGTAAGGTCTGCAAGGAAGAGAATCCTTCTGGAAATATAAGACCTTCAGTCTTGTGAGTGGAGCAGCAGTATCTCTTGCTTGCTCAGAATTGAAACAAGGAGGAAGTTCTTGTTTAATCAACTGAGGAAGAAATAGACAAAACAGGTCAGATGGCACCAAAGCAGGCAGAGATGGCACTACTGGAATAAATATCCAACAAAGCTCATCTGATCTCTCCTAACCAACACAGCCACCTTCCAGCTGGGAGAGCTTATTAAAAAATGGGGTCTTGGAGACAGCCCTTTTCCCTCTCCATACCTGTAGCAGAGCAGATCTCACCTTTGTAACGAAGCATGAGCTGAATCTAACACCCCAAACTCTGCCCTTTTTCAGATGATTAACAAGTATTTGTGTGAAGTTATTCCTCCCACTTATGCTTTACTAACTTATTTTCATAAAAGTAGGTAATTGTGGTTCACTTCTAGGTGCACCCAAAATTCTGACTCATATTTGAATTACAGTTTTTCAAAGGCTCTTCATACATAAAATGGGCACAACCAAATCTGCCTTCTTCCTTCCCTGCCTCACAACTTAGGTAATTAAAAACCTATAAACAAAATGTGGAAGGTGAGGCCCATTTGCAGTGAGGTGTAATTATACCCAGAATAATGAACATATGCAAAAGATTTCTTCTTGAACCATTGCCTACCCTTTGTGAGGCTCTGAGTCACACTGGCATCACTTTCCTCACAGTATATATTTTTTTAGTTATTACTATTGGTGTTAGGAAATATAGCTGTGGAAAGAAGGTTTGGTTTTATTTTGCATCCCCCATTATCACCAGCGACATCATCAGCTAATCTGCTCCTGGTAATGACCTACTTCAGGAAGCAGCGGGAAAGCTGGATATTCTCAGATCTCGAGTTGAGTTGGAAATCTCCTATTTGCCTTGTAAAAGGATGTCATTCCACCCACAAACCATTGAGAGACACTAGAAATGGGAGCTCACAGTGTTTATAGAATTCCTTCTTCGTGCCTTGAAGAGAAGGGAAACAGAGACAGCTCAAAAGCCCAGAAACTGTGATTAAATGTAATTTTTTTCCTCCCTAGAAAAAAAAAATTACAATACAAATACGTAAAACATCCAATAAATTTACTCTCAGTGTCCTAACCCTTCTCCTCAAGCTCTTTAACTCATTCCAGCATCTATGATCTCCTCCTGCAGAGCTCCCCATGTTATGACACTTCCTCCACAAAAACATAGAGGAGATGTAGTGGCAATTTCAGCAAAGGAATCACAGAGAAGCAGCAGACAGGAATATTACTGATCAATGGCAAAAAGATTAAAGGTAGTAACATCCTTATGGCACTGTGCTGAGCAATGAGTGAAGAAGATCAAAGGGATTATCAAGCGCAAAGAGAGAGCTTGTGGCTATTAAACTGACAAAAAAAGAAATCCCGTGGGAAATAGGAACAAAACTCTTAGCAAAAGACAAGGATCAGATTTTCTTGTTTCACTGAAGTGAAGATGTTGGAGGGACAGGTGTCGGGAGCTGCAGTTTCTAACAGTGCTGATCCTTGGCAGGCAAAGGGAGGAGAAACTTGGAGGAAATGTCACCAGGAATGGACAGAACCTCTCCAGACACTGGAACACAGAAGCCTCCATGAGGAGCACAGCCCAGGTCAGCATGCAGAGAGATTTTAATGCTGAAATCAGATTTTATGCCTCTAGATCTGACCTGTCTAAGAATGGACATAACAGCATCTACCTAAATTTGAGGTTTTTGCTGAAGAGGATTTAGCAGATTTAATATTTAATATTGAACATATTTTAAGTGTTTTCATGCTCAACTTCAAGCAAGAGGAACGTGCGAGCTGGATTATGAATCTTCTTATACATTTTTACAGCATTTATAATTAACTCTAAGTCTATTTTTCTTGTTCTTTGTGCTACTGGGAAGCAGTCATGCTGTAATCTTCTAATTAATAAATGGCTCAATAAATCATGAGATCTTTTGTCCATGGAGAAACTTACACATACTGTCAGAAATATTACACTCTGAAATGGGTAGTAAGCAACCAACCATATTTTTACTCCTTCTGCACTTTTCTAAAAAAAATTATATTTAATTTGAAAATGTTTAATGACAAAATTAGTCAAAGAAATTACCCAGTGAGGGCTGGTTATTGTGCCAGTTATTATGTCTGTGAAAACTCTCATTGGCACCCAAGGGCTTTGGTGGTGCCAAGTGCAGCTGCACCAAATCTGTCCAGTGACAAGGACATCCCATGGCTCGTGTCTTGGGCCATTGCTTCATTCACAAAATATGTTTCTGGGGAAAAGCCCGATCTAATGCACAGAACAATGGGGAAAAGTCCTGCATCCTGCTCCACCTGGGCCTTCTTTTTCTCCTTGACTATTTCATCTCTTGCTCACTAAAACTGAAAGATCTGCCAGCCATGGGCCTACTCTCCCTCTGTGCTTGCCATGCTCTCTTTACTGGAACATGAAATCAAAGAGTGATGAAACTTGTCACAGATCAATAGTGACCGACAGGGACCTGGACTTTGTCATTCATTAGCCAGATTTCCCTCTTGTCACCTCCTCAAGCCCACTCCCTTCCCACAGGACAAGGTTAGAACAGACATTTGCAATTCTGTGGTTTTGGTTGCACACACTAAACAAACACCTTTTGCTGTTCTCTCGGGAGGGAACTGAGGATCCTCATCTTCCCTTTCTGAGTGGGGATGTGAATGCAGAGACAGACAGGGTGAGGCTTTCCAGCTAAAAACATGCATCCCATGTTTATCCAGGCACTGGCTGTGATATGCCAGGGGTGCCTGGGTGTGTGTGAAGTATTCCAGTGTCACTCCTCACTTAGAGGGGTCACACGTTGCAATGTGGGTGTGGACCCTCACAGAGGACAGCAGGCACCAGCAGGTCAACATGAAAAGCTTCTTTATTTTTCTGACTCCATCACTTATATACACTTTTTACAGAGGGCCAGGACTGGCCCAAGGAGGTTACAACCTCCTGACTCCATTGGTCACTGTGACCATCAGTCAAGTTCTCCTCGCAGAGAACAACTATGCAAAACACAAGAGAAAGTCTAAAAATACGTATAGTTTACATCAAGCAGTGTGAGAATCAGGCTGCAAAGATTCAAACACTTGAAAGCAAGAAAATGCAGGGCAACACTCCAGCCTTCAGCAGCTGATGAGGAGGGTGCCCTGCTCGCAGCCCTCCTCCTGGAATTTCTGCTCTTGTGGCACAGGACAGGGGGAACCACAGCCTGAATCAAACCCCAGTGCTTTGAGCCAGCTCACAAAGATCATAACTGTGGCAAGGCCCTGAGTGTGACAGAAAAAACCAGCTCCTTGCAGGAGATGCACTACAGGAGCTCACATCTGGAGGGCTCCTGGCTTCATCTGTTAACAGCCACTGCCAAAGCAGATTCCGTGAACCTCAAGTTCTCCCCACGTGGTGTTTCCTTATATTTTATCATCCCCAAAAAGAAAAGTTCTTTATTATGAGCTACACGGACTGAGTGGGCTGGATCCCAGCAGTGTCTGAGAGCTGCAGCCGACTGTGACTCCTGAGGGAAGGTGGTTACAGTGCCTGTGGAGATGTCAGGGTGCACGAGGCAAAGCAGAATAACCCACTTCTGTTGTGTGAAATAAAAAGTCTTTCTGAAAAAAAAATTGCTGTGTCGAGGAAATGATAGCACTGCATTTAAGGCAGCCCCTAAATGTCAAGGGAGCATCAATAATTCTCTTTATTTACAATAGTAGAAGGCACAGCCGCCTATATATGAGTTGATAGGAAAAGAAAAGGGGAATGTGCAACTGCTTCTGTTTGAAATCTTAATTAGTCCAGTAATCTTTCAAATACAGTTCATCAGCTGGATATAAACACTATCCTAGCTGCAAGCAGAGGTGTGAAAAGGGAAAGAATCCCATTATCAAGCAGTCTGCAGCTCTGAAGACAAGGGCTTCCTGTACCAGCACATTTCTAACAGTTCTTTGTGACTGGTGCTGGCAATAGGGTAGGAAAGTAAATGAGTTCCTAATGCAGGATGTAAGATATTCATTAAAGACTAGGTAGAAGAACATTAATTTACCTTTTAAAACATATTAGGAGACAAATAAGGCAATGAATTCATTAGTATGCATGCATTACCTCAGCTGATCAGGTCAGACAAGCTCAGCTGTGCCTCCTAATGTCTGCACTGCAAAACACTGCTGATAATATTAACATTTTAATAGTAATTGTAGTCATATTTACTGATAGGCAAAGGCAGGATGTGATTTACTCCAGCAGAAAGCTTGGATGAGTTTTCTATCTAGCTTGTTCACAGGTTCACACCACATCTATGAATAATGCACTTAATTCCTGTTGCTGGCTATGGCCAGCAGCAAAACACGTAAAACAACAACAACAACCTGTTTAAAAAACAGCCTGAAAACATCCTAAGAACAACCCAGGGAGTCTGAATGAGTCAATACTGCGAACATCCTGCACTAACTGGGAGAGCAGCTGAATAGAGGTGAATAAAAAAAGGGGACAAACTCTTCTGCTTGGTACACACAAGAAGTAAATAATCTCTATTCCACCCCAGATAAAAGTGGGTACAATTTGCTGTCATTTATATTTTACAGCAACCCTCCCTTAAAGGTTCAGCTGAGATTCCTGTTGGGACCCTTCCCTTGGCCACAGAGTCACTGTGTGCAGTGATAAATCACTGCCTTGAAAGCTGAATAATTATTATATGACCCTCAAATTCTGCTTTGGGGTCTCCAAACACGGGTGAGATCTTCCTTCATGTGCTGGCCCAATGCAGTGTTAGTGGAAAAGCGAAAACAACTCTTGAGCACTCTTTGATCTGGGTCTTGTCACGCCTAAGCTGGGTCCTACGGCAGAAAAGCTGCTGTGGGAAGGGCTGGGTAGTAATTGCCTGAAGTTACTTTAAAGTGAAGTTGCCTGCTGAGATTAAGCAAGAAAATGCAACAATATCTGCATATATTTATACAGAAAAGCATAAACAGGGAAGGCGAGGAGCTGAAGGAGTGTGATCCCAGTCCACTGAGCCCGAGCACACAGAATATGAGTTCTCAAAGAAGCCACTTCAAAGGCAAAATGAGAAGGTAGAGAGACATCAGTGTGAGCCAGATAATACAGGGGAAGCAGGGCTTAGCAGCTAATTCATTAGGTGCATTTTTGCTCAGGATTTCTGGTGTAGCAGCTCACAACGACACACGGGGCAGCCACTGCAAGGCAGAGGATGGAGTTATCTCCGTGGCTGGCTGCTCCCAGCCTCTCCCTGATCCACCAACCACTCTTACACATCATTAAGAGACAAGCTCCCCACGGGGACCACCACTGGCCTCATCAGCATGGAGAGCAGCCCTCTTGCTCTGCATCACCGAAGGCTGGAGTATTCCCACACTGCCTCCATCTGAAACACCACAGCTTTTTAAAGGCAGTTCTGGGATTTTCATGAGAAAAATAATACATCCAGAGAGGGTCACCAGAGAGAAGGATTTCTGATGCTGAGAGCAGCCTGGGAGGCAGATGAAAGCACAGTCCAGCCCATCCAGAGCTGGTTCGTTGGGGATTTATCATAAATGTTTGTGGGGTGCTCAGAGGGAGCCCTGAAGATGTGAGTTTTAATTGAAAAGGGATTGGAGGGGATATAAACCAACCTAAATGTCAGGGCACTGTTGCTTCCCCTAAAGGTCAGAATGAGCATACTGAAACCACAGGTCTGAAAATGATACCTCTGACAGTCCTGTTCCAGCCATCTGTGGGTACAGAGCAGTGCTCATCTATTCCAGCTTGGAAACTGGCAGAGAAGGATGGGAAAACTGCCTCACAGAGGGGCTGGGAGCTGGATAGAGCTTTTTTGGATGCAGCTGCAATAAAAGTGTCTTCTGATGCCTTCCAAAGGCACAGCCCAAGTTATTACAACAGCATTAATTTACCATTAGGGCTTGCCGGAATCAGAGGGGAAGATTTTGATTTTTAAAAACAGAGTCAAAGTAAGGCAAGAGTGAAAAAAATATATATTCAGTCCTTTTAAAGACTGACCTAAAAAGCCTTGCAGTGTAAAATATGCACTAAAAAATTTATGTCAGGTTTCTATGGTTATACCTATGTAGTGGTGTGATACAGAGCAAGCTCAACCTTGCTTCTGCTGGCCTTACATGGGATGGAACTCAAAGAGCTCTTCCCAGTGGAGGATCAAATCCTGGCTGGAGTCAGCAGGGACAGCTCTGCTGGCTGTGTGAATGAGCTGAGCAGCCACAGGTCACTGCCCTCTGTCCCAGCAAGGCTTTACTGGCATGGAGGAGGGAGCACCCTGGGGATGGGGTGGTTCCCTGCATTCCCTTCCCCGACAGCAGCTCCTATTCCTGGAGGTCTGTGCTGACCTCGTGAACCTGGTGGTACAGGCTCAACTCCAAAAGGGATTGAGGGGTTACAGGTCCCTGTTCCTGACAAAGGCAGTCCCATGGACATCCACAGCAGGTCAAAGTGGAGCAGCATCCCTGTGGAAAGGATGGGTTTGTGGGGTGGAACTCAAACAGAAACTTTCTTTGCTTTATACCAGGAGAAAATACCAGCCCCCCACGCAAGATAAAGGTTCAACTCTCCAGAATGACAAATGCTGGTTAAAAATGGAAACAAAGGGTCTGATTCATCTCCCAGCCATGCAAAGGGAACCCCAAAAAACCAACCAGATTAAAGCCCCAATGTTGGTGAGTGGATTCACGTATCAAGGAGCCTCTCTTGGAGTGTTCCTCTTGGTTTCTAAGGAGCCAGCTGTTATTTATGCAGCCTATTTACACGTTCTCTTGGCTCTTCATGCAGAGGAATTATTTTATAGTGTAAGCTCCCTCTCTTTATTTTCCCCTTACAAGTGCATGCACAACAGAAAGAGAAGGGAGGACAAAGATGTTTGAAAGAACCACGTGTAGGTATGTTTTAAAGACAGAATATATTTCAGGTTGTCAGTATGAAATTGTCAGAGAACATAAATTACTACTGTCTGTGCTTTTCTCCTTCCTAAGAGGATTGTGCTAATTAAACAAGAAGAGATTATCAAACTTTGTCTACAGCTGATAAAATCCAACTACAAATTAAAATGCATGTTAAAGCTAATCCATCACAAACTAAAAAATTAAGCTAGTGCATTTGTAATGTTTTCAGCATCCTTTGTCCTTCAGACAGTGCCTAAATACTAAATTTTGGTTGAGTTTAATGTTTTGCACTTATGTAGAGATTTAGAATTGTATATTCCATGCAGTTTTCTAAATGCTCATCTTCTTTGCATGTTTAAGATTGTGCCAGTAATTTGCATTCCCTTTTACAAATGGAATTGTAAAAGAAAAGGGAAAATGTAAGCAACTGGATTAAAATAAACTGTTGCCTCCTTCCAGTGCCAATAAGTTTGAAAAAGTTTCCTCTTGTTTTTACATACCTCTGATGAGTCACAGCAGCAGAAATGCCAAAATGCCACCAAAGAAAGGCTTTTCCCTTTTTATTGTTGGAACAAGCAAGAACAAAAAGTTCTAGAAATACAGAGGGAGACACATTCTCCTGGGTCCCAGCCTTGCTCTCACGTATGGGCCTGAGTCACTGCAGCTGTGATTAACCAGATCAAAATGAGGGAGTTGGTCCACAGTGGCACACCCAAGTCCCAGCACTGCTGAAATTAGAATTTAAACCTTGAGGGTACTAAATCAAAGCACCCAATCTCCAGATATCCATCTGATCCGTGCTAACTAAAGGGCATTTTCCTCCTGGATCCAGTCCACTGCAGTCCAGAACAGTGAGTGTGACAATAGCTAAAGGGTGAAGGAACAGATCTGAAAAGAAAAGATAACCAAGAGGCTGTGGAGGCTGGAAGAAAAATTACAGCTCTCAGCCACAGGACTCAAGGCCTGTTCCTTGGTTTGCTGCCTGCTGGGACAAGTCATGTTGTGTTTTTCCTTCTAGTTTTTTTTTCTTGGTCTGATCAATTGACATTTCAGACCCCTTTTGAGGAGGAGCTTTGTTCCACTCAAGTTTGGTGATACTGAACACTTCATGTAGAAGTGACCTCTAGGACCTCTGATGACTGAAGTGATAACTGTACAGTGAATAAAAAAATAAAAGATATGTGGTATCTTTCATCATAACAACCTTGTACCTTTTAAAGTAACTTTAAATGTCTTACTCATTGCTTAAGTATTTATTATGTCAATTTTTGTTGTAGTTTTGAAGGACATCATGACTGATGGATTCAAGATTCTGAAAAGCACAAGCTCCTCCTCCTAAGCAGAGCACAAAGAAAACTCCCTGCAAAACCCAGTTTTGAGAGAAAAATAGGACAATGTACATGAAATGCTTTTGCCCACAAGTACCACTGTTTATTTTCCAGATGACATTTGAGCACTGCTTTTATATTTGCCCTCCTCTCATCTCCCTGACTGGACACACACACTGAGGTCAAATCCAGCCTGAGAGGGGTCTTCATTCTGCAGCTCCCTTCACCTGTGTCTCCAAGACCTCAGACACTCCTACAGCTTCCTAAAAGCACCAGCAGATCCAACCACCCACCAAACCAGCCCATGCCCTGGGAGCTGGCTCTGGTTTCAAGCTGTGCTTACACAGAACCCTTTGTACACCACCACTGTCCATCCCAGTCCCAGTCACTGCCTGGCTTCCCCTGCAAAGGCAGCCAAGCCCTCCAGCCTCTCTGTGCTGGTTGTGTGCCCACAGGGACCCGTGGTGGCCCAGCACAGCCAAAACATGGATTAGCACTGGCTGGGGGCTGTCTTATCTCAAAAGCTCCTGTCTCCGGGTCAGTTGTTGGTTAAGACCTGCTCCAGCCTCTCGTGCCATGTCCCTCCAGGCAGAAATTGAGATCCTGCTTGTTGGGGAGAGGAATAATTGCAGGTCTCTGGCTTTGCTCTAGTTTAAAGTGGAGTTAATTCCTCCTAGTTCCAGGCAATGGAATAACAAATTCCACGTGTCCCTGCAATGGCTTTGGCTTTGCGCTGTGATTTGTGTGGAGTAGGGTCCACTTAGACTAGAAAACACAAGGGTAGTATTTATTTAACTGATTATGCTGCATTCTTGTCTTATGAATCACTCTCCACAGATGGTACTTATGCCATGTCCTACTTTCTGGTTTGACAAACGACTGCTCTAAGACTCCCTTATATTGGCTCTTGCTCGAATGTAACTGCATTGAACGCAACGGATTTATTTTTTATTTATATTGGTGTCAACAAAGCTGGACACGGGGCCTTTAAAAGTAAAAAAGTGCCCCAAATACCTGTAAAATTCAATATGGCACATTCATTATTTATAAAATGACTCTTTCTGTTGCAGAACATTATTGATATTGTTATTTTGTGAGCTTTCCACGTGTACAACTGATACGTACAACTGTACTTAGTCAATACTGCTTGAGATTAATAAGAATGGTAGAAGGTTTTTCAATCAATATATTCACTCCAAAGAATATGCAACTGTGTGTATGAGGGAATTGATTCTGTTTTCATAGAGATGTAAATAAAAACAATTCTTAGAAGCAAAAGGAATTGTAAAAGTGGGAAATGAGGAGGCCATTTGTGATGTAAAGATTAACATACATTTTAAATACAACTTTGTGGCACTTTGGAGACCATTTTGGGATTACAGTAATTTTATATTCAGTAAAAAGCAGCTTTGAAATATAGAGCCACAAATTACTTCTAGTGAGGAAAAAAAGCAAAAAAGAAGTACTTCCCCCCCCCCCACCTATTGCCAAAGGGTTTGTCAGCTTACTCTTGCCAATCCTTACTAAAGAGAGTCTGGTTGCATGAATAGTACTGCCAGAAGTAGAAATCAGCAAGAATGAGTTGTCTAAAGGCTCACATATGAAAACCAGCCTACAAAATTCAAGGAATAATTTCATATTGCGGGAGCCTTTTTATTCTCTGAGGGAGAAAAAAAGGAACAACCACCCTGTAACCCAGGGAGAGATAAGAAGGGCTTTGGCCCTTCTGTGGGCTACCCTTGCAGGCTCTGTATGATGAAAGGAAAGTGAAAACCTGAGATCTAGTACCTTTCTTCCTCTTTTTTTTTTTTTGTTCTTCCTCCCCTGGGTGATTTCCTTCACTCATCCTGCTCCTGTTACAGTTCATGGCTTCAGGACTGGTTCTTTGACTAAAGCAAGTTCCCCTAACTAAGCCCCAAATAGCTGCTGAGTTCCTCTGTCCCAGCACAGAGGCAAACCAGGGCACTGCCCATGAGGCACTTTTTAAATTAATTCATGCACATCACTGCCACTCACCTCTCTTGCTTAATCCACCCAGGGAGCCTGTTTCCACCCCAGGAAACAAGAGTGGATTCAAACCCCACACATGTTCCATGGTTTTGAGGATGTCCTGGCTCCCTTCCTGCATCCACGGTGTTTTGGGCAGCTTTTGCAAGCAAATAGGTTTGACTTTATGCAGCTTGGGAAAAGGAAGGTATTAAGCAAAACAGAAAGTATTGCTGAGCAATTGAGTTGATTACACTTGCCCTTGGATGGAGAATGATCTGTGCTTGGGGAGGTGCCATCTCTGGAGGTCCTGTGAGAGACTTGTGCTGGACACTGAAAGAAATGGACAACCCCATGACATTCATACTGGATGTTATTGCTGTCCTGGCCAAACCACAATTTGGGTAATTATATCCTGCCCACCTCTGCTGCTGCTGCTGTACTTTCAATCAGATGTAATATTCTTCACATCCTGTCCAAAAGTACTGCGTGCTGCAAAAATAGCTGCTTCATTTTTGCACAGAAGTGACTGCTTTTCAGCTGTGGTTAGGACTCCTTGCAGATGTAAAAAGTAAATAAATGGGACTTCTGGAGAGAAAAATCCAGTGCAGGCTTTATTCTCTTTTCACACCCACTGTAATGCCTGATCTTCACGCATTAACCCCAGACCTTTTCAGCTATTTTCTACCCACTGCCCAGAAATGCAGAATCACTCAGGACCTTTCCTGCTTGGCACCGTGTGAAACTGCAGTGACAGTCCCAGCTGGGAAGAGTTTGCAGCCTGAATACCTAAGACAGTTCAGATAAAACATAAGCCCAGCAAAAATCAGAGAGACTTGGCCAAGGTCACCCACGCCTCTGTGGGGACCTCACCTGCTGCTCAGGTTCCTGATACAACTGAACAAAGTCTCTCTTCAGTGCCTCTTCTGTCCCCTCTCTGTCTTGGTCAGTTCTCTGAGTTGAACTGTGTTTTGCTTTTTAGTGATTTTTAATTTGCTCTTTCCTTCCTCAGACAAAAGTATGAAGTCACTGAAGGGTATTTTTTCACCTATTTGTTACATTTTAGAGCACATATCGCCTGAGTTGAGTGCGCGGAGCGCACTGCTGTTTAAAGTTGGATTGCCCTGAATCCTCGCTCTGTTTGCAACCAGCCCCTTTGCAAGGGGTTAAGGCTGCAGATTGTGTAGCAACAGCCCAAAAAGCCTTGGAAGTTGCTCTGGGGGCAGGATGCCATCTGGAATTTGCACTGCTCCTTGCTGCGGGCGGGCCTGGTGGGATGGACCAGGGAGGGAGACCAGAGCCCCTGCCCAAAGCACCTTCTTCACAAGGAAACATCACAAACCAGAGGCAAAACATTCCAGGGCTCCAAAAGCTGATGTGATAGATCTCTCTGCCTTGTCTCCTTTCCTTTTTCTCTCTTTTTACCTCCCCCACTCAGAAGAAGTGGCTTAAAGCTACTGAGCTCCCCAGCAGCTGAGTGATCTGGCAGGGATTGGCAGGATGGGGTGGATGGTGGATGTGCCCAGATGGTGAGAAGGAAAGAAAAGGAAAATCCTTATAAGCAAGAGCTTGAAGATTTGAGAAAGCTTTTCTGCAGAGCTCAGGGAGAGCTTTGCCTGACTCAAGGCTAAACAAGAAATTCAACACCTGGCTCATTAAGAGTGGTGAACAGTTCAGATTGAGCTTTTGTGCTTTCTGCCTCAGACACCAACATTCAGTCAAGGGTTGCATGGGACAATGCAGCATAACCTTCACTTTTAGGGCTGAAAGACTATTATTATTACTATCATCATCACCATCATCATAATCATAATCTCATTATTATTATTATTATCATTGTTATAGCTGCTATTATCATATTTCAGTGGAAATAGTCACAGTTAAATTCATATATATGCTAATGTCTTGCTGGATCAGAACCTGTGAAAACAAAGAAGAGAACCCTGATGGACATCAGGATGAACAATTTAACACTGAACTGGTCCAAGTTAGCAAATGGGAGAGCACAGTTTGCTGTAACTGCTCCAGACAGGAACACTGCTGGGCTGGAGGGGAGACATTACAGCCTTCAGGATCTGTCCCAGAAACTGTTCTGAGACCATTTTTTGATACAGATGCATTTCAAAAAACCTGCAGACAATCCCTAGGCAAGCAGACAGGCAAAATTACCACTCTAAAACCTGCTGGCTGCAGCACAGCCATAGAGCAACCCTAGCTCTGCTATAACCATCCTGCAATGACTGGTGTTCAAAATAAATTGTCATCTCCTTTCTCCAGACACTATTACTATTTCTGGGCATGAAAAGGAAATGGATGTTTTATTTCATGTGCTACTCATGGAAGTGAAATGCTCTTACATGTGCCATATTCCCAGCCTGAGGAGTAATGGTAAAATACGACTTGCATTCTTAAACTTGGTCTATATTTGAATTTTTGCTAACCCAGCTCTGACACGTAGGAATGTGAAAAAAAAATGAAAAAAAAAAATCACACCTTCTAAATAACGTAACAGCAATGTACAAAAATCCTCATCTATCTTTTGCCAAAATAACTTTGAAATCTGATTTAATTTATCAGTAAAGATTTTTTTTTTAATTACAATCTATTTCTTGCTAGGGAAGTTCGCTAGGTTGGTGCTGGCTCCATAAATACAGATCTGAAGACAAACTTAAATTTTGAAATAGTCAGTAGCTCTTAGTGTTCTTGGACCCAACATCTCTTAAATGCCAGGCTGCTTTTCACCAGAGGAGCAGAGGGATTGGCTCCTACTTGACCAAATGCCAAGGTGGGGTGAAGTGGATCCTGTGTGGTCAAACACACCCCTGGATGTTTCTAGTTATTCTTCTTTTTTCTCTAGTTTTCATCATTTTACTGTTGGTCATTGCAGGATCCACATTCCTGGCTTTGCTACCTCTTCCTTGCTATTCCCTTCCCCAAAATCTCAACTTTCCTGCCCCGTCTTCATCCCAGCTGCAGAACCACAAATGGTGGTTTATACCTTTTATATCTGTACTTCTGAATACAACCAGAGCAGAGCACACATGGAACTGCTGTGGCCTGGGTTTTCCCTGCAGGTTTTCCCTGCACTGCTGCTGTGGTTTGCTGGGGAAAAACTCAAGTCTCCCTATCTGGGCTGTGCTGAGAGCAGCATCTTGTCACCCTGTGTGTCACAGCCCCTGGAGCAGCCTGGTGTCACTGCCTGGCACTGCTGCTGGGGGAATGCTGGCAAGCACTGAGTCAAAGAAAACAGTGTAATTGGGAAAATTAGCATGATCACTAGACAGGAGAACATCCCCATATGTTTTCTTCAGAGAGTCCACAGTTTTTTTAGCACCATGCATGGTCTGCAAGCAGAAAGGAGCTGCTCACTGCTGCCTGACTCCAGCTGCAGAGGCTTTGGCTGAGCACTGAGGTTCAGCACATTTGTCTGCACTCACCATGAGAAGGGCTTTCCAAAGCACACAGTCAGCTCATTGGTGCACCACTGTGCTGCTGAAAGTTTGTGCTTTCTGGGTAAAACTTCTAAAAATAGCCTCCTCTTTAATATGAAGGTCAGAGCATGGATATTGCTTTTGGCATTTTGCTCGCTGCTGGAGGAACTCTACCAAGGAAAAGTTTCCCACGGTTTGTTCTTTCAATTCTCCTTACACAGAACACAACAGTGACACTAGAACAGTCTAAAACAAGAGACAGGAAAACATTTCAGTTCTGCAGCTCTTTTCTTTCTTTTTTTTTTTTTTTTCCCCACAGGTTCTACTGTGCTGAAAGACTACACTTCACATGGTGCTGCATGTGAGACAGACCCTTCGTAGAGAGGATGATAACAGCTGCAATATCTACAGGAAGGAGAAGGGGAAGGTTGCAGTGAAAGGTGCTTCCAGCTGTACTTTAGAGACAGAAGCCAAGTGTTGGAGCCACAAGTGGGTTTTGTCTTGAGTTCTCATCCCTGGCTGGACTATGTCTAGTGGATATCAATGCCAGGCAGTCTCAGGTGCAGAAATAGCATTGCAAGTAGGACAGCCTAGAAAGAACTGAAAGAATCTGCCCTTATTAAAAAAAAAAAAAAAAAAAATCAGCCCTCCAAGGCCTCACCATCTGAAACTTGGATACAAGGGGTCACATCCATCAGAAGCCACCAGTGATGGATGAACCTTATGTGAAGGCTGCAGTTATCCTTCCATATGAGAAGTGAAACAAACACTCTGAGTAATTAATTTATTGCTGCTGTGATCAAATGGAGCAAGGGGGACCATGGATCTGATCGACCCTCTTAGTTTAACCATCCCCATCCACTCACTGCAGACATTCCATCCCAGAGGAGGAGCCTGCAATGCAGCAGTTGGATTTTCATAGGAAGGGCCACACAGCAGCAAGGCTGGAGGGGACAAGAACTGGTGCCCCTCTCCACTTCACACAGAATTAAAAACAGAAAGAAGTTCATTCCTTTCCATATTTTCACAAAACTAAAGTTCAATTTTCTAGAGGGAAATCTCCTGATCTCCCTTTGTCTCTGGACCAATTATCTTAATAAATAAATTCTCTGGCACAGGTTCATAAAATAGATAAAACAATTTGTTTAGTGAATAGATAAAATCACAAAGTAAGGAAACAACAAAAAGAAAGCCATGCAAGAGCAACACAAACATTATCAGGGAGAAAATGATCAAACAAGATTCCCGAGGGATTTTAAAGGCCATGTTCTGCTTTGAATGCACACATTTTACCAGCAAAATGTGAACACTTTCCATTTTCACAGCATGAAGAAGCCAAAGGTCTGGTAAAATTTCTACTCAAATATGAATTTTAAAGACCTATACCTATTAAATACTCACATGAACACACTCACATGCAGACACTGAAGAGTCTCCAGCCTTTCTAGAGTTTTCCATTATTTTCAGAGTAACAAAACACTAATTGAAGACCTGACTCATAACTAGACTCTGCTGAGTTTTGGGCCCCTCACCACTAAAATGGTGACATCAAATCAGAAGAATTTATTTCTGCAAATAGTTTCTAGCTCTTTATACGTAAAATGTGTTGAGCTTATTTGAATTACTGTCTTTCTCAATGCATTTTATTTAAAGATGTTTTTAAGATGTTGAGAAATTTTCATTCTTGTGGCTGGGGGAATAATTCTTCTGGGGTTGTTGCCTTTTATTTTTTTTTTTTTAATTTTTTTTGTATTTGAACTGAAATGGTTTAACTTTTCTGCTCACAAAGCAAAACAAATATTATAATTTTGCTTGACCTATTTAAGAATACGCAACTGCCAGAAAATAGATATGAAATGGGTTCCTATATTATTAAAGATATGTGATTTTAAGATCACTTGCAGCAAGGTACTAGATATTCCTCCCTGCCAGAAAGTTTCCTTTCTACCTTTTACCTCCAGCATGTATATAAAGAAATTAGCTTTTCCCAGTGCTCTGATGAATTATCCCTCTGTCCTACCCATTGTGTGATCCCATACAGGACAGCACCAGGAAGGACTTTAATTTTGCAGGCGTCAGGTTTGTTACTGTTCGTGGTGTTTGCAGATAGACTGTGATGCACAACATACAATTACCTTCAAGAGGAAGAACACAGAGGCAAAACTCGAGCTCTATAGCATCCAGGTTTCAGTGTAGTCAACAATAAAATTAAATTTTCCACTTTGGCAAACCACCCTATTTACTGGAAATGTTCTGGGAGGTGATGTGATGTCTCAGGCCCCAGAGGTGTCACAGACATCGCTGCCATCTCCTCACCCAGAGGGGGGTTTTGGGACCTGGGCAGCAGGAAGGATCAGGGTAGAAAGAGCAGGAAGGATCAGGGTACAAAGACAGTATAAACCCCAACCAGCCAGGATTTCCTTTCTGAAAATATTAAATATTTTCAAATCCAAGGCACTGCACAAGGAATTTGCTGAGGACTGATTCACCACACCTTGCCACAGGACAGGGCAATGCCACAACTTTCTCTGGAGCATCTTCTGCCAGCCTGGCTTTGGCCAGCCACTAAACCCAGTGACATTGTTCAATGTTGTTTCCTTCTGCTCATTTTTACATCTGGTCATTCGTTTCAGCTCCCCCAAAATCAAGGCAATTGTATCTTGCCTTGATTCTAGGTCTGCCAGGCTGTGAGTGTGAGCCCAGGAACCTCATGAAGAATTTCTTGGTGAGAAAAACATTCCCGCTGCCTGGCATTTTCTCAAGGAGAGAACTGTGGAGCTGAAGGCAGAGGGAGCCTTTGCTACAACAATTAATTAAGGTTTAGTGATTTCCTCCTTCTTTTTTTTTTTTTTTTTTTTTTTTTTTTTTTTTTTTTAATGTCAAAAATGAATGAACCACTTGTCTGTCACGGTCTTGCAGAGTAGTGTGAGTCACACTGAGAGTGGGGGAACATTGGGGATCTGCACACTTGGCTCTGCACACCCAGTTGTCTTAAAACCAAGCAAAGAGCTTTAGGAGCAGTGGGACAGACAGAGAAATAGCATCATCCACTGAGAAATCATCAGTGCTGATGAAGTGACACTGCATGCACAGGTTGGAGAGGGTCTATTTGCTTTTGTGTGTAGCCCTGGTTCATGTCTGACATGTTTTGGTTTCTGAAATTTCTTTCCCAGGGAATTTTCTGTAAACAAGAGATGTGTTTTGGTAACGACAAGATTGTTTGCATATTTCCCCTAGGAGGGGCTTCTTCTTGATGTCACTCTGGTCTGACCAATATGATTGAAGAGGTTTGTCTTCTTATCACTGATTGAATTGGTCTGTGTAAAACAGTATAAAAAGGGAAACGCTTCCTGAAAATAAAGGAGTTACCTTTTCAGCCTTCTGAAGTCAGAGTGTTTGTGTTATTGTGGTGTACAACTGTCGTGGTTCGAAAGCAAAACAAGCGAGAGGCTCCAAGTCAGAAATACAATTTCATAAGAAGGTAAAAAGGTAAAATAAAATAAAAGCAATAATACAAAAGACCACTGACAGAGTCAGAACACAACCTGAGCAGGGTGGTGGGAGCAGTCCAGGTGAGGGGCTCTTCCTGAAGCAGTGATCCCACAGAAAGGTCTGGGAGCTCTGCTCCTCTGGGAATCCAGTGGGTCAGGGCTGCTTGTCCTGTCCCAAATCCCAGATTCTCTCCAGGTGGGAATGCTTGGCTCCTCCCCCTGGGCGGGGCATCTCCCAATGGGATGAGGAGTCGTGCAGTGGGTCCTTGATGGCCCATTAAACAGAGAGAGCTCCTGGAGGGAGTTCCCTGTGAGTCCTGGGCAAGGCATTGATGGGCCATGAGCAGAAGAGCCCAAAGGAGGGGCCTGGGAAAACACTGCCCCACCTGGTTCCAACAGCTCATGAAGATGGTGATAGAATAAATACTTTGTGTACATCCTACACTGCAACACAGGACAACAATAGTGACTTTCATGCATGCTGGAAGGCTCCAGTCCTACAGTCCTGACCCTGCTTATTTATTCAGAACAGGCCCAGTGTGGGAGCCTTGATTTCAATAGTCAACATTCAGCAGGAACAGCTTTGTTGGCTTGGAAAATAAAAACAAAAAAATTCAACTGGAAGGTTTTGTACAGGCATTGCTGGAGGGTCAAAGGTGTGTCCCAAATCTGAGCACATGGAGAAGGCAGGGGACGCTCCTCTGCTGATGGCTGATAGGTCTGGCTGTGCCTTCACGGTCACAAAGGGACACTCCTGGTGGGGACTGGGCCAGATTACCCCTGCCTAGAAGCTTCTCTGGAAACCACCACTCACCCTCACCTTCATCCACAAGCCACTCTGTTGGAGCAGCTGAAGGGGTGAGGAGGGAAGTGCAGAAAAACCTGCTAAATGCCAGTTCCTGGTGTCACTGAAGGTGGGTGGCACCACTCCACACCTCTCCAGCTGCTCAGCTCCAATCCCAGCTCATTTCTGTGTCTGCTTTTGGCTTGGGTTGAGGGTTTAACCAATCTAGCACACACCCATTCCAGACCCCTCATATCCAATGCATTTAAGCATTTGGGTTGTCCTTTAGTTATAATTTACAAGATATTCATTGCATGGACATTGATGGCAAAGTGCTGTGTGTGTTTTAAAGCCAGCCCAAGTGCTTGGAACAACTTTTTCCCATGGTGAAATACTTGCTCAGTTGGTAATCCATGAGTGTGCATCCAGTGCAGCAACAATTTAAAAATAATAAAACTGAAAAATAAGTCTATCTAAAAAAAGCCACAACCCTTAAAAAGTATTTTCAATGACACTTATTAAAAATGAAAGGATGTTTCTAATTATATCTGCCTTTATACTTTCTTGAAGCTCAAAAATAGCAAAAACAGACAAAGCCTAAACAAATAGAACAATTTTTGCTTTCAGATGAGTGAAGAACTCTATGTTCTCCAAAATTATTTTGATCAATCTTTATGGTGGAAAAATGTATATATTTTTCTTCTGTAGCATGAACCTCCCTTCCACAGTTTTAGTCTCTTTCCCATTTTCCAGGTGAACCCGCACATCAAAATAAGTGAAAAAAAAAAAATAAAATCGATTCTCCAATTTTTTACACTCCTCTAACAAGGACCAGTCTCACCTGATGAAATACCTACAAAGCATAACTGTAAATTTTATTGTCTACCACACACCCTTGGTCGATTGAGTAACAGCTACGAGCCCTCAGAAATCAATCTATATTTATCACATAACCAAACCTTTGTGAAACAGAAAGCGGCACAGGTTTTCCAGGCATTGTACGGTCTGGGATTTGAGAGAGAGAGTGTGTGTGTGTTGGAGAACATTTTGACCACAAACTGAGCTGATTATCGATATAATTATGCTGCAATCACACCAGAGGAGAGTATCCAGTAAATCAAATCCAACTGTCCGCCCACTCGCAGAGAAGAGAGACTAAAACCTGTCAAATCAGGGAAGGAGGAACAGGTGGCCTCATTTGCAAAAAAAAAAAAAAAAAAAAAAAAAAAAAGGCTGCTCCTCGCATGGCCAAGTGCTGAACATCCAAACTCACACACACACACGTTTATTAAATGCTGAGTGTTTAATAAGCTTTCTGTGCAGCACATTAAATGTGCTTCTGGTGCCTGCACCGATATAAAATGTGACACACAGGTCTCCTTGCACACTGAGCAAATAACCTGGGACTTGCTAAGTGCTGCCATAAGTTTTCACCTTTTTAATGTTTTTAATCACTGCTGACAGCAGCGTGCAGCCTCTGTGGCAGCTCTGCCCAGCCCTTCTGAAGCAGCAGCTCTGTCAGCACCTCAGAGGAGGCTCCTGCTACGCTGATGTGGGACATCCTCTCTTCCCAACCTCCCTTCCTGTTTTTTGGAGATTTCTGCCTAGCTGGGGTTCTCACGTGCTGGGTCTCAAGAAATCCTTGGTGTCCCACACAGGTGGTAATTGCCACCTCTCCAGATTTTAGAAATCACTTTAAGCTGAAGGAGGGGAGGGTAGATTGGATATTGGGAAGAAATTCTTCAGTGGGAGGGTGATGAGGCACAGGTTGCCCAGAGAAGCTGTGGCTGTCCCATCCCTTGGAGTGTCCAAGGCCAAGTTGGAAGGGCTTGGAGCACCCTGGGGTAGTGGAAGGTGTCCCTGCCCATAGACTAGGTGAGCTTTAAGTTCCCTTCCAAACCAAACCATTCCATGATTCTATGAAATTTTGAATTTCCTTCATCTTGACCTTCTGACATGGTGGGCACCAGTGGCCAGACTGAGAGACCCCAAAGCAGATGGCTCTGAGAAAACTCAAATCTCGTGAATGTTACCATATACAGTTTCCTCCTGTTGGGAGATGCAGGCATAGAAGACACCTGTCAATCAATCTATTTTGGCAGGGGGTGGCAGCAGGTACAGGAAGAGCCTGCTGTGCTTTGGGATGTTTTTGGAACAGCTGTGTTCCCCTGTTCACACACGGCTTATCTCTCAGCTGTGGATGTTGTAATGACCAGACTATGAATCTTCAAACTCAAGGTTAATTCCTGTTTTCAGTAATGGATGGGAAAAGCTGAAAATCCATCAAAAGCACAAATAGGAGGAAAATGCCTCTGAAAGCAAATGTGTTGAGAATATGCTGGCTATGAAATGAAGCAGGTACAGCAAATGCTGTGAGTACTCAGGATTCAAGTGTGCCCTCTTTCCAGAGGTTCCTGAAGGAAGAGATGAAAAACAGCTGAATGTCTTAGAAGGAAGGTTGGGGCAGCTGCCCTCTAACAGGAGAATCTCAAAGGCTTCAGCCTCTGGAGAGCCTCTATCATACATTATCTAAAGGGAGAAAATGTACAGGATTTAAATGTATGGAAAATATAAGACTGTGTGGGATACACTGAAATTGCACTCATGAGCCCAAGTACTAAATAATAAGATGGAATGATGATCTGTGAAGTCATTAAGTCATTCTTTTCCTAGCTGCAGAGGCTGTTGCCTCATAATTCCTTTCCCAAGCATAAACCAGCTGTGTTCAAGTCTTGGTTCTGAGGTTGGAACCCCAGAGATCTATGACAAATCTGGTATGTATTCACATCCCTTATCCCCAGGACTAAAAGAATACTTCTGCAGGTGGAAAACTCCAGAAGAAAATGCTCTATAAAGAAGTCTAAGGGCCCTTCTGAAGGGGAAAGCAAGCATTTGCTTTAACAGTGATTAATTTTTAATTGTATTGTGCGATTTCAATGGACACAAGCTGATGTAGGAGAGAGACCATTTGCAAAGATGTCTTGTAGCAGTGCATGCTGTATGATTGAACCTGTAAACTGCTTTTCAGAATACCCTGGAATTATTTTCTGCTCTCAGTAGCACAGTGAGCAGTTGCCCATGTAAATCCCCCACGAGACAGGTGACCCCTTTATGATCCAGCACACACAGCAAAGGGGAGAGATCCTGCTCCACTCATAAAACCAATAGTTCTTCCTTAATAGTCTACAGATTGCAGCCACCATAAAACCCACCCTGACCATATTTAGCAGGCAGGGGTGTGATTCTGAGCTTGAAGGTTAAAGACCTGCCCAGGTCAGTGTCCAAGGCCAGGTTGGACAGGGCTTGGAGCACCCTGGGAGAGTGGAAGGTGTCCCAGCCATGGCAGGAGGTTGGACTAGGTGACCTTTAAGGTCCCTTCCAAACCCTTCCCCATGGCTGGACTGCAAAGAGAAGTCAGTAATTCACACAGGCTACCACCAAATGGCACTGAAAACCAGGAATCCCTAACACAGGAGCCAAGGATCTCCTGGAAGCTGCAGAGTTCTGTCCACTGGGCTGTGCAGCACTGGGAGATGTTGATAAACATTACAGCCAACACACCCGAGAGTACCAGTGGGAGCAGTTTCTTTCCACAATAGACACTGAGGTCTTTAACATGGAATATCATCTTTTCAACCAACTCAATGCCTCGCCACCTCCTCTCCAAGGCAAGCCATGGTGATGACATCTTCCTTATCATCAATAAAAATGATGTACAGCAGACTGCGGAGTTATTCAACAAGCAATTTCCAAAGATCACCTTTACTACAGCATATAAAACAGCTCTAGGACTCCCTTTTCAGGATGTCAGAATTTTATGAAGCATCAAGTCTCCACTTGCAGCTCGCTGTTATGAAAAGAGCAGCTCTTCATGTCAGTATACAGTGTTTTGCTTGCCTCAGCACATCCCTGTGACCGTGCAAAAAAGGTTGCTTGTGATGAGGATCGTTATTAAAAGCATCACTGAGGTGATGCAAGAGAGGAAAAACCATTTGCAAAACACACCTAAAAAGAGCTGAGCAGGTGTTGCTGTCTTCCAGCTCATCTTGACTGAGCCTGTGGAATGCCTTAAGTTTTAGCTTAATCTGAAAAACAACATGTATTTCGGATTCTGTGCTGCCCAGGGATGCAGTTCTGAGCCTCGTGTTCAGTGTCACTCAGCTCTGCACAGAGCAGGGACACAAAACAAATCCTTTTCCTGCTGCACACCAAGGATAAAACCAGGCCCAAAAGCACAAACAAGGGTGGCTGAAGAGAGAAAACAAGAAGAATGGGACCTCATAACCTAAGCTGGAATTGGACAATTAAACCCCAATATGCAAATGGCCCAAAACTTATCAAAGTGTGAGACCTGGTGACTGTTTGTCCATTTTGTGACCATTTTCAGTCCACCCTGGGTGTAGCCCTGGTCAGGCCCTGTCCTGCCCAAGGTGTACCCTAAGGGCCTTTCAATAAATATCTACTTTATTCTCCAGCTCTGTCCAGTCTCTGTTCCAGCTCAGCCTTCCCAAGGCATCAGATGGGCCACCCTAGATGGGTATGGTCCCACCAAAGAACACAGATGAGCTCTGCTATTAATTAAGTTTTTCCTAACTAATGTTGTTGGAGCTGAAGATGTGGCCCCAGGATTCGATTATGTAAATCCCTCTGATGGATGGAAGATTTTCCCAACAAAGCTGAGCATCACAGATGATTATTTCTGCCATCCCTGCAGCAGTGAGGGCAAGCTAAGAGCTGAGCACATGCTCAGAGCTAAGCACAGACTGTTACAGGGATTTCTGAGTCAAGGACTCAATCTTTTCTTGAGGATGCAGTGTTGATTCCTAACTGTGGAGATGAGTCATGAGGAGTCAAAAGACAGAGCAGAAACACATCTGTTACTCTGCTGATCTGATGAAGAAACTTTTTCTCCACCTCAGTATTTCACATCCATTCCTCACTTTTTCTTACCAGCACCTCCTCTCCCATAGCTGTGTTTTCAAATCCAGGGACATCACCATTATTCAGGACTAGGCCCTCTAGCAAAGATGAAATGAAAGCAGTATTACCAGCTCAGCAGTGACCAAGGACGTTAAATCCTCCTCTACCAGGAACAAACAACTGTCTTTCAGTATTCCTGTGTCCTGAGATTTGCATCACATCTGGACATGGTAAATATAAGTAAATTAGCCCAGAAGAGTCAACATTAGATTAAAAAATAGGGTACTGTAACAGTTATCTTCTGCATTTCAGAGTGCAGGTAGTAGAATTTACTGCATGGAAGAAAAGGTGAATGGATTTGCATTTAAGTTTCATCACTTTTAAGGTCCCCAGTAGCCAAGCCTCCCTTTAAAAGAGCCCTAGTGGACAATAAACTCTTTTGGAAAATATACAGCAAAGCAGCAGTGCCCAATAGACATAAAATTAGAGTGCTGTAATGTTTCAGCTGCTCACTTCCTTTGATACTGGCAGCTGGCAGCAAGCAAGACACTTGAAAAGATGGAAGAACAAGTAACTTCTAATGGATAAATATATATTTTTTTCCATACCATATGTGTTTTAAATATACATAAATGCACACACTCACACACGTGTACTAATAGGATAAATTCACAGGGCAAACAGAAGTGAACAGTCACCAGTATAGATACTCAGCTACCATTAAGCATTTAAAATAATTACAGCTTTTAAACCATGGAAACAAGATCTTTAAAAGAACATTTTTGGTGCATTTTCCTCCAGAGTGAAAATTTCTCAGGCATTTCCTCCTGAGTGAAATTAGAAATCACCAATGACATTATATATTTTAAAAGCAAAAGCTTTCTGCAGAGGATTTGTCACAAAGGTGTCCCCAAATTAACCCCCAAGAAATGGACCAAGAAAAATCTTTCATAACATTTCAGTACTCAATTAGATTTTTAATTTTTTGTTAATTGGAATTATCAATTATGTGGATGCCTTTGCACGTGTTTACTTTCATGTGAAGCCATGGGAAGGGTTCTCCTTGCAGGAGGAGGGGAAGGCAGGTGTCCCCTCTCTCTGCACCCTCCACTCCTTGTGCAGATCTGTGCTTCCAGGTCTGGCCCCATAAACCTTCCCTCTCTCCAAAGGGAAACCACTGGATTCTTCACAACGACCTCCTCAGTGAGACACAGGGGAATCAAAGGACATCCATTCTTCTGGAAAGGCAGTTTCCATTGTGAGCCTTTCATTCAGCAGACTGAGGTGACCTGTCTTTATGCAAAATAGTGCTCAACCAGTGAATTGCTGAAGAATTAACAAAAAATACCCCAAAAACCTACCAGAAAATACATTGAAAAAGAAATCATTGGCTTATTTTCATCAAAAGAACCCCCAGCATTCACCATAAGAATCCAAGAAGCTGTTATGTTTTATGCAATAGATCTTTGGCCTCGCTTTCCTCCTCCTCTTCCTCTTCCTTCTCCTCCTCCCTCCAGCCTTGGTGAGTTGCTCAAGAGCTCGGGGAGTCTGTGCAGCCTGGACCAGCCCATCCCCATCCCCAAAATCTCTGGGAACTGCAGAGTGGGAGAGTTTTTGGGTGATCCTGGGAGTCCATGTCCTCTGGGCTTTCCTGCAGAAGCAGAGGAAGGTTTTTAATCCATTACTCAGCTCTGACATGCTCTGCTTTCCTTTTGGGTGTTATGTGCTTGTTTACATGAGTTTTTGCAGCACCTTTGGAACAGCAGGCTTTGTGTGCCACGCAGGAACATCAATGTTATCAGATACCATATGTGTCAGTCCTTATCTGTAGCTGGATACAAACCCATCCCAGAACAACCCAAACGGATAATCTTTTCTAGAAGGAAAAACCCTCAACATTACCAATATTTGGCTGGAAGACACCATCAGATGGTTTTGTGGTTCTTTTTTGCACCTGGATATACACAATAGGGAAAAACCCCCTACTTTCTCATAGTTATGAGAAATCCTCTCCCCTCTCAAACACTGAATATATTTTTATCTGGTTTATGCCATAAAGGTACAACTTCTTGAGGTTTTTCCTCTTTTACAGCCTGTGTTCAGCTCCTATTTTTGCATCTGTGTAATGAAAATAAAATAAAGACATAAAATGTGTTTTCATCTTTAATATAAACAGGTGATATCCAGCAGGATGGGCAGGCAGTGATCAGGTGCTGCTCTCCTGCTGCAGGGGGTTTATTCTGGTGCTTTGATTCACAATTCCTGCCTGGACACTGCCCCCTTCATGGAGATGCTGTGGGGCTGGAAAGGACCTCAGAGGCTTTGAGCAATAGGGATTATTGAGTGAACTGGTCCTGGTTAACAGATCTGCAACATGATATTGAAATTCCACACTGAATTTCCTCATTCTAAGATGACGTTTGCCTCAGTAGCCTTTAATGGTAGGGCAAAGCTCAAGCATGGACAGAATCCACACGAGCACACGAAATGTCTGCAACTCAAGCTATGATAACAAAAACAAAAGCCATCAAATCACGTAAACAAATGTTCTGCAAAAGCTTTTAAATCTTTGCCCACTGATTTCTGTGTGGAAAATTGCTTCCCCTGCAGTGTTCAGAATCTTCTGGCTTTGTATTAGCATGGGCTGTGGTTCAGGAGGGCAAAACTGAGGGGACACTCTGCCTTGGAGGAGATCAACACCTTTGTGGGGTCTCAGGGTGACCTGAGACAGCAGGAGCTCCAAGGGGCTGGTAGAGGGCCTGGAGTGACCCCAGCTCCATGGAGAGGTGTGGCAGTTCTGGCTTCTCTTCTTTTCCTTGCCAAGGTCAGGATGAATAATGCACGGGAAATGTAGATTTCAAGTTCCAAACTTGGATGTTTATTATTTCTTATCTAGTTACAGACTCATGGGCCATGAGTTCTAACCAGCAAATTAGAGAAATGAGGTAAAATGGAGTCCTTCTAACTCTTTCCAAGGTTATTTAAGCACCAATCACCCACTAATGAGGTGACACCTCTATTATTTATACTTTTGACCCAATAACAACCACCCAAGGCCCTCAGTGTGGACCTTTTTCACAGGAAACCACCTGAAGCCAAGAAGAAGAAGAAGGAAGAAGAAGGTGAAGAAGAAGGACTTAGACAACACTCAAAGTTCTCCATCTTGACTCACATGTATTGCTATAGACTAAAATCCCAAAATCCAAGTTTCCAGAATTCCAGCAGAGAGGAGGCTTGAGGACCTTGCAGGTGGAGCTGGGACAGAGCCAGGACCCCGGGGGCTCTTTCACATGTCTGGAAAATGTGCAGGGCAGCAATGCTGCCTCCTGCAAGGAGCGTGCCAGGCTGCACTTCCCTCATGTGCTGCTGTAATTATTACTGCTCTCTTAATCACGTTATGCAAATGGGCTGAGCGGGGAGGAGGGAGAGGAGGCAGCAGAATAACTGAGGAGGAAAGGGTAATACTTTTGGGTGGTTAAGACTTTGCTCCCCTGATTAAAATTCCTGGAATTCTCAATTGTTTCTTATCAAAAGGCTTAAAAGGGAGGATTTTTCTTTTAATGAAAATAAACGAAGAAAAATGGATCTCTCATTTCCAAGGGATACAATGGAGATCACCTTGTAGTCTGGCAGCAGAATTGATATGATTTGCATTACCAAGGATGACTAAATGGAGTGTTAAATTATCTCAAAAAAAAGGAAGATGTAAATTGATATTCATGACATCAACAAGGTTAGAAAGGAAAAAAAAAAAAAGGATAGTGAGTCTTTACATGTCTTCTTGTACTATACAAGTGTTAATCTTATATTCCATGGGCACTACACTACTCCAAAAGACATCTTCTGCTTTTGTGTGACACCTCTAGGAAATGATTTGCAATTATACAAACCAGCACTGGAATGTGATGCTGCAGCAATCAGCACTGGCTATAAAAACACTAATTATTTCTGATAAATTCATTCTGTGGGTGCATTCTGAACACACACAAAAAGTTTAGCGAGCTGCAAATTTGACTTTGGAATAAATGCATTGCATTCTAAAGTTTTCTGTTGGGAAAGAGGTGGAGGGAAGGGAAAACTGCCTCATTCATCAGCTATGGGATCCCTCAAAAATATTTTTGAGCAATATTTAAACTTTCATTGCTCTTAAAATGTTTCGTTGCTCTTAAAATGTTTCATTGCTCTTAAAGTGTTTCACTCTTCGTATGGATTCCATCATCATTCATGTACTTATGTATGCACATATGTACATACATGGGAAATACATTGGGATAGGCAAGGAATATACAAAGTATGTGCAATTCCATGAATAAAAATCCGTATTTTGCCCCTACATGTGTATTATTAACTTGAGTTGATCCTGGGCTAACATTACCTTCTAACCTGAGGTGGCCCTGGGGCATGGCAAACAGAAGTTATGATCCCAATCTTGCCACTGCTCCCAAATTCACTTGGGATTACACTTTAAAGGATCTGCTGGTCTGACCAAAATTTAAAAATTGCTACCTGTAACTAGTATTGCCCAACTGCTTTGCTCAGCTTTTGGGACTTTAGTTTGAGCCTTGCCATAGCTGAAACTTTTTCTGTGAAATCTTGGAGTCGTGGGAGTACAGCTCACTCTTGCTCACTTAGGGTTTTAGAACTACAATGATTTTTAGTAGGTCAGAGAAAACTGTTTAGTGTGATATGAATTTTAAAATATTAGGTTTAACTAGTTTCCAAATGCTTAGGAATGTCTGATAAGGCATAATTTCTACACATACAACTCAGTGCTAAACACTCATCAAATACTGCAAAGAACCAAAATATGGTATTTAGACACCAATTCTTAGCAAAATAAGAAGTTCTTGCTATAGTGCTGATACAAAATGCCTGTAAAATCATTATACATGTGTCATTCACCTTCTAGACCAAGGCACAGCCTTGTCACCACAGCTCCAGTCCCTGCGGACTAGAGCAGTAGGGATTTCACCTGGAGCACATCAATCCCTTCCCAACAAGTATATCCATGGCCTCTGCTCTGCCCCTTCTCTGTCTCTCAGGGTTTTTCAAGCATTTTTTCCTGGTTGAAATTTTCACATTTCCCTATCAGCCTTCAATTTTATCAGCTGTATGGCAAGAGCACATATCTGACAATTTTTCAGCTGTTTTTCTTCCTCACTGTCCAATACCGAGAACAGTTTGTCCAGAATGAGGGAAGGATATTGGCGTTTGGTTAATACCACAGGAAGGTAGAGAGGTAGAGTGAAATGTAATCCTGAAGTGACAAAACCTATTAGTCATATAACATGGTCTACTTCTTTCTAGTCTGCATTAGAAGAGAAGTTGCAGATGTTTTCTTTAGCTTTGAATCAGAATCTCAGAGTGCTCAAGGATGACAATCCTGACTCATAGTCAGAAGCCTCCTTCCTCATACCCAAACTTCCTGCATCTCCATTGAAATGCATCAAGCCCTTCAAATGTGTTGCTCATCTCACTGGCAAGATATTGAATTATAAGAGCTGATTGAACTTTTTTTTTTTTTGATTCAGAATAGCAGTGGAAAGATTTATTTCACCTCTTTATCCTCCAATATTTCTGTATAGGTGTTTATTATAATACTTTATGTGGATACTAACTTTAGATTTGCAGATATGCATTTGTGAATAAAATATTGTAGATGGGATCATAGATTAAGGGTAACAAATGCAGTAGCGATTTTTTCATTTGTAGTAACACAATGACCTCCTTTGCATTGCAAATTTTACTATATTTGGGTTGGGGTGAGGATATTAAATACGAAATATCAAATAAGGAGCTATAATAAACCAAAAGTTGATATCTGAGGAGTGAGACGTCTGAAATTCTCCTTGACTTGGATTGAACACGTTTTGATGTCTCAGCTCATTCCACCCTGGCTTGGTTCTCAGTGAACCCCAGAATTTACTCTCTGCTGTCCTCAAATCACTTCTTCATTAAGGTTTCAATGGAAGGACTTCCTGACATGGTTTTACACCCCTCATCTCACGTCAGGAAGAGCATAATTTTCTCCAGAGCCTTTTCATGCTGGTGGGCATTAATGCCAATCAGCCCTGAAAAGTTCCCAGCAGCACAGGGTGGTTTGCAGTGAAATGTAAAATGTTCTATTTAACAACATGTCCATTAGTGGCCCCCGGATGAAAGCTAAATTAAACACCTGGATTCAGATGTTTCTAAACAATGTTTCCTGCTGTACTGACACATCATACCTAGCTATTTTCCATGAAAGGTATTATGTCTTTAGAGGAAATCTATCAGCAAGAGATCAGCCCAATATTCTCCACCCCTGAACAGGAACAGGGTTATACAAACCCACTCTTTGCACATTCCTGTCCCCAGATGTCACCACTTCACAAAAGAAACTGAGCCTGTAATGTCCTTTAAAACCCTATCACAAGAGGATAACAGGAGGGATTTAGAGAAGTGCAAACACTCTGAACAATGCAAGGAAAAGTAAAATTATTGCTTTGCATCCGGGATGAGAAATGTTTGCTGTCAACCAAAATGCATTCTAACTTCTGTCCACAAATATCTACCAAATTAATTGCTGTGGAATAACTGAAACCAGGAGAGAAAGAGTCCCCTTAATGCTACACTCCAATTTCATGTGCTCTGTCTTTTAAAGCCCAGCACTTCCTTTTGATGAATAGTCCTTGGCTGCCCTTCATCCTGGCAGAGGACTTTACATTTCAACCTTTATTTCTCGTGGTGGTTTTGCACTCCAGATGTTCTCCCTTTGGACGTTCCTGATCCACATTTAGCACCTCAGTTTTGGGTGCTGCCCACAGATAACCGGTGCTAAGGCCATTATCTCGCCAAACATCCGTGCAGCCAACGTGCAGTCAATTATTTTAATATTCTCTTTTAAATGAATCGCTCTAATCACCCTGGCTGCCTACCTCCGAGGCCAAATTAACTTGTCAGCCTCTTTTGTGTGCTAAGGGTCAATTTTAGAGAGGTCTCAGCAATGGCCCAAATCTGCTCCCATTGAAATCAATGGCAAAGCTCCCAGGAGCCTCACTGGAAGCAAGTTTTGGCAAGTAGAGAGCATTTGTCAAAATTCCAACCTTCAGGACAAAATGTCCTCAATATTTCAGAGGTGCCCTGCTCTGTGGCATTAAAGAGAAATCTCCCCATGACACACACACAGAGCACTAACCCAGGGTGCCTTCCCTGTGCTCTGTGTGCCCACATTATCCTCATTTTGCTTTCCACACCTGCCTGAAGTCGTTGCTGCTTCCTAAATCCCTTTTCCTTCCCCAACTTATTTCCTAGCTCCTAAATTTCTTCTTTCCCAGTTGTTTTGACTGTATATTACAAAATCCTGAATAAACAGTGTTGAACCAGGAAGTTTCTTCTCCCTCCCCTTTCTTATTTTTCTTCATTTATGCCTTTTTTCAAACGGATGCAACACTTCACAATTTAGAAAACATTGCATTTATCCCATGTTTACTCCATCTTTAATTTCATTAAATAAAACAAAGTTTAACACCAATCCCCAATGTACCCCTAGTGATTGTTTCTCTCCAGATGGATTTACCACAGTTTGTCCTTCATCCAGTATGGATTCCATGCAATCATGTACCACCACCAGCTTCCTCCACTCTTCTTTTCCAAGTAGGACTGTGGAGCTGGGCTGCTATAAAATGTAGATGCATTATGAGCACTGCCTTTCCTCTAATGTCCAGTTTCATAAATTAATTTTAATAAAGAAACAATCAAGCCAACAGTGGTTTGGCAAATCTCCTCTCTGAGGGATCCAAATTCCAGCCTTGGGTGCCCAAGGCTGGAAGAACAGAACTACACACAGAAAGGGAAGTTCTCATTTCAGCCATCACCTGTTACATATTTCACAGCAGCATTAGGATCCCCAAACTGGAATGTTGTGCTGTGTTCCAGGACAAAGAAGGGATATCCTGCCCAATGGTGATCTTCATAAAGTACTTAAAAGTCTAAATTAAATTCAGGGACATGCAAAATAAAAGGAAGGTCTGGGTTTGTTTATAAAGGAAAAAGAACTTGGAATGCTTATCACACAATATTGTATAGAAATTCATACAGGAAGCAGTGCTGGCTTATACGGATAGCAAATTTAGATTTGGGATGAGTGCAAAGTCAGAGCAGAAAAACCCTTCCTGAGGAAATCCTCAGCTGTGGATGTTTCAAGTTTCGATTTTTATTTTCTAAATTAACTTCTGAAGTTCTCAGTTGACTCTGGGAACAGAGGAAGTTAAAACAAAATGGTGCCCAGAGCAGGATTGGTTGTCTCTGCTCCAGGGGGCAAAGGCAGTGGTTCTTCCCTGAGCCTGGCAGTGGAGCAAGGAGCTGCACCTTCTGCTTCTCCATCAGCTCTTTGCTGTGGTTAAAGCTCTGGAAGGTCTGCTTCTCACGCAATTAGCACCTTCAGGGTGGCTTCTTGGTATTCCTGATAAGAAACCACTATTCATAACCTGTGGGCAGCTGCACTCAGCTCCTGGCTGATATCTGAGCCGGGCAATCCTCCTCCTTCCCTCCAGAGCATGGCACCTCCTGGTTTCCAGTTTCTCCACTGTGGTTCCTTGCATATCTCTCCCTCACTCTGCTGGAAATACTAGGAAAACTATAGGGCTGTGCTGCAAAATGCAGCTGACGACATTTAAATCAATGTCAAGCCAGCCAGGAGCAGTTTGCCTTCACCAAAACCCTGGAACAGCCAGGAAAGTAAGAATAGAAATATCACATCAATTAAAAATAAATAGAGAAAAAAATTTCCCATAATTGTTAATTTTTGTGATATTTCATCCAGATATGGCAATCATCCATTTAATACACTTTTCATTACCAAAAAGGCCATCCCTACCCCCACACAAAAAGAAAAGGCAGGCGATTTATTCTTAAACATATTTCTCCTGAACTGACCGTGACCTCACTGGGTGTATATTTCTCTGCACTTGACATTATCACAGAGTGAAAGAGTAGTTTTACCTTGCACATAAGACTTAAAAAGAGCCAGTCATTGATCTTGGTTTTCTTTTCTGCCACAAAGGAATGCATGGGCATTTTTTTCTCCCACAAATGTGGATTTGGGTAAAAGCCAGCTTTACTGGCCTGGTAATATACACCACCAGTCTGTGTGTGACTGGCAGCTGATGCTCCTGCCTCTGAAAGAGGAGAGCTGTGGCATTTGTCATGGCATGTCTCTGACATTTTCCACAGCAAGGGGCAGATAATATCAAACTCCTGCTCATCCATTCAACTTCCCGGGGAGAAACAGACTTCAAAATCTAAACCCAAGGAAAAATAGGCTGTTAGACACTTGTCCTAAAGGCTGCAAGAAAAAAAAAGGAAAGTGTTTATAAATGTACCAAACTGCAGGAGCAGGATTTATCTTTGATTTGCCCTTGTTGGTTCTTGTCTGTGCGATTACAGCCCCCCTCTGCTAGGGCAGGGCTCAGCCCCAGGGTCCTGGGGAGACACAGGAGGTTTGGGTTTAGTCCTGCACAAAACCCCAAAAAATCTCCACACCGAGAAGGACACACAGTATTTGAGAGCTTAATGTGTCATCTCTTGGCACTGGAAAGAAGCATCAGGAAAAGCAAGGCTGAGCATCCCGTGGGGTCCATGCATTACAGACTCCCCATGCACCAAATTCCCTGGAAAAATGGAAGAGCAAGAAGCTTCCCTGTGGCTTTTCCAAGCATCCCCAAATCCATGGGGCAGCACTAGGAGTGCCAGCTGTGCTGTAGAGACACTCTGCTGGGAGAAGTGTCTTGGAACAGTTTAATCTTGAAGTTTAATTCCTGAAAATAGCCCAAACTCTTGGCAGGCTGAATGTGCAGTCTGTCTAATACCCCCCGTTTGGGACATTCAGGTGGACAAGCGTCGTTTGTGTCAAACATTGCAGTGTCAGCCCGTTTAACTAAGCAGAGGCTGGATTGCAAATTCATCCTGCAGCTGAGGGAAGAGAGCCAAGGGCCAGGAATGCCAGTGGCAGTGCTTGTCATGGCTTGGGCCAAGTCCACCAGCACTGCAGGATCTGTCCAGTCCTCTCTTTAGCATCCAAAAAATACTCCTTTCCTTTCCAAAGACATGACACTTGACAGGAATTATATAGTATCAATGAGCAATAGAAAAGTCTTTCATGGTTAAGGCACCATTATTTTCATCAAATTTCCAGCCATTCATTTGCTGATAAAAGTTTCCTCTGGGTGATTTCCACAATTTTGTGTGCTTACAACGTAACACCAGTTGCAACCTGAAGCCATAATTCAGCCATATCAATTGAAAATTATAAATCCAGAGTCTCTTAATCTTTGCCCTAACCCTCTTTGAGTTCAGTATGTGTTTTTTTATTCTCTCATTGTGATCACGTCCTTCTTTTATTTAGGGCATTTATAAACACATAAATGTTTATACCACCCGTGCAAACCTTCCCATGCTGGAAGATGAAGCCTAAAGTGTACAAAATTAAACTTGTGTGTAGCCTTAGTTTGTAAATTCACTGCCACAGAAGTTAATTTTCAGTGTATTTGTGTTTGGACACAGTGTTGTATAAATTGCTGTTGATGGCTATGAGCAGGTCTTTAAACTGCAAATATATAATTATCAAATAACAATAATCCCACATAATCCATGTGTGTGAGGCATGTTCACATATGCAGCGCATGTAATTTAGTTGCAGTTTCTAAAGTGGAGAATCCAAGATTTAAACAGGAAGACAAGAATACAGATAGATGTCAGGGAAAGGGAAATGCAGAAAATGACCCAGAGCTGAACCTCGGTGACCTCCCATCCATCAATATGAATGTGAGAAGAATTTCTGCATAACAAGCTCAAGAAAACGCCACAATAATAAGAAAACAGAGTGCTAACCTGAGGTAAATCAAACTAAGCCTTCCCCACTGGAATGTTTTTGCAGGGGTGTGTGTTTTGCAGGCAGATACTTTACTTAGCATTACGAATGTAAGTTAGACTATGGTGCATATAAGCACATCCATATTTCATGAACCTCTATGTAGCTCCATAGTATTATCATATAAGTGGTATAGATTCCTTTCCTGCCTGCAATGGCAGAGCGTTTTCATTTTAATGATCCCTGTTATTATGCAGACTAAAGGAATTCACAAAATCATCAGTACTTGGAAATTTCCAGAGAGTGTGTGTGGAGTTTTTTTTCCTCACTGGATGTTCTGTGTGGCGTCGCCTTGATTTTTCACCTGGGGCCACATCCCCCAGCTAAACTCTTAGTGAGATAAGGGCCAGCTCTGTGTCCCCTTTGTGTTTTGGGGGATTTGGGAGTGTGAGTGTGTGGGGTGGCCTGGGGCAGAGCGCTGGGTTTGGGCCAGGTTATAGCGGGTGGCCTTCAGAGTGAGCCTGGTGTGATTTACCCCACCTGCCTCTCAGATGTCTGAGCCTTCTGAGGGAGAATAAAAGGAGCCTTGGCTGAATGTAAATGATGTTTTCATATGGTAATATATTACGTGGCTTGGACCGAGCGGTGCAGTGGCACTGAGTGCATTGGGGACATGAAGGAAAACAAAAATCCTTGCGCTGAAGAATTTATAGCCTAAAAGAACGAGCCCTGGATTCTCTCCAAAGTAAAAAAAAACTCTTGGGAATGTATCCCAAAATATATTTGAGAGAAAGACTTTCAGGATATTATGGCTCATAGCACTAACATCTAGGAAAATCTCAGCTCCCACCACATGGGATGTAGGGGGATGCTGCTCCTGGTGCTCGCTTTGTGACAGCCCTGCAGATCCGTGCAGGTCAGATCATTTAGAGGAAAATAGACAGCATTCTGTACAGCACTCCTGCAACTCACCAAGTGTTGTATGTGGAAGCCAGTGCTGAACTTTTTGGGCTTTCTTATCTGTGTCTTCCCAGTGAGAGATGGGTCAGAAACAGGGACCCTGAATCGTGCCACACATTGGGTCACATCCATTAATCAGTACGGATGCTTAAAGTGCTCCAGAAGGAGAAAAACATCCCACAAACCAACTCCAACTCTCCAACCTCCTTTATTTCCAGGTCCTCTAAATCAATGTAGCATTTTACTCTTTTGTTGTAGTCTCCTGGGTGAAAACCTGCATCCGTGTTTCTGAAGGTATTTGCTTCATGCTGGGCATTTGTTTTTCACAAATGCAGAAAGCAAGTTTTGCTTGGAGATTTTACCAGGCTCCAATTTCACGTGTGGCACTGCTGGGTGCCTTCAGCAGGGTGACAGCTACAGGGGTCACACACCTGGGCACGGCCACATCTTCATCACCTACATCTACCTATGGGATCCAGCAGAGTTTAAATGTTAAACTGGGTACAAAATTGGTAAAAAATTGGGCCACAATATCTACAGCGCTGTGTATTATGGTTCTTCCGAGCTTGTCTTCCTGCTAGCTCTGCTCTTCAGATACCATATAAATGAGTTATTCCTTTGGGTCCAGATTTCAGACAGAGATGTGATCTTGCTTGGAAGAAGGAGCAGATTCACACTGGGTGGTAAGGAAGGTGTTTATTCAGGGTGCCAGAGCGTGAGTGTGAGTTTTGGCTCTCCCCTGCCCTGATGAACAGGGGTGTTACTGTTGGAAATGAGGGGGAGTTATTTGGGTACAGGGGGCATTGACATGGCCATTTTGGGGGAAAAGGGGTGGGGGGATACCTGAAGCCTTGGCTGAACCACCTGGCTCTGCCACAGCCATCAAGTACCAGGGTGTGTCAATGGATAATGTACAATAGAAGGTACAATACACTGGGAGAGGCTATTGAGGGGGTACAATGGGGAGGGAGAGACCTATTGAGGAGATAACGACAGGGATTAAGGAAAGGGGTGCGGGTAGAGATGAACCATTATAGGAACTCAATAACAAAAATCATACAGAACTTTAGAAAACCAAAAATGCACATTGCAACAGTGTACAACCTGCATGGAACACAAATCCAGCTTAGTGGAGCATGCATGATTAGCTAATGGGATATTCCATCCCATCTATTGGCTTTCACCATGTTTTAAGACCACACGATTATGCCAAGTGCACAGTTTAGGGCGGGATTTACAGGAATGTTCAGCCTGATGCCTCCCCACAAGCAAAGTCCCAACCTGCAGGGTTTCAGTGGAAACAGCAAAACACAAACATAAGAGGACAGGCTGTTGAGAGGATGCCCTCTTTATTACCTGCACGTTGAGCATGTGCTGTCAGGGTTTTATATGTGACTATATTGGTTTAAACAAACAAGCGTGCGGTGTAGAGCAAAAAAAGCTGGCAGGAAGAATGATTTAAGATGAATCATCCCTTCAGCAGCCACTTAAGGACTGGATGGAGGCAAAGCCTGGGTAATTGGATCGCAGACTCCACCCCGAGGGACCCTGCCGAGCAGCAGGAGTAGCTGTGGCCAAGCTCACAGCCAGGGAATTCAAAGACAAAAAAATATCATCAAGGCTTAACGGGGGATCAGTGGCCCTGGTGCTAGATGAGCTGGATCTGAACACGAGTGACTTGTCTGAGTCACAGAGAGGGTTTTAGGTGAGATGGATCTGTACAAGCTGTGGGTTGGTTTAAAAGCACTCTCTGAGCTTTGTTACTGCTGGAAAATAGGGAGAGTGACTCTTTGTTAGGGTCTGACTGCACATCAGCAGTGCCCCATTGAGCTACTCCTCCCTGTGCCCACTCTGATTTGGTTCATGTGGCAGAGCATCCCCAAGGATGGGATAAAACAACCCTGGAAGGTGTGCTCCAGAGGTGTGCAGAGTGCTCCCAGCACTAATGAACATTCAGCCAACACGATCAGATTAGAGCCATCCATGAGTAAAATCCCCTAAAATTACTCCTGCCCCCAGCAGCAACTGCTCCACTCTGCAAACCTGTGCCATTTCCCAGTGTAAATAAGCCTCATTTTTGTTGCAAGAATCCATCTGGTAAGTCATAGCTGTCCCCAAAATGGACTTCTCAAGGGAAGAGGAGACACAGACACAAGGCTGGTGCATTCAGAGTAGGGCAGCCCCCCTCTCTAACCTTAAACACAAGCGAATGATCAGAGAGGAGATACAAATGTCTTTTGTCCTCTTAGGTGTCGTTTACCTAACAGCAGAATTACCCCTTCTTACCTTTCTTGGAAAAACCTCCCTCCCACAAAACCCAGCTGTGTTCAGCAGTGATGGAAACCTCGAAGTGGGCTCAGCTCTAGCTGCTGGGAGGTTCCAAAGCCCTGTGAAGCCCAGGATCTTTTCAGCAGCCTCAAGTTATGTGTCTCCACTCTGGCAGCTCCATAGATTTCACAGCGAGCACACCCTTCCCAGGGAAACAAACGCATTGTTTGGTCAGCAGTGAAATTGTTTAGTGGAAAGAAACCAACTCCGATAAACGCTGCCAGCCCTGCCTGCCCTGTAGCACAGAAGCCAAAATAGGTGAAATAATAAAATGTGACTGTAAATATCCTGTGAGCATAAGAATGCTGCGAAGGAGGAATGCATAAATAGCAACAAATTATTCTCACTCACTTACTGGTAAGTCTGTTTATTAGATTAAATTAATATTAATGCTGCATTAACTGACTCTGCCATCCAGCATGCACACTCAGGGGCCCACCTCGAAAACAGAAGTAAAATTTCTCTTAAATACCTTTCAGGACATTTGTTCTTGAATAAAACTCTCTTAATTAAGCAGTTGCCCTTTAATAATAAACCAGAGCCAAAGATGTAGAAGTACAGATGTAGCAGAAATGAAACTCCACTATGGATCCAAGGAGACTCTTAGGAACATCAAAAGTTTCTTGATTTGAACAAACATTTTCAGCCACCACCTCCAAAAGAACCAAAACCTAAAACCAAACCAAAACAAACTCCACGAAACCCCCCAAAAAAACCTCACAAAATATCCAAAACAAAATAAAAACCCAAACCCAACTTTTTTCTCTATTCATTTTCATCTCCCCTTTACTCTCCTAAGAGCTGAGGCATTAAAAGAGGACTCACTGAGCTGCTCAGGCACCTAATTTAGACTCCTGTAGGAGCAGGAGCCCAGTTCCCACCTCTGGGACACCTTTCACAGCTTGTCACAGCCCAAAGCAGCCCCTGGACCTGTGTCCCAATCTTCTGTAAAGCTTCCCCAAAGCCCTCAGACATTGTAAGGAGGAACAAATATCAAAATGATAAAACCACTCATGACACACATACACAGCCCAGTTTAACACAGCACCAGGAAGGTAATATTTGAAGTTTACAGAAAGCAAATTCAAGTAAGCTCTAAGTCAATCAAAAGTGACTGAAATCTACTTTGGTCCAAATATGTGTTCAAAAAGGTCACAGCTGGTGTAATTATCCTTGCTAGACTTAGCACGTGCTCAGCTTAAGGCAGTCAAGAGCTGAAGAACACTCTGGATGTCTAAGTAACTGTCACCTCATTAAAATAAAAAAATAACTGAAATAATTATAATTCAGTGATACTTCAAGCTAGCTTACAGGAAATCATTTCTTTGGGAAAATACTTGGAAGGCTTTTCAAAACCAAACTCCCTCTTTCCTCCACAGAATCGTCTTCCTGCAGCAACAATCCCAGTCAGAAATATAAACCACGGTTTACATAGAATGGGATCACATGTGAGTGACAATATGATGGAAAGGGGCTGAGAAACAAAGCCTCGAAAATGTTAATTGTATCTCAAAGGGAGAGCAAAATCAATAAGCTCTATTTCTAAAACAACATAGTACCCATCAGCTAAGATACCTGATATAAATCAGTAAAAGCAGCGTTATGAGAATGGTAATTTTTCCTAGTTATGGGAAAGGCTTCCTCTTATTTATTGCCACCAGCACAGCCATCCTCACCCATCTCTTTGCAAATGATGCACATTTTGGCTGTGTCCCCCAGCCCCACCCTGTGCCAAGGACAGGCAGCCCCACAAACTCCAAAGGCAAAAGCATAAAGATTTTACTGGGCACCTGCAGCACTCCTAAAGCAGCAGTAATGAACTCGGAATCTATAGGGGTAGAGATTACTCTGGACAGAGTTAAAGGCAAGAGGAGAGGTTGGTCTGAAATGTCAGAAATATTAGCTACAGAGAAATACAGTAAGTGAATCAATGAGGACAGAGCTACTGGGTAAAAGGATTAAATGGCTAATAGAAGGGAGACTCCACTGACCTCCAACATGGGAAGGAGTTGATAATGAGATAAGTAAAGCTTATGAAGATAATAACAGTGTAATTATGGTCGAGTTCAAACTACTAAGTGTATATTAGGAAACCCCTGAGATATATATAGATATAAAATTCTGGATAACTAGTACTAAATGATTACCTTTTAGTCCAAAGTGTAAGAGGCTCAAAAAATATGTCTGGATTTGAGTTTAACCTATAACCCAACAGTGGGACTACATAAAACATTTTACACCTCACTCTTTTAAGGAACACACAAGAAGGCACAGCAATTATGGAGTGATTTATCCTCTGCAATTTCTATTGCCACTGAGGTGGGGACTATAAATGCACAGAGATATCCTGGGAGACAGTCTTGGCCTGAGGAACACGAGCTCCAAAGACCCAAACACACTGAGGAAGGCAGGGGAATGGGACAGGGCGAGTTTCTTGCCCAGTTCTTGTCCCAGCACTTGTGAACTCATTCTCATAATTGATATTTACTGTAAGGGAACAGTGTGTAAGGGGCTGTAAAATTACCCCTTTGCTTCCTGCAATCAACTTCTCTGCATCCCCACTGCTTTATGTTTTGTTTTCCCCTTTTTTTTTAATTTAATTTTTTTCAAAAAACATGAAGCAAGGGATACCACCCACTGCTGAAGATGTCAAATCAGACAGATTAGCCAACAATGTGTGACAAATGCTGCCTTTATTGGAAAAGCACAAGTAAGCCTGAAGGATCACATTTTAAGGGGGACTTACTTCCTACCTCAGTCTCCTGCCTCAATCCTGCAATCAACTGACAGTGCGAGTGGCAGGATTTGATTTCTTATCATCTAATTTGTGGGTGCAAACAGCAGCATTACACTGAGAAACTGAGCACTTACAGTTCCCATCGACTTCGTTTATCCTCGCTATTTGTGCTTACAAATCAGGGCCCTGCTTGATCTTTAAGTTCCATAATTTCCTCCTGCAATTGCTTGTACTCACAAAATTGCACCTGTGGTTGATTGCTGGAGCAGATTTAGGGGCTGGTTCCTCTGAAGATGTAGCCCATGATTTTTGAAAAGCTAATGTTGGAAGAAAGAGGAAAAAAAAACCAGCTCCCACAAACAGGAGAATCGGGTTTTAGCTGAAACGACAGGTACATTATTCAGTAAAATAAAAGTGACAGGCATCAGAAGGTCTTAATAGATGCAGTATACACTCCTACCTGGAGAATACAAACATAGCTCAGGGAAACACTTTTCTGAATAGCTGTCAATCAGGAAGTGGCAATAAAAAAACTAAATAAATGCAGATCTCAAACATCTCAACTCTCTTTGTCCTAAACAGGGCACAGATAACCGTGCATCACACCACACGTGTGCCACTGTGCATGCCACTGTGGGGACAAATGACTGCTGAAGTGCAGGAGTTGTAATTGGGTCATTTGTGTGCAGTCACCACCATTCCATGATCAAATCAAGGATATCACCAAGTGCCTGATCCTGCATTAATATTGCTGAAATATATCTGTCTTTCCATCCTTTGCTGTGGCTAGGAAACACTGGGACAGGTATAGCAAAGATAAAGCAAGATTTTTTTTTTTTTCCAAAGGACTTCTTAGGTCACAAAAAATACAGAAAAAGTCAAAGAGACAGGTAGTAGGAATATGACTACACAAATGTAAAGTCATTTATTAATACAGTACAAGTGTGTGCTCTGGAAGGGACAGGTGGGACATTACTGGGAACACAGGGCAGTGAATTATTTAAGTCAAGTGCCTTTTACGGCTATGAAAACAGCAGCTGAAAAAAGGCTATTAGGCCACTTTGTCCATACTCTGTATCTAAGCCTTAAAAACCCCCTTACTGCTGAGCCAGATAATGAATTTTTAAAACCTTGTTCACTGTTCTTAGATATTCCAAACGACGGAGCTTTTCCCGCTTTGGGAAACAACTCTACTCTCTAATAAAAAAACCAAAACAGATATAAATTGCCAACAGAAGGATTTTGAACCAAAATTCTTCTGGCAGCATCCCATGGCTGCTCTTCTATTCCCTTTCAAGTGTCACACTGCAGAGATACCTTCAAAGGAGAAGGGTGAGGAACTACATCAAACTGTAAGAAATCCTTATGTCTAAGAACAATCCTTCAGCTTATCTTCCATGTAACTTATTTTTTTCCAGGTAGTGGCAAATAGATGAGAAATGAAGCCTTGAAGGGAAAAACCTTCAGGGAAGGTGAACTCCAACTTAGTGCAAAACATTGAAGGTAGAAGTGACAGACAGGAGACCAACGTTAATTCTCTGAAACCTCAAAAAAAGATGTGTCCCATTTCCAGCTCAAAAGCATCTCCGCCTGACAGATCTGCAGGCTCTACTTTGGATCTGAAGCTCACATTCATTTTCTCCCATTTTCTCTTTTTCCACATTTAGTCACAAATAGCAAAAGGATTTTAAGTCAATTTGGCCTCCCAAATCACCAGTTCACCATTTTTTAGTGTGCTCATTTTAACTTATTTGAGCCTGTGTGTGTGAGAGTATCCAAAATTTGCCTTCTGCTTGTGCCTGGTTTCCATCACTGACTGAGCAACAAAGGAGAGAAAACACATTTCCTCTCGAACACTGAAGAGCAGAGCCCAGAGCACACAGAGAGCCTGACCTTTTGCCAAAAGCTGGACTTTTCAGGGGCAGACTGTGCCTTAAATAACAGTATCATTAAGAAAAACAAAAATCACCATAGAATGGACTTTAGGGTCAGCAATCAAGAACAGGCTGCACTTCCAAAGGCTTCCTCATGAGAAGCCTGGGGAGATGATGCAGTGGTCCATTTGTTTGTAGAAATCTAATGAATTGTGTTGGCCCAGATTTTGTCCTTGTGCACCAGGCACTGTCCTATTTCCTCAGTGAGATCCTTTTCCATGGGGAGCATTTCGCCTCTCTGTTCAGATGGATGTGGGACAAATTTTGCAAACTGGGTCCTAACTAAATTTGGTTAGGAAACTGAGTACTCTTTTTGGGAAAAAAAAATCAGTGTAAAAACCAGTTAACAGAGATGAAAATTATCCCAGAATGTTTTTATATTGGTGATTTTAAGAAATGAATAATTAAAACTGTCTGGAAGAACTCAGATGGAAGCTGTGGGTTTATTTTATTTTCTAAACCAGCTACAATGCTGAGGTAGCTCATCAAATAACACTGGGAAGAGGAGCTGGGCCAAGACTCTTCTGGGCCTTCCTGCCATTTACACAGCTTAGCCTGCTTATTTCAAGAGGGAAGAGAGCCAGAGAGCAAAGCTCTTGACCCTGTGAGCACCAAGCCCTGGGGTTGAGAGCAGCAGGGTCCTTAATCACCTGGTTACCAGCAGCTGGATCAGGCTGAACTTCAACTGTTGGGCTTAGAAACTTATTTTATCTTATCGAGTAACCCCCACCCCTCCTCAAATAACAAAACAAAGCAGAGATGTAGATTTTTCTTGAGACTTAAAAATGCTGTATGGGTTTTAGCCATAACTCTGAGGGTCCAGCCTGGCAGGGACGTGGCAAAAATCAATTCGCGAGATGGGATGATCGAGTGTGTATTGAAAAATCAAAAAGGTTTTAATAAAGAAAGGAAAATAATACAAAAACAAAGGCAAAGCCAAGGACAGTATAGAGACAAGTCTCCTACTTGCTACAACACCTCGAAAAGTCTGGAGTTTCTTTGTTCTCTTTGTTTAGTACTTAACAGTTTAGGTGGGCTTTTTGGCCCATGGCCCAGTGAGATGAACAACAGACTTTGAGTTACATTCTTGGAGCCCAATCCATGTTCCTGTGCTGGCTCTGAGCCAATTACAATGAGGAAAATCACAGAACTTTCCAGTTAAACTTCCTAAAGGTCTAAAGGTAAAGTGAGACTCTTTCCCTATTTGGAAGCACCTGCTGGGAGTGTGGGATGCATTACCACAATGCTGTTCTTAGCATCTCTTTATGGGCAGGAAAGGAGAAAAAAAGGCTCCTCAGCCTTGACTTGCCTCCATACTTTGCCTTGCACTTTTGAAGGCTGCACAGCAAACCCCCAGGGCTGAATCTTCTCTGCTCTGTGTGATGGACCATCAGACATACAATCCCCATTATTGTTAATGGCAGTTGTGCAGCAGATTACTACACGTGGCATTTCTCAGTCCTCTGAGCTCCCTGCTTTCCTCCTGCAGTACAGGCACGTAGGAAATGCACCAGGATATTGCTGCTTTTGGGGGTTGTTTGCTGTGAAAATTTGTGCAATAAAAAATTTTGCTGCATGCTTTCATTAGCTTAATAACAAAAAACTACACAGAGTTTTCATTTTTTGCTGCAGAGCCACCAGTACTTGATACTGTGAGGAAGTCCAGAAGAAGCCAGGCAACAAAATTTAAAGTCAATCCACCATCAGTGGTAATTCTGGGGAGCTCTGCTGGGGGTTAACACTAGTGTAGGGCATAAAACACCATTGAGAAACACTTCAGATTATTTTTTATCATTTTATTCTAGTCATATCTTCCAAAGAAACAGGCTGGGCTGAAAGTGCTGAGTAAATGAAAAGGGAAGAGTCACAGAGAGGGCAATCACTGTTAGAGGCACAAGTTACCCTTGCCTTTGACGTGGTGGAGGCCAAGCTGCCTGTTTGTGTATCACGAGCAGCAGAGGACAACTCTCCTCCTCCAGCATCCCCTGGGCTGGTGTTTCCTGCAGTGGGACCAGTGCCACAGGGAGCACATCCCCGTGCAGGGCACAGGCAGCAGATGAGGTTTGTTATGAGGGTTTTGATCATGTCCTTCTCTCTCATTTGAAAAGAGCACAAGAAAATTCCTGTCAGACCCTCGAGATCTCTTTTTCTCCCTTCCTCCTTCACTCTGTACAACATTTTCACACTCTGTGCAATCTCAGTCAACTTACTGGTGTAGAAAGGAAGATTTAAGCAAATGTACATTTGCCTATAGCTACATTCTGCGTTTTGTTTAAAGCATAACCAGGCATCTGTAAGGAAACAGACAGGTTACTGCTCTGAGCTATGAAATATTCATGGAAACACCAGTGTGATGCCTCACCTTTGCTCCTTCAAATAGACAATGGTCTGGCTGTCTCCCCAGAGCCAAGTTTCAGTGTCAGAGAGAAGAGTAAGTAGCTTATTGTGCTGTTAATATATGATTATGTCATCTCTCTTAACACTCTCCCACTAAAGAGGCTGAGACCTCCAGGTCTGCAAATCCCCAACTTGAAATGGAGCTGGGGATTTCTTCTCCGGGCTCTAAAGCAGCTCAGCTGTAATATGAGCTGAATGGAGATTCACAGGGAAAATGTTCTGTGGCTTTTTTCTTTTTTTCAGGGATCCCATTTAAAAGTCTTCAGAAGAGGAACTCTTCAGCACATAGTTTATCTTCATGCAGAAGGATGGAAAAGACTCATTGACTTGTTGCTGTGCTCTTGATCTACAGAAGGACAGTGGTTTAGACAGTATTTGTTTCTAAACTTGTTACTTCCTTCACTGACAGTTTCACCTGAATGAGCCAAGAAACCTCCACCACTGCAGCCTCAAAAAGACAAAATTTATGGCCTCTTCCCTCTTGAAATGAAGAAGAAATAGATCATTTTCTTCCACAACAGACTATAAATAATATTATAACTATATAATATAATACTATATACTATAACTATAATAAATAAAACCTTTCCAGAATCTGTCTGCTGGCGCCAAGGCCACCCCTGTTACTTCCAGGCCAAATTCCTGGACTACACCAGGTGCAAATCCCCTCCCACCTGGTTGCAGAGTTAGAAATTCCAAGGGGTTCTAAGAACCCAGGAAAAACCCCAGTGAGCTTTTGAGGTCTCTGCATTGTGAAATGAACTTGAAAGATCTCCCTGCAGCAATAAACAATGTCTGTGGGACACAGAACCTCTGAAGACTGTAGATCATCCTGGCTTCTGAGGAGGATGATGACCTCATTGTTCACAGCCCAAAAGTGCTTGGGACTTTATGGACCTGCATTAAAAATCAAAATCTTTTCATTTGAAGACCTACTTTGTGATGGATACTGCAAATCAGCTTAAAGTAACACTTTGTCAGCCAGAAATCCTGATAAAGTTAAATTTAAGAGATGCCTTTTTAAATGCCTCTATAGTTAATGTTTCCATAGTTCCTCCCTGCAACCTGGAGGAAATAAAGGTCTACTAGTGATTATTTCCCTACTTTTCATTGTGTCATGTGGACATTTTATTTTTAATGTTAAGGCCCAGGGTAGAAGATATCTGATTTATGTAGGTGGCATATTAATTGCCACTAACCTGAGACCATTTTTCTTTCTTCTTTTACAAAATAGATGTTCTGAAACCTGTCAATTCCTGTTTTAGGAAGAGACCAAAAAAACCCTTCTAAAAGCTTTTTCAGATTTAAGGAACTGTGGATTTGAGGAAGAAAAGAGTGGAGAGAGTTCTGTTTCAGAATTTTGGCCTAAAATGGTTCTAACATGGAACCATAAAGTTTCTGGCTCTTGGGTGCTTCACGCAGATTTTCTTGGGTTAAATTTTTCGTAAGAATATCCAACATCAAACTTTATCAAAGCAGTACTGATATTATTGGCCACTGTTAACCTCCTGTATTTCAGATGAGTCACTTTTGACTTTTATTAGGAGGTGGGAAAATCTCTTTCATCTAATTCCCAGCATCTTCATTCATGCCTGACAACTTGTCTCCATTCTCCGCCTCTGCAGTATGTGTGAAACAAGATGTCTCAAAGTCTAATTCTAGAATTCAAGTACTGAACTGAAAAAAATTGCTGAAGTTTCTCATATATTTTTGCAGCACAGGCTGGGATTATTAATAGTCATAAAACACAAGGCCCTTTGCCCACAGCTGCTCTGCAGGTGGAAAACCAGTGAACTTTACAAGAAATTGGCTTCCAACTATTTTATTTGAAGCACTAGAGGAGAATAAGGGGTCTAATCTTTCAAGGACAGACATAACTTCAGCCGCCTTGTGCCTGCCAGCAGACTTCAATAGGACAAGTTAGGATGATAGATTTAATTGTCTCTTCGGGATGTTGCTGAATCAAGGACTGGACTCCAGGGGCTGATAGATGGTCTAAATTGTGAGACTTCATGGAAGTGGCTAAATAGCTCTTCCCAAGTGCAGCTTGACTCCTTTCTGCCTTGTAAGGAGATAATGGCAGTGTCAGTTAATGTCCCTGTGTCCACAGAAGGGAATTGGGGAGCAAAAGGAACACAGGGCTGAGCAGGGAAGGAAAGTCACTGTAGTGCAAAGGGGCTGAAGAGATGTGATGCTGTTTTACACCACAATGACACAGACTCCAATCTTCAGAAGGCTGAAAAGGACTCCTTTATTTTTGGGATCTGTCTCTTTTTTATAATATTCTACACAGACCAATTCAATTGGTGAAACAAAGACAAACCTCTTCAATCACATTGGTCAGACCAGAGGGACATCAAGAAAATTCTTTCCCTCCTAGGGAAAAGAATGTAAACAAAGTTATAGTTACAAAAATATGTCTCTTGTTTACAGAAAATTCCTTGAAAAAAGAACTTCGTAAAACCAAAACATCTCAGGCACGAACCCAGGGCTACAGAGATGTTTCCCTACTAGGAACATTTCTGATTGCTCAGGTGAACTCAACACATCTGACTGGGCCTGTCCTTGCAGTCTCCAGAGGGAAAGGGATCAGAGGTGCTTTAGGGGTTGTAGCACGGAGGTTGATCTGTTGCATAATGTGCTGTCTAAAGCTGGCTGAGGATTTCTGCTGGAGCGTATTTCTGTTCACAAACATTAGCGTGCCAGAAATGGAAACGTGTTTTACAGCAAATTCATCAAAATGTTTGTTGGGGAAGGTTTCTAACCTCCAGAATGAAGTGTCTTGAGAGAAAGATGCAAACAGATAATTGGAGCATGATCCTGAAGAGTGGAAAATGCACACTCCTGTAATCTTGGAAGCAGGGAGTTGTTCTCCACATCCCAGAGGCATTTCCCTGCCACTGCCCTGGAGCAGAGCTCCTCCAGTCTCTCTGCTGGGATTGCTCCATGTGGAGAGGCAGCTGGGTGAGCACATGGAAGCTCAGCCCAAGCCTGGCTTCAACTCTGATCTCCCACATCCTGGATGAGTGCCCACCATCACAGAAATGCTCCTTTACAGTCATTTCCTTTCAGCTGTTATTTTGGGGGGAAAAGGAATATGCTGCAGTAGTTCCACTAACAAATAAAATCCATGAAACTCTCGATGAGCCAGAGAAATTATTTCTCACCATGTCCACTGCACAAAGAGTATTAGCTGAACACCTGCCCTTGAACTTATGTTCAACAACTCCTCAGAGGCCATTTTTCCTCTGCAGAGGTCTGCCTGATGCATTCAAATTATGATCTTAAAAGAACTTCCTCTGTTCTGCCTGTCTGGGGTGTCACCCTGCTCTGAGCGACCTCCAGCCACTGCGGGATCTCCCGTACAGTCACACCTGCACATGTGTTCAAAAAAAGTGAATATTTTAAAGCTCCTCTTATGGCAGAGAAGGCAAACCATCACACAGCAAGAGACAGCCCATCCTCATTTTCTGCTTTCAATTAGTTTTGTTTGAAGAGAGACATGCTAAAAGCCTGGCTTAGAGGTGCAGCTGAAAAATGATCAAGCCCTAATTCCTTTTTGTTGTGTTTGATTTAAGTGGAGCCACACACCAGAAATGAATCTGGCTCCACTTCACTTCTGACTTCTCTCTCTCTCTCACACAAGTGGTCTTACTGAGAAAATGTGCTTAAGTTCTGGAAAACCTCTGCAGTTTTGGTAAACCCTCAATTGTTCTCTTGAGGGAAGCTTCTGTTGAATGACGTGTCTTTAATCACCTCTGCTGGAGTTTCTAAGAATACGATTAATTAGTTTTAGACATCCCCACTACCAAAAAGGTTAAGTTCATCTTCATTAGGAACGACCTCATCTTGTCTCCAATCTCTCACTGCTATCATCTGTAACGACACACCAGAGAGGCATCAGTAGTCCCATGACTGAAAAGGCTCTTGGATGACTTGTTTATGACCAAAGCTTTAATTCATTAAATAATAGGGAAAACAACTTTTTAATGCCAGTTGTTTTACTGCTCTGCAGACTGAGTGCTCGTCTCCGCGCTGCTGTCGCATTTGGGGCTAATTTAATGAATAATTAAATAATTTAGCTTTTAACTAAATTAATCATTTAGTTAATTCATTAATAATTATCCATTGCACTTCGATGGTGCCTTCCAGGCTAAGATATCAAAGTGTTTTGTGAGCATTATGGGGAAGTTCACCCTTCTTCCTCCCGCATGCAGCCTGAGTAAATGGATTTTATGTGAAAAACCACGTTAGTCAGCTTCAAAGAGAGAAGGAATCCGGTTCTGATTCTGTGGGTGGGGGCAAGGAATGGCTTAAACCACCAGCTTGCCATTTTCAGCAGACACAGACTCTCTCTCCAAAACCCTTTTCCCTTGCTAGAACAGCATGTGATGGGAGGCAGGATGGCCTGGGCGTGTCGTGTTGCAGGTCTCAATTGTTGCTCTGCCGATGACTTTTTGGGTGATCCACTGTCTCCTGGTGCCTCAGCTGCCCACCAGCACCACAAGGTGGGTACAAACAGCTCCTCACTTCATGCTGTGAAGCTTCACACCACGTTAAAGTAACCAAGCTGCAAAATTTGCAGCTCAAAGAGATTAAGCATTACCCCCATGAACACAGAATTCTGTGGTTTCTCTCCTTGGTAAGAGGTGATCCAGGCTCAACTCACCTTCAAGCCATTCCCTATTCCAAGACACACTCTGCCTAGGGGCTGCTAAATTCTCAAGCCATTACTAATAACTTGCTCATCAATACTCCATATTTCCTTTTATTTTTCTCCCTTTGGTACCTGAATAGCCGTGAAGGTGGTTTTGATACATTTAATACTATCTTTCCATTTAAAATGATTTTAGTGTCAATCGGCTTCAACAAGGTGCTATTTTTAATACAGAATGGGAATTAATTTTTTGTACATATGGGAAGAGGCTGATTATGTAGGACATTGTGGCCTCTTATGTGGGAGCACAATCATGGATTACTTTTCTCATATTTTTATTTGTTTTTCAGGCTTAACCATTGCCAAAATTCTTAATGGCACAACCTAGTGACTACCTATTTAAAAGGAAAAAAAAAACAACAAACAATTTAGTATTCAGGAAGGGTAAACTGACAAGATGCCAAATGGATTTAACTGTGCAATTCCAAGGGAGAGGGGAACAGAAATACTTAAAACAGCTATCATGTTCTTAAGTGGAGACGTGGTGATGCATTATTATATGAGGGAAGAGTGGGGGCTGAGATAATGTGGGAGGGAGGAAAATAATGTGGTGCCCTCACAGGCCTTGGGAGAGAGACACAGAACAATCCTGGACAATCCTGTTCCCACTTTGCCGAGCATTGTGATGGTCAAGTACAATATCCGAGACCTCTGAGGGGATTGTGCTGCAGAGCAAGGAAGGACTTTTGTCACCTCCTTAGGAAGAGGGTGAAGGAGGAGAACACCTCTGAGAAGTGGGCAGTGCTTCTGAGCAGCCACAGCACTCGTGGAGATGAGAGCAGCACAAAACACTTGTGACAGCGCGAAAACAAACTGAGAGCGTTCGAAACGGTCCCGGAGAGGGTCTCAGGGACCGCGATTTTTCATATGCATGCTGAAAACTCATCTGGGGGTGCTTGAGGGCTGAGGGAAGTGCTGTGCAGAGAAGTGGAGAAACAAGAAAAATATTCCCAAGTGTCCTGATCGTCAGCCTGATTAAGGAGGAAGCAGCTCAGGGGTAGATTGTGCTGATCCAGCAAGAACCATCATGTGCTGTGCTGGGAGTGGTAAAACTGCTGGTCCTGGAAGCAAAAAAAACTACTGGTGCTTTTCCTCTGCACAATCCTCGTGTGCAACTCTAGACCCACATGGGCAGCCACATCTAAGCTTTTTCTTCTGAGGGAACCTCGTGGGAAGAACAGGAATGGGAAACATCTTTGAGGATCTTGCAAAAGGTTGAAGTGGCACCAATCCTGCCTGCAAAGGAAGTGCAGGAGAAGCTGGGTGATCTACAGTTTCCAGCTAAGGAAATATTGAAAAAGAAGAATATTGGCTTGTCTATTTAAAGAGAAGCAGCTACTTAATTCAAGCCTGTTGTTACCTTGAAATTTAAGCACTTGCTTAAGTGCTTTGCTGGTCAGGAATGTCATTCTCCTCGGGGTTTAAGCTGAACATGTGTTGAAGAGATTTTGGTGAGCAGAAGCAGGGTTTATAAAAAACTTCAGCCTCAGCAATCATGCAACCTGCTTACACAGGAACCACAAAACATCAGCCCAGGTGTTCCCTGGAGTTAAAACTCTTGGTCACAGGAGCTCTCTGAGGAGGGAGATTTTGCAAAGGATGATGATTGAGGTGCACTCACTGCATGCTCAGTCCTTGCAATGGGCAAATCCATTGCTGGTATAAGTTTCCATAAACCCAAGAGATCTATTTTCCACATATTCACTTAGAATTCTCACAGCACTCTCGTATTTTTGCTGGCTGTTGCAAATACAGATAATATTTACTAATTTGACAGCTATTGCTATTCAGTGGGCTGAATATTTGACAGCTCCAGTCAGTGGATTGCTCCTTCCTAGATAATAATTCTAGAATAATCAGAAACACAGTGAAAAGAAATTTAAAAGCACCTTTTTGAAGATATGCCACTGCAACGTCTTGTCCAAAAGAAGAGTTTGTCCTTAATTAGGCCAGAGGAAAGAAAAAGCTTCCATGGCATATTAGCATGCTTTTATCACTGCACTCAGAGTAACAAATAATTAACAAAATGAACCTCATGGAAATGTGACTGGTCCTGTGAAGCATCCCTTGTTAGTTGTCTCCAACAACTGCCATGAGGGCCTGTCAAATTTGTGTTAATATGTGTATTAATGGATTTTTTAGTAGCACCATTTGCTACTTCAAAGATCATGTGTGTTGTCTATTTAACCTTGAAAAAGCCACTGGCTAAAAGTATTTGGGAATATGAGGTGCTTTTCTGCCTAATTTGTTCTGTAAGTATCAAATGGAAGATGTGTCATGGTAAATTGCATTTTTAAATGGCAACTAGTGTGACTGTCCAACACAGGACTTTTCTAACAATTTTCTAGACTAATTTATTGTTTAGCTGTCAGCCATCTTATTTATTGGCCATCCAAACCAGTAAATTTAATTCGTTATTTTTAAATACTTTCAGGTTTTATATTACTGCAATAACTTTTGAAACTCCAAGTTTAAAAGGTAAGTGAATGTACAAGCTCATTTAGCTGCTTAATTAATTTTACACCAGCTTTATCTGAAAGAAACCCAAAATACTAAGCCATGGCATCCAAATCTTTATGAGAGGCTTTTATTTGCACTATTTACACTTTAATATACATCACTTATTAAATTATTAATCAATTGAAGTTCATTAAGCTCTTTGAAGATAAAAAGCATTCAGTGTTAAACACCATTCTTCTCACAATCATGTCTTCCAATTTTCAATGTTTTAGCACACAAAATACGTTTCACTCAGATCTAGAGGATGCTTAAAATTAGCTTGTTTATACATTTTGAGGATGCAGTTAATTTACGTAGGTTAATGATTCCCGTGGCATATTGAGGATGCCGCACAGCGAATAAATAAGAGTTTGCAAGCTGACTCCTGTCAAGGAAATTGAGGCTTCAAGGATTCTGTCAGTTCTCAGTGACAGTGAAAATCTCAGACAAAATCCTGCTCCTGGGGAAAAAACTCAAAGCTCCCTTGGCAGCACAAGTAGCAGAATTCCAGCCCTTTCCAGGCTGGGCATCCTTCTGTTTCTGCAAGGAGCCAGCCCTGCCAAAGCAAAGCTCCCTGACACAGACAGCCCTTGCCAGGGAGGCAGAGCAATGAGGCCTCCCAGCTCCACATCTCCTGTCCCTCTCCAACAGGATTAATTGTACCTAGTTAATTGCAACAGGATTAATTGCACCTTCCAGCCACCCCAGCTTCAGGCTTCTTGGGTGAGCTGATGTGAAGAATGGAGGTGCACAGGGCTCTGTTTGTTAATTTCTGTGCAGGAGAGGGGGAAAATCAAATTGTTGTTAAAAAAAGAGCTTATCCTCCTCCCTAAAGGTTAAGAGCAAATGGGAAACCCCTCAAAAAGATACTTGTGAGGACAACAAATTGCCTCAATTCCTGCTGATGGAGAAGAATCAATGCTTGAGTTGATTTATCAGGAGCACCACAGACATTCTCATTTATTCATGCACAAAGGTAAAATAGCATCCTCAAGTCTGGAACACGTAAATAAAGATCTTTGAATGAGAGCTCAATAAAAATGTGACCTTTTTTGGGTCAGGAAGGGTGAGCAGCCCTGCAGCTGCTGAGAGCAGGAGAGCAGCTGCCCTTTGCCCCAGCCAGCTCAGAGCCTGCTGTTCAGGGAGCTTCCTTTGGAGACCTGGGCTGGAACTTCTCCAAGTCTGAGGAAGATACAACAATGGGCTTTCAATTTCTTTTCTACTGCTCAGATATTTGGGTGACCACCAGCTGGGGTAAATCCATTCTGTCGGTTGGATTTGTAAGGCTGTTGGTACATTTGCTGTTATATTCGTGCTAAATAAACAACTCATTTTCCACATCAGTGAAGTTTTGGTTTAGCTACAGCAGCCTCCACTGACCAGTTCAGATGCAAATGGATGTGAGTGAGGGAAAGCTGGTGGGGAAATCTTTCTTTTTTTATCAGACCACTGTTCAGATAACTCTGCAGGGTGTTTGATTTTTCACATGTACCATGTTTCTCCTCCAGGCCATAAGAGATAAAATACCAACTTCTCTCTCCCTAGATTTTCACACCTCCATAGTATTTCCTTAAACTTCAGCCACCCGTAACGTGCTGACAAACTTAATTAAAAGCACAATGCATTTCCAGCATGCACTCTACACAGCTTAAAATTAAAACTTGTTTCTCCTCCACTTTTTGTAGCAACTGAAACCTTCGATTTTCTCACTTTTTTTTCCCAGCCTCAGCTAACTGAAAGAAAAACTTTTGATAACACAACTGTGTGCACAGCTGTGATTCCATACCTTTAAAAGGCACATTCCTGGCAGCAGGGAAAACAGAACCATGTTGCATGAAGGATGTATGTAGCATTTTAAAAAGTTTTAACCAGCTTAAAGGAAAAAAAAAATAAATGGAGAAATAATCCTTTGAAAGCCATGTTTGGAAAAGAACATGAATACAATTAACCTCTGAAATTCTATGCTTGTTGATTTGCTTAGTTCAGCGCTTCCCAGGGACCATTTATCTCAACAGAAAAGCATAAATACTGTGTAGCACTGACTTTATCAGTGCAACTTTAACTGAACAGTGTCCCCAGAGTCACTTAAGGGTTAATCCATTGCATCTCATGAAAGGTAATGGATTTTTATTAAAGAGAGCACCTCAGTGGCTTGGGAGCCTAAAGCAGATGCACACATCCGAGCTTTATATTTAATTTAAAACCAGCACCCTCAAGGAGGAGCACAAGCCATTTATACCACCAGCAACTAAACCAAAAAATGTAATGCAACTGACCTCAGTGAAATGGAAATTACAACCACGGCTTAGCTGTAATAATTATTTGCATAAGATTTTAATGCCCAGCACATTTAATGGAATAGTGTATGGATTCTTGATGGAAATGAGCTCAGCTTTTGGGAGAAGAACTCAGGGCACTTTTTCCAGGGGTGTTTTGAGGTGATGGACCCTTCCCAAGAGCCAGAAGCTGGTCAGGGTGGTTGGTGCAAGCAGGGGGCAGCCAACCCACCTTTCCATGGTAGCCAGGTAAAGGAACCACAACCATTTTACTGTCACCTTTCTCTGCAGCTTGGCACTGGCCACTCCAAACTAAATTAGCTAAATTAGTCTTTACTCAGTAGCTGGTTGGTGGGACAGGAATCTTCACCTCCAGTGATTGTTCACACCACAAGAAAGAAATTCAAGTTATTCCCATGCAATAACCAGCTCCCAGCACAACACACTGAGACCTCCTGCACCAGCCATGGCCACTCACAGCTCCAGGAGACCACTCAAAGAGGGATGACCTTGCTGGAACACATCTGGTTTTAGACAGGGCCACAAGCAAGTTCACATTATTTTTCACACCAGGGTGCTCCTGAGGGAATTCATGCATATAAAAAGCTCTATTATATATGACATCAACTTTTAATGCACTGTGCTGGGGAAAAAAAAGAAAAAAAAAAGGTGGATTGTCTCACTGTGGATAGACAGGAATTTCATCCATAGCCCACGTGGCTCCTTCATTTAAATTCTTCCAAGGTTCAGACAAATTTCTGAAGGTTGTGTATTGATGATAGAATCACAGAATCATTAAGGTTGGAAAAGACCCCTAAGATCATGTCTGACCATTATCCCAGCACTGCCAATTCCACCCCCAACCTCTGTTCCTGAGCACCACATGCACTTGTTTTTTTGCCATTTCCAGGGATGGTGATTTCAGCACTCCCCTGGGCAGCCTGTTCCAGTGCCTGACCACCCTTCCAGTGAAGAAATTCTTCCTAATAAACCAACCCAAACACCCCAGAGGGAACTTGAGGCCATTTTCTCTCCTCCTATTGCTTGTTACTGGAAGAAAGGATGGACCCCCACATCTCTCCAACCTCCTTTGAGGTCCTTGTAGATATTGACAAGGTCTCCCCTGAGCCTCTTTTCTCCAGCCTAAACATCCCCAGCTCCCTCAGCCTGGGAGGGACACAGAAATCCAAACCCCAACCCCACACTGTCCAGAACAAAAGCCAATCACAGGAGGAGAAAATATGTGGTCAGCAAGCAAAAGGCCACCCTCGGTTTAGATTTTAATTATGAAAATTTTTCTCTCCTGACAAGTGAAATGAATTTAGTCACTCATGCATGGTGTGAAAGTTGGATTGTCTGAAAATTAAATCAAAATAAAAAATGAAAACTACAACCCAGGCTTTCATTGCTACCAACAAGGGAGCCATCCTTTAGAGGTGACATTTCACAGCAGTCCCTGAGAAATGTGATTGTTCATAGCATTAAGTAAATTATGGTCTCTGAACAGTGTGGAAATAATTGAAAATGTTTGCTGTTTTTAAGTAAATGTTATAAATCCCTGAAGGCTGTTTGAATCTGGAAGTGGAAAGGAATAAAATGTTTCAAACAGGAAAGCATATGGGTAAACTGCCTGATGGTTTGGCTGACAACTGTGAAACTTCACCTGAAATATCAGCTGGAGCAATTTTCCCTTTTCTGCCAGGCTCACTTTTAGAAAGTTTTCCTTTCCTCCCTCCTCCCCAGCCAACACAACACTCACACCTGAAATGGCAACACTTAACCAGACATAAGAACAGAAATGTCAGTGCCTGAGCCCAAAAGTAACAGGAACAAAGGCCGTGCTCCCTGGAATGCCAAAATGTGACTCTTTGACTGCTGCCCCAGGGCCCCAGTGCCTCTCTGTCACTCCAGGAATGGGGGCTGCTGATGCTTTGTTTGTAAAGAACTCACACCTTTGGCAAAGGGATTCTGCTGCGATCCTGAGGCAGCTCTGCTTGTGCAAAACCTGCTGCATGTCGTGGCTAATCAGGAGCATCTGATATTCCTCTTGAAATTCTTATTGTTACCCTCATTGTGTTATGTCTGCCATTCCTTCTTCCAAATCCCTGATTATTGTGAATAAAAAGAAGCTTTTTCCATTTTTTTGTTGAAGAGATGTAAGATTGTTGCTTAGAGCACACTTGTCATTTTGTCTCATCACAACAGAGTGAGACTCAGCCCCAACACAGATATATTTACTACACCCAGATTGTGACACATTCGTGCAGAGAGGAGTCTCTAACACATCCACCCAGCACTTCCCTCCACACCACCCAGGCTGGCTGGTGCAGAACCACCAACTCACTCCAGTTCTGCCCTTATTTAATGATCCATCCTTGGAAATCCAGGCTGCAATTCCCGGGTGCCAAGCACAGGTGTGCTCCAGCAGACGTGCAATGCACTTTTGGAACTTTTCCAGGCATCAGCAAGAGGAGGAGGAGGAGAATTAAGTGGCTTGGCTCGACACCAGCCATGACCCCACCTGCACGGAGCAGCTGCGAGATGCAGCATTAGCTCCTGACAAGTGGATTACTCACAGCGAGGAGACAATTCTATTACTCAGAGGAAGGAACAAAATATGTCACTGAAAGGTTTAAGGACCACGGCAGCAAACACATCAGCATTGTTTAGGAACCTCTTTATGCATAGATGAGCCTAGTGGGATTCACCAAAGCACCTGCATAAGTTAGTCACCTAATTTGTACCAGCCATAAAGGTATTCAGAGCCTAATTGCTTAAGTGTTTCTGAAATTCCTGGTAGGCAGGAAAAGACCTTTGTAAATCTGCTCCCCTGTGCAACCCGATTTTTATGGACAGAGACTATAAACACCAATGTGCAAATGCCTATTCTTGAAGTCATGCACTTTTGATCAGTGGTTTAAGGATTATTTGCAGTGTTAGGAGTTTATGTGGGTTCAAATGAGTCCAGTCATAAATTTGTTATTAATCTGCATGTAAAATCTGGTTGCATGTTGTAACAATGCATGCACAGTTATGGTTTAAACACAACTTTGCCAGAACACAAATATTCCTCCATCTTTCAACTCCAAACATGAAGGCATCTACTGAGACAGTGTGACTGCTCCTGTGCACTTGTAGTTGAGTTTTGATTTAAAAAGGAGGCTTTCCCTTTCGTTGGTTACAGCTTTTTATCCCTTACGTGAACTAAATTCCTTTACAAACCACATACATCTCGTACGTGAATCTCTCCTTTTTCATTGCAGAGATTTGTGTGGAGAGCCTGACTCCATTAATTTCAACTGGATTGACTCTACACCATCTGTTTTCTGTGCAGCTGCTTTATTGTGGGGAGAGAGGAAGACAAGAAAGCAACCCTTCTAAGCCCTACTGATGACATCCAGAAATAAGAATATAATTGGTGGAAAACCTTCTGAAGTCTGCTGCAATCACAACAGTCAAAGGGATTAGAGTGTGATCTGAAAGAAGAGATGCAGATTAGGTATTTTTTAAAAGGGTTGAAAAACCTCATCCCTCAGAAGTAAAATAAACATGGCCGCTGGCATGAGAAGCAATTAAACTTGAATTTATACGAACTGGTGTTTCTCACTCTTTTGCAGCATATGGCAGACAGGTAGTAATCCATCAAACAGTGATATCAGTGCAAGGAGCAGCAAGGGAACACACTAACATTCACCCATGGCACACAGAAGGGCAGTGCCTTAATCCTGGTTTTGCGTCATCCTAATCGCCACTCTTACCCAGTGACGTTGTTGCCATGTCTGCACAGCAGCAAACAGACACAGCTCCATGCAGAACAGAAAGGAATACAGAACAGAAAGAAATACTCCCAATTTCTAGAGGGTGAATCACTTCTAAGCCAGAGCTGGGAAAACAATCCCCCAAAGTGGCTGCACAACCACACAAAGGATGTGCTCAACATGTAATATTTCACTACCATGCCCACACTCTTTGTTTTGGTTTTTATTCATGCCTGGTTATATCTGGGGCACACTAGTCCTGTTCAGCATACTGAGCAGTAATAAAAGGGCCTGTTTCAGGACTCTCCTCAGCATCACTCATTCCATGATCTAAACCCCACTGCATCTTCATCTTAATACTGCCAGTAGCTTCAGTCACATTTGTAAATGTGTTCTTGGTCCCAGAAACAATTTATTTGTGCTCAAAGTCGTTGTGATAAGAGCACTGCCTTTGCAGGATTAACTGATGCTACCCATGTATTTATGACTCGGGCAACTTGTTTTTCCAGCTTTAATAAATAATGAAGTCTGGATGGCTTTTCGAGTGGGTTTTCGCCCTCCTGGAGCCGGAACAGAGCTCTGATGCCAGTCAGAGGGATAAGCTTGTTCCTCTATCTAAGCAATTCTCAGCAGAATGCACCAACCACATAATAGAGCCCTGCTGCTATAAATATAGCCCCAACCTAGCCAGGAGATGGGTGGGAAATGCTGGTGGTGGAGCTCCCAGCACGCTGAGGGGCTCTTGGAAGGTTTCCATCCCCTCTGAGCTCCCTCTGCTCCCTCAAACCCTGCTCAGAGGCAAAGCTGGGCCCTTAAGGGAAATGGAGCTTGACATGTAGATAATACCTTCATAAAGCAGGCACAGCAATTAGCTGGGGATGCACCCTTCCCATGCAGGGCTGTCAGACCTGCTGTGTGCAGCCCAGCTGAGGATGGATTTTGCTGTTGTTAGGGAGCAATGATTGCAAATCTTTGTCTACCACACATTCTGAGGGAAGCAGTCCTTTTCTTCTGGTCATTGTGACTTACAGCAACAGATCAATAGAGAGGTGGAAAACATCCTCTGAGAACCTACATGTTCACAAAGGTCTTTTCCAAAGGTTTTTAATTTTCACTCTTACATTTCCCGTGCCTATTGTCTCCAAAACTTAGTGGTCAATAAGCTTACACTGGTGATGTCCTAACAACCACCCTGCTCCCCCAGGACAGCCATGGGCATGGCACCGTTGGAGCTCTTTAAACAATTTTGTTTGATTTTCAGCTGCAGAGACTGTTGATGAAGGACTGAAACTCTTTTCTGAAACTTTGTCCCTGAGGTGCACCAAGTCCTGCCTGACCCTGTCGCGCTCATTCAGCATAAAAGCTCCCTCCTGTCTGCAGACTCCAGCAGGCAGTGATTAGCAGAGCAAAATACACCTCAGCCAACACTGCTACCTCCTGTTTCAGACTTTCACAGTTTCCAGTGCATTCATCTCAACTTACATCAGGAATGGGGAAGTTCTCTCGGCTCAGTGGAGGAGCACAGAATTAAAGAAGAGTGAAGAATTCGACCTGAGCCTTGCCAAGCCTCTGGCTCACATCACACCCAGACAACACCTGGGGCAGTGAGGTGGCACAGCACCTGAACTCAGCCCACCTGGGCATGAAGGTCTGCTCTCTAGGCAGCCTTCAACTGCTGTCTTGGGAGAAGAGAATTTTTACTTTCCTATGTTCATTTATTCAGCCCTTTTATACTTAATCTTAATCTACCTGTATTGAAAACAACACATGTTTGGGGGAACGGGGCTTCAGCTTTGAGTGCTTTAAAATGCTTATGCCATAGATATTTACATGTTGTACATGGCAGAGCAATACTATATTTAACTCAGACATCACAAACCCAAAGTGTTTCAGGTACTCAAATATGTGCCCTAAAGCAAGCATTGTAAACACCTCATAAAAGCAAAATTCCCCAGTGTTGGCAAATAAAGAAGCTGCGGGGAGAAAACAAAGAAAGCACAAAGAAGAACCATTGCGAGATAACAGCAAATGAATAAAACACAGCTGGAATTATACCACAGAAATTCAATGGCCTCTTTTAATGGGTCGTGTCTTCCTTGCCAGCCTGCCCCGGTGGACAAGATTTGGGAACATCTCACAGCTCATAAATGTAGATTAGTGGCATGGAATACAAATAATAATATTAATATTAATATGCACATATACATGTGTATATAAATATATGCATTTATGTATGTAAACATATACATTAATGCATCATATGCCTATGCAGGCTAATAATTTTTATACATTTTCACTAAAGCTTTGCTCCAACAGAGCAAACAAGCAGAGGCAGAAAATCATGTAGCCCTGTGCTGTGTGCATACACATCCTGACAGTGCATTTTAGATGTATTAAGCTAGAGAAAAACCCCTGCTGCAACATGGAGAGCAACAACACTCCAGAAATGTTTTCCCAGGGTCACAAGGTGCTTGTGTCTTATGCAATACAGCATTTCCCAGCTCCTGGGAGCTCCTGCAGGAGAGAGGTTTCCATTTGGAACCATCAGAGCCTGTTTTATGCCAAACTGACTTGATCCAAAACATTTGCTTAGTAAGTACAGCTTTGGTGGCTGTACTGTGCATATTAAAGAGGCCACTTTATTATTACAGTGGCAATAAAAGCCACGAAAAGACTTTATGGGCAAGAAGAAATGCATAAAGGCTAGGTACATCTGGACTTTGAATAATGTATGAAGACCAAATTTTAAGGCCAGCTTATAAGATAAATGCAGTCCCCAAAAGTAACTGGAACTATCTGATCATTATGGCTCATTGATCTTCAAGGGGTTTATGCAAACACTCTGGTCCGAGGTACTGCCTTTCTCCATCAAAGCTCCTGTCAAAGAGTCAACATTTAGATGAATTTCAAGCTATGGTGAGAATATCACATGTTGCCCAGGCAGCTCTAAATTCTTCCACACAGATTTCAGAGAGTGAAACACAAGGAGAAGGGAGAAGATACTTTTTGGTCGTGCAGCCAAGTGCCAAATCTATGATGCTGCCTCCAGGCACCTGTCCCTGCCTCAGAGGTAACTCCTTGTTTCTGCAGATGACACAAGGAATGAACAAATAATGGGGACATATCACCTCCCTTTGCCACCCTGAATCCCAAAAGCCAGTCCAGGAGGAAGATGGATCCCTGTTTTCCAGCAGGATGCTCCAGCTCCAGGTTATTGCTCAGAAAGAGGCAGTTCTGCCTTTCACCAACTGGTTACTTCTCTAAGTGCAGCAAGGGTCCCTCCTTTTACCACTTGGCTGTGGGGAGCAGAATGGAGCAATTCTGAGCAAACCAAGGCAGAGCTGCAGCTTGGAGTCAGGGCTCTGCAGATAACAGGAGCTTTCTCTTCCTTCACCAGCTGCACTGTTGTGACCACTCTGTTGGAGTTTAAACCCAAATCCTCTCCCTCTGCTGATACGTTTGTGTCAGTGGTGAGTGGCTGGAGGAAAGCAGTGGGGATGGCAAGAAGCAAAGAGCTAAAATTCAATGTTTGGGGTCTTCCTGCAGCTCCCATTACATTGTGCACAAAAGGTGTGATCTGTGCTGGAATCTCACACAGGGCAATGCCAAACCCTCCCAGTCCTGAGCCCTTCCGTGCTGCTGCAGCTCCTCTGTGTTAGTTTGTGGATCTGTGACTCTACAATTTCCTCACCATCATGCCTGGAGAGTAAAACAGCAGCGTTTTTCTGGCACAGGTACTAAGGGGCTGCCAAACTTGCATTTACTGATAGCATTCCTATGCTGTGGATTGCAGGTTTCCTAGGATTAGCCATCCATGCACATCCACTCCTTGGGCTTTCATAAGCCGTGCTCGAAATGCTGAGGTCTACATCTAGAAATGAAAAATAGCAATTAATGGAAAGAACCTGTAGAAGTCGTTTTTGCAGTGGCTAAAGAATAAGGATTATAAATTTACTTTAGCAGCAAGTATTTAGCGTGGAGACACTTCACAACTGGTAATTGCCAAAAGGAATCTCTTCATCCTCTAACCTGTGCTGCTCACTCAATCAAAGAACTCAGTGATTGCCTCAGTAATGGGCAATCAAGCCATGGTCGGGCACTAAAACCAAACCAGGAAGTTTAAACAGTTGGCCATAAATATAAAAAATCAGAGCCCCCTGGGTTGCCAGGGATGTAAATGGTGTTGATTGTTCTGGAGGGCTTTAACTCCTCGAAGTTTTTGCTTCTGATGAGAGTGAAGGGAGTGCAGCAATGCCAGGCATGGGGCAGACAACACTGTTCCCCTCACTTTCTCCAGATTATTCAGATGAAAACAACCATCAATTATCTTGCCCTCCCTTTCGCCAGCTGGGAGGAGAGGGACATCAGAGGGGGTGCAGAGGGTTAACCCAGCAGGGTTAAATTTCTGGGGGTTTCCCAGATGCCATAATGTGCTGCCATGGCATCCTCACAGGATTTCCAACCACCCCCAGGGCGCTGTGGGTGCCTGAGGCACCGAGGATGATGCCAAGGTGCTGCTCAACCCGATGCCAACACCTGGATTCTTGGGGAGGAGGGGGTGGAGAGGTGCAGAAAGAGTGAGATTGCTTTATAAATTATTGCCTGGCTTCAGCTGACACATTTCAAGCTTCAAAAGAGGCATAAGCACTACTCATAGGGTTTAAACTGTAAATCCTTAAAAAAAAAATCCTTGAAAACCAAAGAAAGGCAACGCCAGGACCAAAACTTCCCTCACTTCATTTATATTTTACAATAGTTCAGCTTGTCAGTAGATATAATTTGTGATTCTTGCTCAGAAGATGCTCAGAACTGCCACAAAACTGCCAAAAGACACCAACTTTTGTTTTATTTTGTCCTTGCTGCTCCATCCCTTTAGAATGGGCCAACAATAAACTATATTTAATGTAAAGTATTAAAAGTGAAGTTTTCCCCAGGCTGATACTCAGTGCGTGGACTTTCAGGTCTTCATGGTCATGTTATAAATCAGCTGTGAATTAAACCTCTGTCACAACATGGGATAAAATGGCTCTTCTGGTTGCTGCTATTGTTATATATTGTACAATATAACGTGAGCAGTTTCAGAATTGAATTTCCTGCATTGCAAACAAGTGTTTCCCATTTGGGAATGCTACCCATTAACAGAGACACTTTTTATATAAGAGCTCACACCAACAGGTGCTGGGCGTTGAGTTTTTTGTCGTTCACGGTTTAACAGATCGACAGATTTCAGGTTCATTAGATCATCGTACCTGATTTCCTCTGCATCACACATTTAGAGTCACTTCAGAGAACAGATTCTTCTTGCTGCTGTAAATGCCCTTTATAAATATAAATTTTATGTTCGTTACATGTACCAAAAAGAGATAAAAAAATAATAAAAAAAATACGATTGGCCAGGGCCTCAAAAGAAAACATCAGGCGACCACCACAGTTTTATCTATTGCTAAGTGTGAAGACCCCAGTCCTTAGGAGCACAATAAGTTGCCACATGTCTGCACAGATATATGTCAGATGTATTTCCTGCCAGCCACTGGTTGCCTAAATTTTTTTTCTGAAAATATCTGGGGCCAAATTTCCATTAAAAAATGCAAACTATCCAAGAGAATATTTTGAGGAATTCTGTATGTTGAAAAGAAAATATCTATTTTAGTAACTACTGCTATCTTCTCTCTCCATACAATATTACCTTTTGCAGTACGGGGATGTAACTTCTGTCTAAAAAATACGCATGTGCAGATAAGTACAAACAGATTTGCCTTGTCTCAACCCAGGGTTGTCAGATTTTGGGGTCTGTGCCTCCTCTGGCAGCCCAGATTGCTCCCCACAGCCTGTTCCCTGCTGCCCTGGAACATCAAAATAACACTATTTTTTGATTTTTCCAGATTAATTTCTCCAGGATTTTCCTTCTGATGGAAATTGTCACGTGCTCATTGGTTTTGTTCCGATTTTGAACAGAATTTTTCAAACTACCAGAATGTAAAGAAGAGGATTTTCCAGGCTTACACTAGCTCTGCCTTTGATTTTTTTAAAAACACTTGTTCACATCTCTTCACACTTAGCCTGGTCAGCCTTTTGTTTTGCTGTATTCTCATTTTCTGCTTCTCCCCACTGCATCCTGCTTCCAATTATGATTTAAATTAATCTTAAAACTCTATCCCAAACACAAAGGCTCCTCTTGCCCTCTACACCACTTTCATTTCCCTCCACTCCCAGGTTTCCTTTTGTTTCTGTAGCTGCAGAATAGCCTCACTGATCAGCCTGCAGCTGAAATTCAATTCTTTTTGGATGTGTCTCCTCTTTCTGTTCTGGAGACTCTTGGATCCCCTACTTGCCTCTTGCTCCCAGTGTCAAACCTCCAAACTTTCTTGTGAGCACTTATTTCTCACGGAGGGAAAAAAAAGAAAGGCTCAGGAACATGCTCTGGAATAGGTAATGATGGCAAGAATAAAAATAAATCTCATAGCTCTGACAGTTACTCATTTTAAAAGGACTGATGGGAGACAAGCATAAAAAACAAAAGCCCAAAAGCAGATTTGAGCAAGAGGGCAAGCAGCATAGATCTAACAACCTAATAAAGCCTCAGCCAAAACAATTTTAGAGAGGAGAGAGCTCCAGCAGAAGGGAGCATATGTTCGACTCAGCCTGATTAGAAGAAATAAATAGAGGTGCAGCCATCCTGGAAAGGAGAACTTCCTGAGTCAGCAAACACAGACCAACCCAGAGGTGAGACTATGAAAGATGAGAACAAAACTCTCAGTAACCTTGTAAATGGTGTGTGCTTAATTGGGGCAGTCTTGTTTCAAGAAAAGAAAAAGCAAAAATAGACATAATCCAGAGAAACACCAAAAAAAAAAAAAAAAAAAAAAAAAAAAAAAAAAAAAAAAAAAAAAACAAAAAAAAAAAACACCCAGAAAAATGAAAATAAGTGGAGCCTTAGTAAAAGGAGGCGTTCAAGATTTATTTGTTTCTCTAAGAGGAGAAGAAAAACAAGAGGAGGTTATCATACCAAATAAAAGATGCTGCAGTGCAGCCTGGTCAGATGATCCTATTCAGCATTGGCCACAACAAGAGGATACTGAAAATGATGATACTTTCTCCTATAATGTGCATTAATCTATTCCAACTGGATGTAAGCAGAATTGCACATTGGGATGGACCAGCACTGTCACCAGGAGTTACACACACACATTGATTTCAATCTTACAAAATGAGCATTCTTGTATGTTTTCAGGCTTTTCCCCCCACCACCCCTTGTGTTCAAACAAGACCTGAATGACCATTAGGATGTTAATGAACTGGAGAGTAAAACGATTTATTAGTCCAGTGGGAAGGTTAATAAAATATAACCCCTTCCAGTGCATGCTCAACACATCATCAAACCCAGAGCCTGAAACAGGGGCATCTCAAAGAACTGAAACTGCAGGAAAGATTTCCACTGATGGATTTTGGATCAGCATTTAGGAGGAAACACAATGAATGGCAAACACCAAGAACCAGGCAGGTGCCAAGGGTGGGAGAGTTCAGGCAAATCTGCCAAGGCCAGAGTTCCCCAGGGCACCCACTCCTCTGGGGGATGCCCACCACAGCTGGACTTTTCCACTCAAAAGTGGGGCTTTTAAGTCCATCACAGGACAAATTGGTGCCATTTCACTGTAAAAATATATAAAAGAGGAATGAGTGGTTTTGCAGGGTGTGTTTTGGGGTTTTGACAGCTTTTTGTATACATTTGTTGGTTTTATGTTGTTTAACAATTGTTTCCCCCATGCACCCCATTTGGTTTTTTACCCCATTATGGTTTGCCCCATTTATCATTATTTATCAGTCATCATTTATGTGGTACTTGGATTCTGTCTGTGGCTTTGAGGCCTCACCTTTTGTCTGGAAGGTTCTTGTGAAGGCTTCGAGTGATTGGCAAGGTCTAGGCTCCCCTTCCCCTTTTGTTCCTTGGTTTGTTCTATGGGTTGTCACTTAGGTTTGGGGTCACTTCCCTCCCATTCTGGATTGGTTCCAAGCTGTAACCTCCCAATTCCCCCACCCCAGATTTAAGGGGAGAACTAGCGGGTTTGGTGGGCTTTTAGTGGATGACTCCTGGGTGGAAGGAAGTCGTGTGAATTTAATAAAACCCAGTTGAAACTTCCCACTGGAGTCCCATTCCTTTATTTCTCACATTGCTCACACTGCTGCAGAGGTGAGAATCCACAGGAATGGAACTTTACTCTGGAATACTGAACTGCACCTTCTTGTGGTGCCAGTGCTAGAGGTAGCCAGGGAGTGTGGGCTACAGCCCTGAGAGAAACACTGGACCACTGCAGCAGGAGACTTTTTATTTTGTGCACATGGGCTTGGGGATACCCACTAATGTCTCTCTGCAGGGTAAAACTGCTTTTCTGCCCCGTGAAAGTTTTGGGCTTGCCAGCTGCACACTCAAAGCAACCCTAATTTCTGACTTAAATCCATGTAAAACAGAATTGATGGGTGTGAGCATCAATTTAAACTGGTGTAAAATTGATATGAGCAGAAGAGCAGATTATTCCTTAACAAATTGGATGGGAGTAGAACAGAAAGATGAGTTCAACACCAGTTCTGTCCCAAGTCTTGTGGAGTTGATTTGAATGGTTTAGATTTGTCTCCAGAAATTATGAAACACATAGATGAGCAATTATAAACCATTTTCATCTCTCTTTCTAGAGTATCAGCATTTTTTTCTTGATTTTTTTTTGCTGCTGTTTAGTTAAAAAGCCATGTTTGGTTGCATATAACTATTTGCATGTATATATGTATGTATGCATGATATTTACACAAAGAATGAAAGACATTCAAAATAAAAATCACTTAAAAAAATAGAAAAGGTAAATTCCAAGTTTACAATTTGATAAATAAGGTATCTAAAAACTACAGGAGAACCATCAGCAGCTAAAGCACCCCCTAAAAATGTAATTCCCTATTCCTTTTAAAGTCAGCTTCAGCTAGCCTTTAAAATTTCTATAAAGCACAATTCACAATTCAGGGTTTTGCTGAGATGTTAAATTACACTTCCAAAAAATTTAAGATTCATTTCCTACTAAGTGCCCAACTACATCTCAGGAAAAAGATATAAATTCACAGAGAGAATTTAAGAAATGTATTCCATGAGAGAACAGCAGAGTGCCACATTTCTTTTATAGTGACACATTAACCTCCTCATATCAGTATGTTGAAAGGAAAAAAATCCCTTCTCTCAACATGACCAAAAAGCTTTATTTTTGCCCATTAATGTTTGTTTGCATTTTTAAGATTCCTTTTAAGAAAAAAGGCTTAATGCATCCAGGGGAGGGGGAACTAGATAATTTCCATCCCAGACTTCTGAGGGAAATGGCAAAACAAGCTGCAGGTCTTAATTTACTGTAATTTACTGTTCAAAACTGGACAAGTCCAAAAGAAAAAAAAAATGGAGGAAACATGAGGTGCTTTTATTTAACCAAGGACAGCAAACCATTGGTTGTTCAGTCAGGTTTGGTATGCAGGGTAATTTGGGTTGCTACCAAGGAGAAAGAATTATGATACTTAGAAAATACATGTCTTTGTCATAGCAAACCCAAAAGATTCCCCATCACTGGCACAGCCTCTGCGTGAGGTTCAGAGCTAATCAAGGTGGAAAAAAACCATTTTGTTGAGTGGGAAACAGAAAATGCAACTAAGCTTTGCTAAAAATAACCCATGCCAAGCTATCCTGATATTTTGTTTGAAAACAAATCCCCAAAAGCAGTAGATGAAGTAAGGCGAGGAAATGCGGTGGATCTGATTTATCCCAGTGTCTCCAGAGCAGGAGGGATGAGGTGTTCTAGATGCTGGGAAAGTAGGGAGCTTTGAAGTGCTGCTGATTTGTCTGAATAAAAGCAGACATGAGAGGAGGAGGGAGACTAAAAATCATGCTTGCCATGGGTCCTGCTGAATTTTCCTATTAATGGTACAGGCACAAGGAGGAGAAGTGTGTGGATCGTGTTCCCTAGAGACACGCGTTGGAAAGCGCTGCCAACACAGAATGTAGGAAGAGGGCTGGAGGACACCAGGGCTGAAGGAGATGGAAAGAAATTCAACCTTCTGCAAGGGCACATACATGGAAATTAGTAAAATCTTCAGCTAATAGCTAGAGGCTGCTCTTTTAAGTGCTTCATCCAAAGGCTTTCCCAGTGCGAGACGAGAGCTCGGTAACGAGAGCACATTTGCCTGCAGCTGCCATGGCTGGCTCCTCTCCTCCACCTTCTCCCTCTTGCCCCATGGCCTCTTGCCTCTCATGTGGCCTGAAATAAATTCTGTTCATGATCAAAGCACAGTTTCCCCTTACCTTTACACTTGCTGTATTCGTCTTACATGACAGAGGTGAGTGAAGCACAGAGCTCTGTGTCCTTGCAGGCAGCTGAGGCTCCTCGCTCTGCAGGAGGAAGGGATTGCCAGAGTCACTCTGCCTGCCACTCCTCACCTGGTGTCCCTTCCCCATCTCCAGCCCCACTGTTATTTGCTGCTCTGTCACTCCAAGAGGAGAAAGGGAAAGTGGTTCCTGAGATTTATGTGTGCCCTCCTGGAGAGGAAAGGATGTGGTTTTGCCTCTCGAAGTCATGGAGGAACTCAGACCCAGGTTTTTGCTGCTCTAAAAGTAGTCTGTGGTTACAGCCTCCACTTCCTGCCCCATCTGCCTTCTAACCTTGGCATTAACAGCAAATAGAAGTCTTTTACTGAGAGTTGACAAATTAATTCTGGGATGGGGTTATGGTCTCTGAATCCCATTTTCACTCCTCTGTCATGGATGTGGGTCAGTGCTAAACTGTGGATCTATGGAGGATTTCAAATACACCCCTCTCGTTAGTATTTCCTAAGGCAGGCTTAAGTGTTCCCTGCCTTACTCACTGCTTGCTTTGAATCTCATTCTGAGGCACTTAATCCTCCCCCTTCACCCCAGAGGGAATTCAGGCATCTCACTCAACTCTGTGAACTCTGCACCTGGAACAAAGCCTGAAACCACCCTCTCCAAAATGCCTCTTTCTATTTGTGAGGCCAAGTTTTGGGTTCTAATGGCACCAAATCATCTCAGAGGGCATGGCCCAAACACTTAGAGCATGACACAGCTCCAGCATTGCCTTGGAACCTCGTGTCTGGCTCTTGTACAAACCTGTGGGACTAAGTGTTTTTCTCCACTGGAAGCTGCTCTTCAAATCATTTAACCCAAGGAAGGTTGCTAAAAGGAGCAAAATCCTGAAAGGCAGAGGAGGAACAGGAGGGTTTATCTGTGCTAGAAACAGGTTTTATTGCCCTGAAGTTATGTGACTTTTTTATTTCCCCCTGATAATTTCAAGTCTAAATACTGTGTAAACAAGGGATCCCTTGTAAATAAATTTATGGAGGGGGTAGTGATTCTGCAGAGAATTGTGCCTAAGCAGGAAAAGGAGGTTATTCCCTGTCACATAATTTGGATCCTGGCATGGTTTCCAAATTCAGGCAGTGAAACCACATCAACATGAAATGCAGCTGGACAGCACAACAATCTTAGCAATGCTTAAACCAGTTCCTTCCCCACAGGAAGGCAAGCATGTACCTTTCAAAGAGTAGAAAAATTAAAGTGGGAATCCATCATCAGCCTTGGACTGGGGTCTCAGATGATCTCACAGCATTACCCTGTCCAACTGTCCAACACATATGGATCTCCATACCTTGAAGGTCATATTTCCATGTCTGAGGTGACCAAGTGTCCCTGCCTGCTGCCCCATCTCCCCACAGCAGCCTTCCTCCTCGCTTCCCTTTCGCTGCACTTCTCTTTTCTGAAATTACTCTTCTCTCTTCTGGTGTCTTTCACCTCTCACAAAGGTTTAACTGCTTAAACTTCTCCAGAGCAGCAATTCCACCAATGGAGCTTTGCCAAGTGAAGTGTGGGAGCTCTGCCCTGCCCTGGTGCTCCTTCCCACTGCCCTGGCTTTGGGTCCCAGCTGCACACCAGTGATTTCCTGGCAGTGCACCTGCCTGTCAGCCCACAAGCCCTGAGAATCATCCCATTTCCCTGGTTTCTGAATGCTGTTACAATTAGTTCTCCACCTTCCATTGCATCTTCTTGTCCCTTAGTTAAATGGACTAAATTAAAGTGCCAAGAACCCAGCTGGGTGAATAGAGCAGGGCTGAGATTGAATGGAGAAAATCCTTGGAGTTATTGATCCAGTTGGTTTCCCAATATATTTTACCATAGTCCAGGCTTTTAACACCACCCAGGAACACAAGGCCTGACTAATGGCCACTGAAACTCGGTGCTGAAGTTTTGAAAAGGTTTATTTAAATGAATTTTCCTTGGCATTTTCTTTACAAGTTATAAAAAGCCTCTTTCTTGCTTCAGTAGTTACACTGTGTACATTTTCTTGGACTTTCATACTCATTCTCTCTTTTTTGGAAGGCAAACAAATTTATCTCCAGCTTTCATCTACTTCAAAAAGGGTATTTGTTTGTTGCTGTTATGTCTGTGGTACATATCAAAACTGTGCAGGCTTATCAAGTGTTAACAGTGTTTATCTCTAAATTTTGCAGTTGTTTTCAGATACATTGAAATGTGTTTTTCTCATGTTCAGCCATATTTCATTAAGAGAATGTTATGGCTTTTATAATCTTTGAGTGCTAGTTTTAAGATAGATGCATACGAATATCTGTCACATTTAATTATCTCCTCCATCAAATTCAGTAAGTGGCCTATTAAGAGAGAAATGACTGGTTCATACACTCATTAGAAAAGGGAGATTTCATGCTACAACAAAGAGGAAACAAAATTTTTTATTTCCGACTCTACAAGAAAGAAGAGAGAAATCACAATGCTTAAAGAGGAATGTTCAATCTCTTGTATGAGCTAAAAGAATCAGAGAAGATTTGCATTATGCTATTGGTACGAGTTACAGATCCTTTTATCACTGTGTGAGGAGAGTGAAAGTTATAATTAAATAAGTAATTGGTGGCCTATATAAATGACTTATTTTCAGCTTCGTTTTCAAGCACAGGCAAAAAAAAAAATCCACTTGGGCTCACTCCTCACACCACAAACCGGGCATGATTTTGCACTATGATTACTGATTGGAAACGGTTGAACTCTGTGACAAGGCACCAAAGTAATTTTTCCTTTTGCAGTGTAGTCAAGGAGAGCATTATATTCGCAGTCTGGACTTGATCTTGAGCAGCAGGGATGGCAGGCTGGCTTTCTCACCACTCCAGGAGCAGTTCTGTGATGGATTTCTGAGCACCACGAACAGCTCACTGGTGCCACAGAGGCCCTGGTTGTGATCCTGAAGTCCCTTCTTGTAGAAGCATCCATGGATGGCCGGGAGAAGGAACTCTGCAGACCTGAGATATTCTAGAAACATGTGGTTTTATTGTGAGGGTCTGGGTAAAGAGGGCTTTGCCTTCAGCCACCAGCCTGGGCTGGAGGGATGCCCCGAAGAGAGAGGGAGAGGGTATGAGGTAAGGGAGGTAAAAGACCTAAGAGAGCTAAGAGGGGTAAGAGAGGTAAGAAGAGTGCAGGGGTCAGAGCAGTATGAGAGAGGTATGAGAGAGTGGGGACCTTGTTACAATACATTATATCTCCTTTTGTGTTGAATATTCTAATTTACAGTGACCAACCAGCGTGAGATACAAAACCTACAAACTTTGCATGCAGCCTAAGAGAACTACTATATTACCATATCATCCTATATTCTAAACTCAAAGACTACTTTTCTTATCTACTTTTTCCCTGATGCCTTGGCACGGTGGAGAGGGGCTACATTCTTGGGTTCTTTTTTTTTTCTGTCCTTCAACCTGACTCCAGATAATCACCGTCTTCCTGCCTGCCATGATCACATCTCAAAGCTGGCTTTCATTTCTATTTCACTCACAGGTTTTACATCTCCAGTATTTCTTACCAGGCAATCATATCCACAAGCCCTTCCTGTCCCATCTTTCCCAACACCTTCTGCTCCCAGATGCTGAACTTTCCTGCCCATGTGGAACTGCCTGGTGGTGGCTGCTCCTGGAGCCCAGGTCAGAGGCTTTGTGGCACCAGCCCTTCTTCTCCTCTACCTCTCCTTTCTGGGCCATTCCTCTGGTTCCACATTTCCTGCCTCCTCTGGAATTTAAGGTCTGAACCATATTGTACTTCAGTGGCTGGATCTTTTTTTTCTCCCAGCACCTGCTTTGCCTCACCTTGGAATCTGTCCATGAACATGAAAAAAGAGGAGATAATGCCCATTTAATGGATAATGTCCATTTTATAGAAGTCATAACTGAAGTTATTAATATTTTCCACTCCAGGCTACCTCAGCTTCATCCCATAGCTTCTCACGACTGACCCCAAAGAAGAACAGTTGGTTTGTCACTTTATTATTTTTATAATCTGATACTTTTCCAGGATGCTGAGTTTTCCTATTGTTTTCCTGCCCGACACTTCCTCTTTTGCTTTCCTTCCCTCTGGCATACTTTTGGGAATACCCTGGGTTCCTCTAAGCTCCTGTCTTGCCCCTGCCAAGTGGGATTCAGCTCAAGGACAGAGGAGGGCCCTGATCTGACAGCTGTGGAGAAGGCTTGAGAGGAGAGGCGTGGTGAGATGTGCAGTTCTGGGGTTGGGGTGGGGAATAGACACCTTTAGCTTTATGTTTGGTAGTGGTGCCTCTCCCTACCACCTTTTTCTTTCCTTTTGAGACCTTGAAAAGTTTAGATGTAAAACTTCCATTATTGTATCCATGCTTTGTGGTTTTGTGCACTACTTGGTGACACCTCCCCCCTATTTATCCCCATGCCACGAGCTGTCACAAAAACACAGCTAAAGATGGTCATTTGCACACCCATCCTTCTTTTCTACTCCAGTTTTCTTCCCTTCCTCCTGATCCCCATCTGTCCTTCTGCTCAGTCCCTTGGCATCATCCTGCAGGTTTTTTCTGCAGGCAAATAAACTCACTTTACAATTTAGGCGTCTGGGCTAACTGGATCAAGCAGCAGTTCTGCTGCTGAAGACAGTGAATACAATTTTTCATCTTCATCAACAGTAAAGTGCGTTTTCAAGTACTGGATTTGCTGCTGTGCTTCGGAGTGGTGGATTTATAACCTCAGAAAATCAGGATCTGAGGATGTACATATATTATCTCCAAGGAGCACAGCTATCTGTAGTAAATGGGGAGATTTTTCTGCAGATAGCTCACCTTGTGAGCCTCATAAAGGTTTCATGTAACAAAGCTAAGCAAGGCTTTAAAGCCAGATCTCAATACAAGTCCTAATTTATGTTTCACATTTAAATAAATGGCCAGATTTTCAGAAGTGTTAGTGAAAAAGTTTGCCTCTTTTGGGCTCATGAGCCCAGTTCAGAAGTGAGAACTTGAAAGATGTTTAAGTTTTCTGGGAAGCAGAACTTGCTTGCAACAGCAGAGGGGCTGCAAAGGGAAGTACATCCCAGCCCCTTCCCATTTCCCTTTGCTGCTCCTGAGTATACAAACCCCTCAGTGTTTGGTTGGTGCACAAAAAAAAGTAGGTGGAAAGGTTTAAGTTTTTTAGAAAACTGTTCTACTGTCTCTTCTATCTTTTTTTTTTTTTTAATAGAAAAAACCCACACCAACCAAAACCAAGAGAGCCCACCCAAAACCTAATAAAAAACCCCTACCAAACCCACTGAAGCTGCCTGACATCTCTGGTTTTTTCCCTAAATACAGTTCTAACTATCCAAAAGAAATCAAACTACAGTGGTTTATATAGCAAACCTACCTGCTGCTTGTCCTGATAAACCAGTACTTACGTGCTTGCAGGTGTTCCACAATCTGCTTAGAAAATCTGTGAAAGAAGCTTCATGTAACATATTTAGCTACTAAGAGGGAGAAATTGCCACATTATTTCACTTCTTTATTGTTAGATCATTTGATTATTTTGCAAGCCTTTCACCATATGTTGCTAATTGACGTACAACGGATGTGTGCTCTGTTGTCTTCATTAATTTGTAGCAACTAAATATTTTGTTTTTTTACTTAAACTCGCTAAGATCCAGCCTGACAAAATCCATAATTAGGCTCCTACTGTTTGTAGAGTGCAGCAAGGGCATCCTGGCACTGTCAGCTGGGGAGGAGGAGAAGAAGGGAGAGAAGAATGAACTGCATGAGTGAAATCTGCAGGCAAAAGAGATATTGGCACGAGCAATTACACTTTTGCAGTGTCCCTCAGCTAACTGTGCTTTGGGAAAGGGAAAATCAAATAAACTGTTAATATACCTTCCTGCAATGGAGAAACAAATCAGCCCAGCCTGGAGGAGTGCAAAAGACTGGAGCTTTTGGGAGTGCTGGGATCTGCAGCCCCCATCCCCTTTGGCACTCTTTGTGCAAGAAGGATCTCACAAAGCTTCACCCCAGCCAGGCAAGCACTGCTTTCCTCTGTGTGTTAATTCTGGTGACTGTCTGGTGGTAATTCCCAGTGTTAGTTCTGGTCACTGGTGGTAATTCCCAGTGTTAGTTCTGGTCACTGTCTGGTGGTAATTCCCAGCGTTAGTCCTGGTCACTGGTGGTAATTCCCCAGCGTTAGTTCTGGTCACTGGTGGTAATTCCCCAGTGTTAGTTCTGGTCACTGGTGGTAATTCCCAGCGTTAGTTCTGGTCACTGGTGGTAATTCCCAGTGTTAGTTCTGGTCTCTGGTGGTAATTCCCAGTGTTAGTTCTAGTCACTGGTGGTAATTCCCAGCATTAGTTCTGGTGACTGTCTGGTGGTAACAATTTCCAGTGCTAGTTCTGGTCACTGGTGGAAATGACGAGAATCCCAGTGTTAATTCTGGTGACTGCCCTGCATGGTGTTGTCTGCTCCTGATGTGCTGCAGAGCAGAGATCTTAAATGAGGTAGGATTTCTCAGCCCCTTCAGAAGATTGATTAGAATGAGGTTGAGCAGCCATGATCCCTTCCCCCCTCCTTTTGCCCAGTCCCCAGAGCAGAGGGGAGGCTGGAATGCACAGCACTGCCTTGAAGCCTCAGGGTGCTGCTCTTTTCCTTCCCTTAAATCATGGTCATTTCATGGCTGGTTTTAAAGACTAGGCTGTCAAACTGTTACCCAAACTCCACTTTTGCCCTCAGCACTCTGACTTTCTGCCACACATCTCTGCAAGTCCTGAATCCATCCTCCATAAGAAATTCAATATTGCCATTATGTTACAGGGCCTCATTAACATGAGTAAAATCCTCTCGTGAAAGGCACCATAGAGCGACAGAATTTTATCTTTTCCCTTTCTAGCAGTGATTACTTTTCCATCCCTGTCATTCAGTGGAATGAGCTTCGTTTTATTTAGAACCTGAGAATTCGGATTTACTATGCAAAAACCTCTGCAGAGTTGGCAGCTCACATTTTTTTTTTTCTAGGAGACCTCCAATGGATGCTTGCAGACCCTCCACCATTTTCTCCAATACAAATTCTGGGTTGTGTCCAATGCCCTTGTAATTATCAGCATCTTTTAATGCCTTAAGAGCAGGAAGTAATCAGCGTTCTAAAAAAAAAAAGAGAGAAAATTGACCACCTATCTCTCTGGCTAGATGTACATCCAGAAAAAGAACTGAACACAGCAAAGCAATAACAGAAGTTGATCAATCTTGTATGCTGTGGCACTCACAGATGTATCCTCCCAAAGATGAATTTTCTGTCACAAGTCCAAACCACTAAAGCATGAGGAATAGCAGTAGCAGATACCGCTGATTGTAAGAAGCAGGAGTCTCTGATAGTTATCTAAATATCTCATAAAAAATGATTATTTTCTGTCTCCAGGCTTGCCTTCCAGGTAGAAATGGAATATTGCCTCTAAATGTTATTAAGGAACAGATGGGTCTGCACTCCAGATCAGCTTTCCCTCCAATAGCAGCAAAGCTCTTCATCATTGAAAGGCTGAACATTTGCCTGAAACTCATGAATTGCTACAAACCAGCTCTGCTGTCCTCCACAGGACAGGGCTGTGTCAGTAGATCTCCAAGAAATAAAACAAAAAGCACCAAAAAAGGTCCTGTAAAGCCACCAAGACAGACTTTTTGATTTTAGAATGAAAATACAGTTTGAATTATTGTTAATCACCCTAAAGGGGAGTCAAATCAGCTCAGGTTTGTGGCATCTGAAGGACAGTGAGTGACTTAGTGGCAATAACATGCAAACAAAAGCAACAACTGTTGTAGCTGGCACTTCCGCAGAAGTTTCAGCTGTGGCTTTGCAGCATGGCTGGCACATGTCTCAGATGTTCTGGCAGAGAAGCCAGAGGCTGCTTTTCCTTGGCATTGCCCAGAGTGGGGCACGAGGGAGGAGCAGAAGGAAGGGGCTCCTGCCCTGGGTCACTGTCCTGGGTCCTCCTGCACTGAGAGCAGTGCTGAGGATCCCATCAGCTGAGTTGCATCATCATTAACCAGCTCCAAAATCAGAGCAGGTTCTCTGAGTCCTTCTCAGTGTTGGTTATGCAAAAAACCACCCCATTTTGGCTTCAAAAATAACTAAAGCCTTTACAGTGAAATACGGCAAACAGTGTCCCCTGACAGATGGCTCTGTACCTGTTTTAGAGAGGACTAAGCACTCTTAGTTCCTGTTCCAAAGGCTGGGGAGATTAATGGAGGAACTCCAGCTGGAAGGAGTAGGTGTCACACCTTTTCCTCCATTAGCCCCTTCTAAATCTGCAAATTGCTGAATCAGGCTTTTGTCAATCCACGTAATGACTCCAACTCCTCCATCACTAGACATAACTCAGTGATCACACACTTCTCTCAGAAGGTGAAGAGAACAGAATTTGGTCTGTTGGAACAATGTGCTGCACCTTTTGATGTTGTACCCACCTGTATTTGTTTGTTTCATGATGATTTCTGGGACTTTCTTTCTGATTCTCCGTATAATCACCAGCTTTCTTTCTTCTGAGTATTGCACAGGAAATATTGAACATATTTTCAATTTATGGTTCCTCATTGCCAGCATTGCACCTCAGCTTCCAGAAGGAAACCCTACTGGATGTGTCATTGGAGGGGAGAGTCTCGGTCTCTAAAGTTATCTATGCACTTAAAAAAAAAAACCCTCTCTGAAATCAAAAGGGTGCATTGTCCCCCATGTCTCCCATTGTCCCCCATGCTCTGAAATTCAATTTTTAAATCAAGGAGGCGATTGATTTAAAGTTCAAATTGAAAGCAAAATCTTGAAACTGCTCAAAAGCCTGGCAGTATGTCAGCCCCAGCCATGATGTTTTAAGGGCCTCATTCATCCCATGGACATTTTGTGCTGGACAATCCATTATGAGTTTTGCTGTTCGTTCTCCTCATAAAACCATCAGGACTCTCTCCTTCTGTCTGTCTTTAAAAACAGGAAAAAAGAAAAAAAAATCCAGTTTTTTCAGTTAAGTCATTCTTTGGCACTGGGAACACAGGAAGTAATTTCTCACTGTCAGCTGGGAAACCATAAAGTTTGACTGAGTCAAACCTTTACTCCCTCTGCAGCATCACTGGTCACACTACCAGCATTACAGAAGGGTTGTGTATGGGGACAAGACAGGGAGGATGCTGCTAACACAGCCTTTTTTCCCACACAAGTGGCCTCAGACAACTTTTCATTCAGCTTTTAGACCCTAGGGCAAGATTAAACCTTTTTATCCCCAATACTTGGTAAGAAGAGGTTGGGAGAAAAAATACAATTTTCAAGTCCTAAGAGCAAGTGTTATTTACTAAAATACAGTGTCAGGTAAATAAATGAGTTGTACAGTCTGCAGCATAGACAAATAATGTTGAAAAGTTGTGAAAAAAATAAACATTTTGACTTGTAGGGTCCATTTCAGGTCCTGTTATTTCTGTAGTTCCTTCGCCAGTAACTCGGATCCCACCAGCTGAGACTGACAGTGTTTTACACACCACAGATTTTAAATATCAAAATGACAGTTTCTCACATGTTGTTGTCCATCAGTATGAGCCATGATTGCTGTTTGGAGAAGATGTGATTGCCAACCTGTGGCTGGTGTGATTGCTCTTTGCAATCTGCTGTTCCTGAATGATTTTTGGGGGAGTGTGGGGGAGGCAGGCGGCTGGGCTGGAGTGCACTTCCCATATAAATGTTTCTGTCCTGATTTCTCCTGGTAGTGCTTATGCAACTACAGCGTGCTCTGTGTGCATTTTGAGCTATTGGTCTCTTTCAAGTATTTTTGTTCCCATTTTATACCCATTGGCTAATCTGATAGCTGTTAAGATCCTGTAAGTTTTCTATAGGTAAACAGAGAGAACAGACGATTAATATTTCCATTGAGAAGAGGGTTACCAGAGGTCAGGAATATTTTCCCTGCAATGTTTAGCTCTTCAGAGAAACAGACATTAAAAATCCTTTTGTACTTGAAAAAAAAAATATTAAAAGGGAATTCACAGCAGCTGTGATTTAAGGCAGTTGCATGGAGCTTCATTGGTTCCACTGTGCACAGACCTATGTGTTTCCAGACATTGTCTTGGATATAGAATATATATGCAAACTTTGTTCCACCCCCCGACATAACCATATATCTGCAGTGAAAAGCCTGGCTGTAATTGCTGGGAGAACACAGAAGTTATTGGCTCTTTAGTCTGCCTAGTCCAGAGGAAAATGATCCTGGGGAAAATTCTTCTAAACCTTATTAGTGGCAGTTGACTTATGACCTATATCACAGTAATTGTTACTTGATATGAATAAAATCAATTGTGTTTCTCTGCAGTGTAACTATCCACTTTCACATTGTTTGCATATCTAATCTGGTTTTGGATTGAATTTAGCTTTTGTCCTCAGTGATATTTCATTTTGGTTAGTGCTGCTATGGATCATCTCGTGCTTTCTTTTATTTTCTATCAGCTTTTAATTTGTCGCCTTTCAGATCAATTGATGGGACTTTGTTAAGTGAGAGAGCAAATATCAGTAGCAGATGCATTTTTTCCTATCCCCCTGACTTTGTCTCTCTCTGTCCCTTCTGTGGGGTTTCTCTTGTCTCCACCTTACGTGGTCTGCTCTGTTCCTGTCTCCCCACCCTGCTAATCACTTTTATTGCCACATCTGCACATTGTGTCTTCTCTCAAACAGGGTGGGCGAGTTGATAAAACTGTGCAGGGGAGAGCAGGAAAGGGATGCTGTGGAGCTGACATTAATGGAGAATCTCATAGGCCAGCGGTTCCAATTCAAGCTACAATGTCACAGCTGAAACAATGTCAGGACCCATTTCACAACCTATTACAAAAGAAAAACCACACAACAACAAAAGCTCATAACCCTTTGGATGTTGCCCTGAGACCCATTCACACTGACAGGTTCTGCAGGATATTGGATGTTCTCATCTCACTGAGCAGAAATCATTTGGTGTTCAGCAGGGAGGGTTGGGCTTCTTGGAAGTCGAGCCCTTTTCTGCTGCTGGAAAAGCAATTTGAGGAGAGGGTCCAGAGTGCTGGGTAAATGCCAGGCAAATAGGATGATAAAAGCAGAAGGAAATATAAAACTTACTGCATCCAAGAAGTAAATCTGAGCCCATGCCAGGAAAAGAATGTCAATACACATGTATGGAAAGGAATGTAGGCTGTGTTTTATAGCAATTTAGAGTAATCATTTAGCAGATGTTTTGGTTTACCACTAAAAGATAATATATATGAACAGAGAAGGCCTTTCTCTTTCAAGAGACTGAAAAAGAGTCTCAATTGCATTGAATTTATCGCACTTTTTGTCCATTTGGTGGCAGTTCACTTGTCCTAGAAGGTAACAGGCAGGGCTGCAGTGCCACCAGTTGCTTTTCTGTGCACATTCACATATTGATTAGTGTCCATCTTGATTTATTTTCAGAGGGCATAAGCAATGTCCTGTAACAGACACACACTTGCACTAAGTAACTGTTGATTCGTTTTGGACGTATGATCAAAACCATTCAGAAGCTTCAAAGCACTTTCTGTTTCATTTCTACACTTTTCCCCCCTCCCTCTCATTTTGTCCTTGGGGGAAAAAAAAGCAGCAAAGACATGCAAATGCAATCACACTGGCCTCAGATGATGAATATTAAAACTTCGATAGGTTCAGCTTTTCCCTGCTCGGTGTTGATGTGTGTTTGTTGCCATGGGTATGTGTGGGCAACGTGTAGGTGGCTTTTTTAATGTTTTGCAGCTCATCAGAGAGTTCATTCCTTTGAAGTCAACAATGAGCATTGTGCTCATCCATGTGATATTTACTCTCATATCTTATGTTGTGCGCTAATTAAACTGATGTAAGAGTGAAGAGGTTGACACTGTAAAAGTTAATGGCCCACTATTTTAGAAGTCCAGATGGTTTTAGGGTCATATTTGTAGCATTAATTTTGAATGTCAGGCTGTTTGAACCCTGCTGGGTGCACTGTTCAGGCATATATCAAAGCAGCATCTTCCCTGTGAATTTAGTGCTGGAATATTTCCCTCCTGTCCACAAAGAAAATCCACCACATAAAGCAGGGTAAGTTAAGACAGAGTTAATTCTTGAGATGCTCCCTATGACTCTGGTGTTCTGAATTAAAATCAGTATCTGTGCAATGTTAATGCTGCAATTAAGTTCCATTAGATTTAAAGCTCAACATTTTCATGGTGAGGCAAAGAACATTCCTGTGTAGTTTTACTGATCATTGCAGTAAATGGCTTGAGAAAGTAGGGCTTGGAGACCGAGACCCTCAAAAGGATACTGAGACCCCAAAGGGGCTCTGGGGAAAATTCAGGTGTTTGAGATCAAGGCTGCCCCTCCACACCCTCCTCCCTCCTTAGGTGCACAGAGGAGAGGCCACAGAGCTGTATCTGCCCCTCAGTGTGACCATGACAGTGACCTGGGGTCCCACTCGTGCCATCCAATCACTCTGACTGTTATCCACCTCCTCAAAAAGAGTCTCTGATGGAAATGGTCCCTTGAGGGCCTGGAGTGCATTTCAGGATCCAGGACCAGCTGAGAGGCCCAGAAATCCTGGAGCATCAGTGCAAGGATGCACACAGGCCAACCTGCTGCTGTTATTTGGCAGCCTCTGACCTAAGAGAGTGCTGGGTGGATTCCTGAGGGTTCCCAAAAACCCCAAAGGCTTTGTGTTTGTGTTGCAATTCCTGTATCCTGTTGTCTCTCCTGTGCCCAGCTGACCATTTAGACCCTCACTGAACCAGGTTTCTGCTGACACCAACTGTTTCACTGGCTATTAGCCTGTCTCTAACCTCTGTGTTTACCGGGAAAATTATTGAGAAAAAGGTAACAAGGCAGTCTGGGCATCATCTGACAGGTTCTGATTGCCTGCAGCTCTCTGGGCAAGGCCAGCATCACCCAGGCAGGGAGCAGAGGTGAGGAGCCCGTGCTGATTCAATTATCACCACTCTGAACTGCCCTCAAAGGCTGCAGGTAGCTCACAGATCAGAGAGAAAGATGAGCTCGTAACCAGCCAAGTCCAAAGGCTTCCAAAGTCAATAGAAATCTTTTCATGGAAGTCACTGAGTTTTGGAACAGGGCCATTAGGACAGCTCTGACAAAGGGGGAAACAGAGACACTGAGGATTCCTACCCCCATCACGTATTTAATAGAGATGGAGGTGGGGCACTTGATGCAGAATCATTTCACCTGTGCACCATGTGCTGTGTTTCCACCTGAAAAACCATGTCTATATTCTGTATATGCTCTTTTGGCCTCATAAACTAAACCCTGCAGCTCTTTACCATGCACTCTCTGATATCCTACTGTACTTTGTAGGTGAATTCTCAGAAAAAAAATATTGTACTTGCAATTAATCAATTGTGCTGTGTTGTAATTAAATGACTATATCAAAGAGGAACAAATTAAAACTGGATCCCTTAAAACAACTACTCAGTGGTATAATTACAGAATACCCTATGAGCAAATTAGCTTCTGCCTATGTGATATCTGACAAACTAATAAACACCTTGCTGTGTAAATTGAGACCAGGTATATTTTCAGACTCTTAATCACTGAAGCTTACCAAAGAGTGAAATGGCAAATCATTATTTGTTTGTTTTTTCTTTTTTTTTCTCCTTTCTGAATGAAACACTCATTCACTGCTAGTCTAATTCTTCATATATCTTTGGAAAGTTTGTTCTGTTTGTCCTTCTAACATTCTCTATTCTTTCTTGCTGTCATTATGATGTTTGCCATAGAAGGAAATATCTAGTGCATTTATTCACTGCTTTTTGGTGAGCAGAATTCATCCACAGAGAAACCCTCATTTGGGTAATGGTTATGAACCTCCTGGTCCATATAATTCCTTCATCATGCTGTTTAGAAAAGAAAAGAAAAAAATCTGTGAATGTATGGGAAATCTTGTTGATTAAAAATATGCACAAAGCCAAGAACATTCAACAGGTAATCTCACAATCTTTTCTTAATATTATCTCAGAGACCTTAATATATGTGAAACATTCTACTAGAAGAAAAAAAAGTCAATAAAATGATGAAAAGTAATTATGCTAGGAAGTGTAGGCAAAAAGAGAAAATCAGAGTTCAACAGATCATTTTAATTTACTGTCACCAGAGACATAAAGTTAACAAATGAGAAGATACCATATTCATGTTGAAGTGTGCAGTAAATATGACAGAGCATCATAAGAAATGTTCTGATATGATTCACTTAAAGCTTCTTCAAATTAATATACTACTTGTTGAAAATGTGTAGGAGCTGTTAAGTTTGTTTTAAGGAAATATATTGACTTTAGGGAAGGAACAGTCACTGTGACAGACATTAAAACACTTGAGTGAATTAAGGAACATTATACTGAGTGTGTAGCAAATGAAGGCATGATATCTCTGGAAGGGTTTTACAGTGTGAGAAATCTTTAATGAGGCATTTGAACTGCATGGAAGAACAGCTCTCATAGCCTTTGGAACATGACTACAAAGAAGATATTGATCTGTAGATGTTATCCGATTGTATTCCAGATTAAAAGACGACAAAATCTTCAGGAAGTAACTGAGAAGATTAACCTGTCAAGGAGATACCCCATAATGAGATTATCCCAATGTGAGACTCTTCACAAAGGGGAGGGATTATTAAGAGGGAGAGCTGGTGTTTAAAGGGATTTTTAGAGTGTGCTTGTTTGTGTGTGTGTGCACATGGGTATGTGTGAATGGGCTCCAGTCTGACAGCAGGGCAGACACACACTGAGAGAAAATACTGATCTGTGTTCCAGGACACACAGAGAGGAAGCTCTGAGAGCCCTTCTCTTTCTAAGGCTCATTACAAAGCCCACTATTCACTCTCCCCATGACCCTAGTCTCCACCACTGCTGTATTAAGCAAAATACATTTTACAACCCCAGAGAGCATTTCTGAGAAATAATCAGCTCTGTGCTTCTGTGAGTAGCTGCAGGGGCTACAGGTCAGTAGACTACAATTACCCCTCATAGTTGACTACACTTCCAGATTTGTAGGAACTAAATGGTACTTCTAATACATTCTTAAATATATCTATATAGTTTATCTATATCCATGTACATCAGTCTTTTTTTAGGGGTGCCTGGTGAACCTGTCCCATCGTGTCTAGTGGTCTATCAAAATATTTAAACCAGTTTGTGATTTGTATTTACTGCACATGCAGATTTTGCTCTGACCTTGCAAATTTCTGTGCAGGTGTTTATGGAGCATTAACTTCTAGAAATTTTCTGACTGCTATTGGAATTATTGGAATGGCTTCTACCTTGTTCCAGGCAGGAGCAACTACACCCTGAGAGTTGCATTTTAATGGCTGCCATTAAAATGTTACCAATCACTAAATTCAGACCAAATGTTGCCTTCTACATGATGGTCTAGCACCATATCAGTTTATTAATAAAGGCTGATGAAATGATTTAGGGAAGTGCATTTTTCTAGTGTGTTGGGACATTTAGTCATCTTGGGCTCACCTCTTTCTAAGCATGAGTTTATGATGTAAATCCCTCAGCTTTCCTGAGGTCTGTGTGCTGTGGGAGCTGTTCAAATGTTTGTTGTTGAAACAGCACAAAGGAGCTGGAGCAAGTCTGTTTTAACAGCCAGAGCATGTCAAGGAACTTCCATCAAGGATGAATCAGATCTCTTTGCTGATTTCCTGCAGTCTAGTGAAGCAATATAGTGCTGAGTTAACTTTGAAGCTGGAGTGATTACAACTCTGTATCTGCCCTCTTGTTCCCGACCATCATTTATACTCTCAAGGCCGAAGTCTATAATTCACGCACTGAATGATCTTGTGCTGCCTGGGGAGTCCTGACTGCTCATAGATGGCAGTGCTTCCAAAGACACTCCTGCAAAGCTGGACCTGGAGCAAATCCAGGAGACTTTATTAATTGATTCTCTCTTTTAGAAAGATTACTACCTATCTTTGTTCCACTTTTCCCCTGTGAAAACTCTCTATTTCTGCTGGAAGAAGCTCAGAAGGCCAGAGCTGATAGCACCAAAGAATAAAGATGCTCAAGTTTAGTTTTATGGCTGCAAAAAAGGCCTGTCAATCTCGAGAGCTACCTGAGATATTGGATGAGCTCATGAGATATCGGGCCCTTCGAGTGCAGATCTCTTCAGCAGCCTGGGAAGGTCAACCTGCTGTGGCATCTTGACAAATGTGCAACGATGAAATTCCTCTCAAATTACCTTTAAAATACTCCATTTGAAAGTCTGCTCAGCTTCGGAGCACGGTTTGTGTCATGTCTTGTTTTCTTTCATTTAATTCAACACAGGACTTTTAACCCTCCCGTTCCCTCCCTCTCTGATAACCAGGGAAAGCAAACCTTCCCCATAACATTTGGCATCCCCGTTCAGGATTTTTCTGGTTTGTTTTCTGTCCTTTGCTGTGTGCAGGTGGAATTCAGGGCTGCCCCACAGGACACCCCTGGGGCTGTAGAGATGAACCCAGCAAGCTCAGCCCCTCTCCCCCTGTGCTCACCGCTGAGCAAATCAGCAGACAGAGGTGAAATAAATTATATAAATTATGCAAATTTAAAAGCCACACCACACAGAAGGTTTAATCTGCAAAGTCAGTGTACCTGGTAAGTGGGAAAAGATGTTCATTTGGCTCCAGAAAAGGCTGCTGAGTGACAAGGAATAAGTCACTGGCTGCATGGCTGAGGCAATGGGACGGGTGCCATCAAGGATGATTTAGGGACTTTTCACATTACACGTGTAAACTTGGCAGCAGGTGTATTTTGAGAAGAGAATGAATTTATTAGCATCAGGGAAGGAGGGCAACAAATGTGATGGACCAAAGCCAACAAATTAAAAATAATTTGACAAAATTAATTAGGGTTATGCGCAAGTAAATGGGTGATACACTTTTTAGAAGGGAAGTATAAGGTGATACAGCAGGGGACAGAAAATAATTATAAGGCTGCACTCTTAGGAGACATTGATCATGGAGGGGGCTTAAAGTTGATTTTAGATGATAAATAGATATATAAGAGTAGAGAAAGTCCAGCAATAATTTCAAGAGCATATTGACTGAAACATGTGAAATGTAAAAGGTGAAAAGAAAAGTTAGTTGATGCTCATTTATTATATTGATTTGCATTATAGTAGCAACTTTGTACCCCAGCCAAGCTCAGGATCCCATTCTGCTCGGCACTGGATCAACACACAGTAAGAGGTATTTTATAATCTAAATAGACTGGAGACAAAAAGGGATAGAAAAGAATTATAATCCCAAATGACAGGCAGAGAACTGAGGCAGAGAGATGGTAAAGCTTGAGCTGTTTGGAAAATGTGACCTTTTAATAAAAAATAAAGCTGAAAATGAAAAATATTTAAATTTTGACACAATTCTCATGGGAAATTTTGAGCCGCAGCTAAAAACCTCAGTGTTTTGGGTAACAACAAAAAACAATGAAAATATTCCTGCATGTCTTTTCCTCTTCTGCCCTCACAAGAAAAGCTTTTTCAAAGGAAGCGGAAGAATGAATTAATTAATATGCACATTAGTTCTCTGCAAGCCAAGCTTCCAATTTAAAGAAGCACTAATTTGAAAGGAAATTTTCAACCATTTTATATTGAGTGCTTTGATGTCTACCCACCAGGAGATGCACGGAGTACCTGCACACAACTCTCCTCCACGCTACTATAAACCACAAGAAAATCCTTCTTAGAGACAGGAAAAGAAGCTGCTTAGGAATCCTTCTCTACTACAGGAGGTAGGGAGCTGTTATGGATTTTTCTCTGCCCTAGTTGCTACTTTCTAAAGCCCTATGAACATTTAAGTTCACGGTGGCTTACTCCACGTTTAATAGTGTAAGAACTCATCCTCTCTACTCAGTGTGCCCTTAAAATGTCTGTGAGAGGAGTGAGGAGCTGTATATGCATCCCTTGCTTTGCTCTGCACTGGTTTCTTGGGGTAGACAAGCCCACAGAACATCACAGTTATTTTAGCATTATGGGGAAATAAGATAGACACCATTAACATTTTATGAACGGTTTTGGTCCTCGAAATAAATATAAGATACTCAGCAGATATTGAAGCAGTTAGGGCTGGAGCAACAACAACAAAAAAAATAAGGGTTCAAAGGTTCATGGGATGTAAGTCAAAAGGAAAGATTAGCTAGTCATAGGGGATTATCTGAGAAAAGAGGTAGATAAACTCCTGACAAAGGTGACAGATTCATGCCAATAAGTTATCTGTGCTGCTGAATAATTCAGGAGAAAGAGAGCAGGGATTGAAGCTGAGGGAAATGCTCATGCAAAAAGAGTTTCAGAACAGTTTTATATAAAAACTTTAGCTGCCCAAAGTCATCAGCAGAACTGAAAGTTAGAAAAGGATGCTGCACAAAGGAAAAAGAGAGATCAAAATTTTTACCTTATAGATTTTGTAAGGGACAATTTAAAACCAGCTGGGGATTTCCTCAAAAATCAACTTTCAAATTTTCATGTTTATAGGAGGAAAGGAACCCATAAGTCAGCACTGGGTATTTCAGGCAGAACCCAGCCATTATTTCTCCTCTATTGTGTCTTAGGTATTAATTATTTCATACTAATTATTTCATTGCATCCTAGTGCAATGACCTTTTCCTTCTTGCAAGCTTTTCATCAGTGTGAAAATACTGCAGGAAATATTTTGCTTCCCTTTTTCAGATACAGCATTCTATTCTGGAAAAAAATATCCATCAAAAGGATACTTTTTTCTTTTTATTATGAGAGGATATATCAAAAAGCAAAATCAGTGGAAGTGTTGGCTGAGTTATTCCTTGGCCTTTCCAAGATGTTTTACTAACATCTATCAGTGTCTGTCAAATGTTAATAATACTTCAGAGGAAACAACTTTACATTGCAGCTCCCCTTCAATAAACTTTGACTTTCAGTGGATAGTTTATAAGCCTGAGGAACTCAGGGTGTAACAGGATTCTATCTGTGGACACAGTGAAATCCTCATTTTTAAGGATTTAGGGTATGACAAGAAAACTATGCCAATAATAAACTGATTTCTGCTTCTTCACTTCCCCCCCCCAAGCCCATACTTTAAATTTCTGTTTTTTAAAAAATACGTGGAAAAAAATGATTTCAAATTTGAAGAACTAAAATGAGCTGGAACATTTTGATTGTAGATGTTAACACCTTCCATGAGTCATCAGAACAAGGCATTATTCCCTTCCAGTCATAAGCATGGTTAGGATTTCCAAGGACACCAATATGCCACTTAAAGATGACAGGAAATACATTGAGGTCCACAAGTGGAGGGAACAAAACTCTCTTGGGAACAGTATCCAGTGCCTGTTTAAATATTTAAGTATCTAAAGATGCAAGCTGAGTCAGGAGGGGACTTTCAAAAGATTTCTAACAGAAAAAAATATACAAGAATGGCAGCAGAAACAGCCACTGCAGCACTGCCAGGCCTGTGCTGCACCTGAGGAGCAGCAATCTGCTGGTTGTGAATCCCTGTTCCAACATCCAGGACTAAGGTGACACTGGGAATGTGTCTTGGGAGAGGCTGGGGTCTTAGGCTGCAATGCAGGATGTGATCAGCAGTCTCTATTCTATCACCAGCTGTTAAAACCAGGTGGAGCAGGGGTTTCTTTATCCCTTCCAGGCCCCATCCTCCCTCCAGGGGATCTCTGCTGTCCATGGGCCATCCAGGCTCACTGCAGGGCTGAGACAATTCCATCATCCCATGGGGAGATGCTCCACCCAGGGGGAGGAGCCCAGCATTCCCACCTGGATCAAACCTGGCATTGAGAACAGCAGCACAGCCTGTTTGCACTGGATTCCCAGAGGGAGACCAGACCCATCTCAGCTCCACTGGACCCTTCTACAGGATCATCTCTGCTCCAACAGAACCACATCTGTCACTGCAGGAGGACTGGATTGGACTGACACCAACACCCTGACCAGCAGGGTGTCAGGTTGTATTCTGACTCTGTCAGTGTTTTCTTTCTGTTTGCTTGGGGGTTTTTTTGTGCTACTACATTTTTATTTTAATTCTCCTAGTAAAGAACTGTTATTCCCATATCTTTGCCTGAAAGCCTCTTAATTTCAAAATTATGATAATTCAGAGGGAGGGGGTTTACATTCACCATTCCAAGGGAGGATCCTGCCTTCCCTGTCTTTCCAAACCAAGGCAGCAGGAAGTGAGGGGCTGGTGCTTTTTATTGGGACTTGCTGTGATTTCTCCTCAGATCTTGCCCCTTGTTACAAAGAACTAAATAATATCCCTTCCCTCCCTGCACACATTCCCAGCAGGAAGATGTGGGGAACACTGCAAATCTTCTGTGTCAGACCTCACTCCCAGCTTACCAAAGAAATAATACATATTTACACCCACGTACTCATCCCCCTGTGTATTTAGCAGAGGAATGTGAGGGATAGCAGCACACATGGGACCAGACAAAAAATGGGAACCAGAATATATTCCTCTTCTTGTGCCGATGGTTTTGGTGCAATAAATCACCCTGAAATGGCTCTCTGTAGTCAAAATGATGTTTCATGGATCCCAGGCAAGAAGTCAAGAGCTCACCAGAGGATGACACTATGGAATAAAAACAAAACACTGTCTCCTTGAAGAAATCTCCTGCATCTGCACGAACATTTTCTGTCTGCTTTTCCCTGGAAAAGAGGGAACCGGCACAGCCTAAAGGATTTGGATGGCTCAAGCCCTTGGAGGATGTAATGATGTGCAAAGCTTCTTTCACACACACACACATATCTATCAGCTGTACAGAGTGCACTAAGCCCCAGCCAATCTGTGGAATTCCTATTTCACATGGCAAACAACACAGAAAAATCTCTGCTGCCCCAAAAAAATGGAAAAAATCAGCAGGAAAGGCCAACAACAAGTGGGGCATTATGAGTTCCACAGCGTGCTACAGCCAATTTGTGAAACAGCTTGTTTATTTTTATCATCATGCCATTAACCTGGCTACAGCTGACAGGCACAATGAGGATTATTAGTTCTTTATTTTGATTTGGAAAGATGTTCGGCATTCAGTCAATAGTTTCCTATCCCATTCTCTGGATATTTCCAATTTCTATCCTCAATAAAAAAAAATATGAATATGAATATACATATAGCAGAGGAGCAGACTGTTCACTCTTCATGAATAGAGAAAACTAATGCATGTTGTATTACAGTCAAAGTCTGAGCTCCTGCTGGCTGCAGGTCATTGCAATACCAGGTATATATATAATAAATCAAAAGGACAATAATTTATTCTTAGCCACAGAAGACAGCTCAAAATGGTTTCTTCACAGTTTCGAGACATACCTAAATGAAGAACCTGCAGCAAGATTGTCCCTTCATATACATCCTTCAACAAAACTGAATATTAAAAAGAGCACCTGAAAAGACTGTTTCAAGCCAGTGTAAAATCATGTGGTGCTGTCAGTGAGGAATTCATGGCACAGCACTGAACACACGTCCCAGCTGACATGAAGAGAGTAATGGAAATCTTTTGGGATCCATGTGCAGCACAAAAATGCATTAAGGGTATCATTTAGACCCCTGAGATGTACAATGACCTTGTAATTACTGGCTTCACTCTCCAGTGACTTCTCATCAGGCCCAGGACTGCTGCTTAAATTCCCAAGCCTTCTCCTTTGGCTTTAACTCTGCAGAAAATCTTATTGTGCTCAACTACTCCCGATTTTTTTTTTTTTTTAGAAAAAATAAACACAGCTGTAGTCACAGCAAGTTGAACCTTTTTCTTCAATATTTCTCCTGCAATTTGTTTCTAAGTGATAACCAACCACACAACCATGTAAGGAGGGTCCTGGACTTTTCCATGCTTCTCCTGTGCTCTTAAAGAAACCTTTCAGTCTTTTCTGTTTCAGGGGATAGATTTACCCAAGCATCAGCTTCTTGCCTGGATGTTGTCTCTAATCACATCATATTCATAGCAGAAAACTGGGCTGGGTGCTTACAAAATTCAGATCAGAGACTGGGCTATGCCAGCAAGGAATAAATGAATCTAAAGATTTTGTGAAATTAAATCCCTTAAGGACATCTTTCTTGCTGATGTTCAGATAGAAAATATTTCTGTAATTATTTTGCCATGATTTATGATTGCAGCATTGTCTCCCAGAGAACTCCCAGAACAACATTCCCAGATCATCCCCTTTCACCCAGAGGCTGCAGGTTCATCCACAGGACACAATCTTCAGCCCAAAGAGGTCACAGTGAAAGCAGGAAGATGATCCCATTTGAGCTGCACAGGAACAAAATGCTTGGTTATTAAACACTAACCAAGTATGGTTTTCCTGGGGCTTGGGTTGACTTTTGAATATTTTGTTAAATGCTAGAATTTGCTTGACTAGGAATGGAAAATCACACAGTTGTTAGCTAAAACCAGATTTCCCCAAATCCTCTACGAACCATCTCTTTTTGCTGTTACCACTTCATGCAGTATGAAAATTGCACACATATGGAGATGACTACTGGCTCTGTAAATTAAAGTGATTTCTTACTGAATCCTTCTCCTTTTTACAAATATGCATATCCTTATTTTTCTTTCTTTTTTTAGTGGATCCTGTCTTTGGCAATTGGGGCAACAGTGAGATTATTGGGAGTCACCAGATGGTGCTATTGTACATTGTCTGTCTGGTTCAGTTCGTCTGGCTATCAAGGGAATCTCCTCAAGAAATGCAAAGCATCAGGTGTGGTGCAGTTCCTACCAAAATCTCCAGTAAACCTTCTCTCTTACCTGAACTCCCCTGATGAAGAATTATGTTCATAGGTACGAAGTCTAGGGGACCTTTTAGTTTCTGTGGAAAAATAAACAAATCTCCTGTGGAACTAGGTCGTCTGCATCTGCATTCCTCACCTGAGTAATGGTCAATGCTATGAACTGGCCATTTATGCCACAGTTATGAATTGCCTAAAGAAAATTCAGAGTAAGAGAGAGCTCCTGCAGAGAATGTACCTGGAGACAAATGCTCCAGTTCTCTGGTGGGGAATAAAAATATTTTCGCCTGCTAGTCCAGGATGGAGATAAAGACGTGAGATGTTTGGATGTTTTATAATACTTGGATAGTTCTGTCAACCGAACCAGCTGCGTACATATTGTAACAGGCCTGAAAAATGTATCAGCCTGAATGTGTTTTCATGCTGCTTGTTTCGTGGCAAGGAGGAAAGAACAAGACAACCTGTCGTCTCTAACGGCGTCTGACTCGCTGACTGAGGTTAATGTATTTCTTGGTGTGGAAGAAATGGTTTGGGATAAATTCCCTACAAACTGGGAGAGCAAGGAGATAAGCTCGAGTGAACTTACTGCTGCTAAAACCTGTAAAACCATGTGAACTCAGGTAAAATCCTGCCCAGCAGTGGGTGCTGGGAGAAGCAGAGTCTCACCGGGCTCCTGTGTAACCACAGAACTGTAAAAATAAGGGGTGTGCCGAGAAAGAAAATCTGGCATAAATATGTGACAGCATTGATTGCTTTAATCAATGCCCTCAGGATGTATTAGCACTCTGCCTCCTTGCTCCTCCGTGATTAATCAATGGAAACGCAGTTTCCAGTTAGGGCAAGTGTCACCAGCAGGCACAGCCAAACCTCCAGGGCTTTTTCCTCAGTGTACAAATCCGTTTTGTCTGTTCTTGTTATGAGGTTTATGGTCTGCAAGGGTTTTGCATAAAGCTGCAGCAGCATCAGCAGGCAGTGCAAAGCCAGTTTGTTTGTGCTGCAGGACTGGAGGGTGCAGGGGAGGGATGGCAGCAGGAGATGGAGATTTTGGATGTTGTCACATCAGCTCACATAGACCTGGCAGGTTGCTGGGTCACTCCACTGGAAAATTGATTCCCCAAACCCCAATATTTTCAATCTGTCCAATATTCCAGCATTATTAGGTCAGAGCTGAAGGCTTTGGTTGAAGGATTACAATATTACGCTTTGCCTCTTTTCTGTTTTTGCATCATCATCCAAGTAATGACACTGTGCAAAAGAGTTCACAGTGAGATGGAGATTTTAGGGAGAAATATGCTTTATTTTCTTAACCAGTTGGAAAAAGAGGTTATGAGAAGCCAGGATTCAGCTCAATTTTCTCTTCCATTTCAGCTGAAAGCTACAAAAACCTGGATCAACTCCTGTTAGGTGGCTGCATACCTGTACACAGACACCTACCTAAAGTTGCCTGGAAGTTACTGATCAACAGATCCCTCTCTATTCATCCTCCTTATTAAGCAGGAAATATTAGTGGTGTTTTCTTTTTCTGTGCTAGTGATCCAATATCCTGTCATGATAGACTAAGGCTCCTAATTTATGCGCTCACATCTTTTGAATAAAGTATAAAGCTGAAATGTTGTCTGCAGCTCTTCCTTGCAACTGTTTTAAAATGTTGAAACAGCATTCTTGTCTACATTGGAATTCTGTTTCATTATTTTCTTCCTTAACTTAATTTGTAGTTAAACCCATCTCTTCTCAGCTTTCCAGGCTTAAAAGCTGTTTCTCAGGAAGTTCCTCAACATCTACTGTTTTCTGCTTTCAGGCTGATGGCTCCCTGGCAATATTATAACTACAAGCTTTGAAATGGTGTTAGATAGATAAATAATGACATTTCCTGAAGAACATACAACCTGACTGCTTCCTTCAGAGACCAGCTTTTATCACTTTTTAGTCAACTTACTTATTTAGTAAACTCCATTAAATTTCCATCGAAGTAGATATCCTGAGGATGTTTTTCTGCTGAGTTTACTCGCTCTTTTTGCATCTGTTTTGACTGCTTTGACTTGGATCTAATCATAAGTAAATTTTATTTCTTCCTATTGAAGCTTGATTGTATATGATTATCTCTTAAGACTCTTGGCATGTTTAATAACATTTGATTGCTATTACTTTATATCTCTGGCTTTCAGGGTTCAATAGACTGAAAGAGTTAATTGTCAATAATTATTATTAATAATTGCTTCCACTGAACCAGCTTTCTTCTCTCAGGTGCACCCCCAACCCACGGGTTAACAACTCATCTACACCCTTCATTTTGTTGTATCTTAGTTAAATACTTAAATTTTGGTCTCAAACTGAGGGCAATCAGGGAAGCGCTGATTCCAGTAGCTGAGTCAGCATTCCCAAAATCTCCCTTCCTAAAATAAAGCAGTATTTTAGTTTGTGCATTCTGGGCTGAAGTTTTATTTTAATCCCTCTTTACTTAGCGGGAAGAATTACAAAAAAAAAGATTAAAAAAGCTTTAAATCCCCAATTTTTCCTTTGCCACAGACCAAAAAATGTTCCCATCTCTCTGGCTGCCACGCTCAGAGCCAATGCCTTGAGCTGATGTTTTATTGTGAGAGGTCCTTGCAGCACCCTGGGTGTGCTGGGCTCCAGGGAAGGGTGGCACAGATGGGACAAACAGCTCACTCCCATTGCTCCCAGAGCAGCTGCACCTCAGGAATGCTGTTCCCATGTGCCACCCACCCAGGTCATTCCAGGGTCTGCACTTGAGACACTTTCACCAGAGCTTTCTAAGAGCTCTTGTTGCCTTGGTGCTATTGAATCTCTTTGAAACCTGCTGGAAAGAGCAAAACTGGCACCTCTCAGCATCTTATTATCTTTGCTGCATCCCCAAAGTGTGATGCACAGATTTCCTTAGGGCTGCACTTGGCCAGTGTTGCTGCACAGGGTGTGGTACATGGGCTTTAGGAGCTCACTTTGGCCATTTTTTGGAACCAGACATTGATTGTTATGAGGAATCTCTGAGAAAACAGGTTTGGCTTCCCCAGATTTAAGCAGCTCTCTGAAGAAAATGTTCCTTTTGTTCTCCAGATAAGGACAAAAATAGCTACTTAGAAAATATTCTATTTCTATAGAATACTTCTAGTACTACAGAATAATTCTTATTTATCTGGATTTTCCTTTTCCTTGCTGAGCTCTGTTCAGTCTCTAACACAGGAACAGCTGTACTGGCTCCATCCATCTCACCTGCATTGCCTGAGCTAACAGCATCCTGACAGGAACACAGCTTCCCCTTGGCACGGCACAGTCCCTGCCCTGAGCTGCACAGCCCCTTTGCTTTCCCCTGATGGGAGGGATGCTTGCCCTGATCAACAACAAGGAAAAGGGTGAAATGATGGCCACAAGCAGAGTGGGATGGGTCAGCCCATACACCTCCTGCTCTGCCACGAGGAGGGATTGCTGCCTGTACATGCTGCTGAGGTCCCAACCTTTGCCACCATCACTGCTCCTGTACAGGTGCCAACTACACCAACAGCCCCCCATCTCCCTTCCCTCTGCTCTGCCCCTTTGCCTTCTCAGGAATTCTTTTGTCATCTTTTAGGAATGCATTTACCCTGGTGTCTGAGACACCCACAGCAACAGTGGCCATAAACAGATGCCTGAGGAGGAGCAGGAACAGAGCCATTCTCATGATCTTTCCCCTGAGTGCTTTTCCAGCTTCCAACTATTTGCAGCTCAGGGGATTTCCTGATCTGATGTTGTTAACAGTAGTGTGAGGGGGGGAAAAGGTATTGTGGGGCCGACTGTGGCTTCTTTGATCTACTGGCTTGTCAGTGCTGGGTTCAGCTTAAAGTTGAACGTGCCCAAAGCTGCTCTAATAAATGTCAGTGGATTGCAGCTCCCAGGGGACCAAAGATCTGCACGAGACTGTGCAGCACTAGGTTTTTTTACCGAGTGTGGCCAGTAGGATTTCTTTGATTCACCAAAGTCCTATTTTGACTTAAAATAGGAAAAAAAAATAAAATAGGGAGTTTAGTATGTGGATGTGGGTAATTCTCACAGCATTCTGTTGCCTTGAATTTTCTTGCTTTCAAGTCTTTGAATCTTCGCAGCATCATTCTCATGGAGCTTGATGTGAACTATATGTATTTTTAGAAATTATCTATGTGTTTGCATAGTTGTTCTCTGAGAGGAGAACTTGATTGATGGTAAGAGTGACCAATGAGGTCCATGAGGTCACAACCTTCTTGAGCCAATCCCGGCCCTCTGTAAAAAGTGTATATAAGTTGATGGAGTAAAAAAAAAATAAGAAAGCATTCCATGTCTGACCTTCTGCTGTCTACTGTCCTCTGTGGAGGTCCACACCCACACCACAGCATTCCATCCCTCTTTCATTCCTGATTAAAAGAAAATAAATTTCCTGACAAGGGACCTCAGAACGAGGGTTAAGTGATGCCTCAGAGCCCCAGAGTGACCCACTGCAAAGCTGTTTGCTCCCCCTCTGAAAGGCCCAGTCAGCAAAAAGCAGGTAATTTTATGGTCACAAGCTGACCAAGGCGAGGTAATACAAGAATATTTTGTTCTGGTGTTAGAAGGTGCAGTTCCATCAATTCAAAAGGAGCTGTTTGTTTCACATGGAGGCTAAGCCTAGTAAAACATTTAGATTGCCTCTTTTGTGGAGTACTGCACACATTAAAAGCTAAACCCAAGAGAGAGATTACAGATGAGCATGAGGCAAGGTAACCTTCCAGCATCCCAAGGGAGACAGCAAAAGGAACAGGTTTTTTCCTCATATTTACAAAGGCTTAATGAATTTTACATAAGCAAGATACAAAATTGAAGACAAACAATGAAATACAAAGAGATCTCGAGATACATGATGAACCAAGAATTCATGCATAATATACAGTATTTCAAAGGCATGTAAAGAAGCAGTGTAAGAATCAGATGTTTTTGGTGTATACAGAGTGCTTTGTTTGAGAAAGATTCCTCCTTAAGGAGCCAAAACTTGAAGAGGCATCAAGCCCAATGCACCTTCTGGATGCAGGAGGGCAGAAAGGATCCCCTGATGCAGGTTGAGTGCTACGTTTTATCCAATCTGATTATCCTGATTAAAATTCCAGGTTATTTTCAGACCTAAAAATACCCCAAACAAAACAGCTTTCTGGTTATTAAAAGAACATTCAATTTTCAAATGTTAATTTTTCCACCCCTGCATCACAAGGACTTTTTTTTTCTTAAGTCGTGCCTAGATCTTCAGAGACAAATTTCCTCTAAGGCTACATAATATCAGAGAGCTTTGTCATAAATGGTTTGATAGGTATAGAAAATTCCACAAGAAAGGGACACCCAGAAAATTTCCCAATGCAATTCCTACTTTCCAAGACTGAGAAAATTTATCATTGAAGAGAATATCATTGTTTTGGGTTGGCAAATCTACCAATGATAAGGAGAAGTATCCTAAAATCAATTTTTGAATCCAAAGATGTAAGACTAATCACTTTATTTCCATGCTTAACAGGTGCTGATACCAGAGGGAAAATACTAAATAGCGTATGACACCCTTGAGAAACATGTAAGATATTTATCTGCCTAAAAGCCATGACTGTTGCATAGAGAAAAGGTTGTGAATGTTAATGGGGAAGAAGGACTTGAAGGATGGAGGGTGAAATCTTGATGCTGCTGCAATCGATGGCAATTTGAGTTCAGTGGGACAAGGATATCCCTGAGCTCACCCTTAGCCTGGCCCTGATACAGAGCTGGGGCTGCCCAGCCTGTTCTCCACAGTCAGGCTGTAAAATAGGGAATTACAGAATGGTGGGACACCTTCCTCTAGACCAGGTTGCTCGGCTGTTCCTTTACATTTTCTGAGGGAGGTTTTGCTCAGGTCTCTTCCTGCAGCCTCCTGCTGGTACCTGACCCAGTTTCCAACCCAAAATCGTGCAGTTATTGCCTTGCCCAGGGGAAATACAATCACCATCCTGATGGAGGGGCTTTGCAAACATATTTTTTATGATAATGGCTTGTGAAATACAGAGCTGCACTGGCCAGGGTGAAAAAAAAAGCAGCTGAAAATGGCATGAAAGAGAGCAATGCCCCACTCTCTTAACACCTCCAGTGCAAGCAGCTATGCCCAAAGTCAGGAGGTTTAACAGCTCTGGGCTGATGTGTCAGCTCAAGCCCTGTGCACGGAGATATTCAAAGACTGACACATTCTCCCTCTCTCTCTCTCTCTCTCTCAACTATTTTATTCCCCCTAAAATATACTTATGTATCTGCTGTTCCTCTGTGAAAAGATGAAAGATTAAGCTGGCTTGTGGCTGGGTAAGAATGGTGAGATGTTCTACCCATAAGTAAGCTGTATATTCATGGTAGAATATTTTAAATGACCCTTATATCATAAGAAGGGATTTTTAAAACAAATCCAGAACTGTGAGATTTAAGAGCATATCTCTCACATTTGAATTTCCTAGCTGATATTTGGTTGGGCTTTAGAAACTGTCACACAATAAAGCCATTAAAATTCTGTGGTTAATTTATTCCTGCAGTATTAACTTTCCCATTACTCATGATGAATATCTTGAGTTTGGATATGTCTTAGAAGAACTTCTGACAGTGATAACTTGCTTTTTCTCCCATTTCCTGTGGAAATGTTATTTTTTTTTAAATGTATAAAAGAGTAACTTTTCTAATAAACTTGCATAGTGAATTTTAAATAATGACTTTGAGTAAGTGTAGTTGCTACCAAAATAGGGAATGATAAGGTCTTTTGTGCATTTGTTTGGTTAATTATTCTGATTTGTATTTCTGGGCAGAATTCAATATTACCGAGCCTTGGAAAATACAGACCCCATTGCCAAAACAAATTTTCTCACTCCTATATCCATTCATGTCCTAGACAATAGGTGAGGTCAGAAGGGAAACAAGGAGTCATTCCCGTAATAATGGCAAACAACTAATGAGCTGCCATGCATCATATTCTCCGTGCACGAAGCTGTAATTGCTTCCAGAACACCTGTATTCAGGCCAGATACAATCGTGTGTAGGAGGGAGGGCAAGGGAGCAGTGGTGTTAAAACAAGGAGGGAGAGGCTCATGGAGGGAATGGGGACAGAGAGCTCAGCCAAGGAAGAGATGCTGAACTGAGCTGTGGCTCAGTTTGGGGTTTGCACAGTAACAGAGGAAGGTCCTGGGTCTCCCAGGAAGGCCAAAGGTTCATTCAGTACACAAAAGTACTGAATGTACTCAGTGTCTGAGGCATTTAGCAATTTACAGCTCTGGATTTGACCACCTTTATGATCTTAATCAGGTCCCTTTGTGTCTAGTGCCTCAGTTTTCCTTCTGGAACGCTGCAAGGATATTTTTCTATACCCCTATGCTTTGGAGAGGACACCTATGCTGATGGCCCGTGAGATCACAGAATCACAGAATTAACCAGGTCGGAAAAGATCTTTGAGATCATCAAGTCCAACCTATGACCTAAAACCACCTTATCAACTAAACAGTGGCACTAAGTGCCACATCCAGTCTTTCTAAAAACACCTCCAGGGACAGTGACTTCACCACCTCCCTGGGCAGCCCATTCCAGTGCCTTTGGATCACTGAAAACAGGGTAAATAAAGAGGCAGAATTCAACAGCCTGCCTATGGATAGAGGTGTAGGATTACAGGTGGCTGAATTACTACAAACTGTCACTAAATTGCGGTACCTGGGAGGTTTGCAGCTGGGGCAAGCTCGCAGGACAAGCTCCATTGCTGTGATTCAGCTGAAAGGTACAAGTTCATAACAGACATGGGATAATACCTGTGCTGTTCCAGGAAACTCTTAGATGCTGGAAATCAGCTGAGGAGGAAGAGTTTCTTCCACAAAGAGGCCCAGAGGGAGAAAGGAAATAAAACAGAATTTTTTTCCATAAAGAAGATGCCGTGGAGAATCCAACCCACCACATACCTAAGGCTCATCACACTCCTTCCCCATCTTGGTTCAGATGAAGCTTGAATTAAGGAGCAGTTTGCTTCTGGTTCAAGTAAGCATTAGAAATTTAGCTGTACATTTCTGCAAATTGTTACTCTAGAATGATTTACAATAGCTCAGTTTTAGAAGCACAAGATATATTTTGTTTATGCTTAAAGGGCTCAGGGATCCAAAAACATGCAAAACTCAAACAATAATAGGTTTTATTCCTTTAAGAACTGAAAAACTGGATCATATGTTCACAAGAACAGGGATTTCTTTGATGATGATGATTATTATTATTATTTGTACAGAAAGGGGTGTGATGGTCTCTTAAGGACTTTTCTAAAATATAAAATTCCTGTTTGACTAACCATTTTTAGTTCTGTTTTGACAATGGAACACACCCTATTTATTTCCACTGAAGTATCAGTTTGTTCTAGTTGCCTGTGACTTGCCTGTTAGCAAGTGTGAAAACAAAACCCTTTCACTATCTGAGAGCTTGGGCTGAGATGTAGGAAAACAGCAGACAAAGCATTCAGAAGTCCCATAAGTTTCAGAGAAGGCTGAACTAATGCCAAACTTTCTGTTGCCAGTAAGTCTTTCATGTTAGAAAGACTTGTAGGAATTTGGGGTATTATAGAGGCCCCGGGCTGGGTACATAGTGAAAAGATGTGGGCTCAAATTCAAACTGCAATCCCCCTTTTTCTGGTGTTTTTGTGAATCTTTCCCAAGGAAATCTCAGCTGCACTAAGACTGGAAATCCGTACCCAAAACTATTTTGATAGAACTGCCAAGCAGAAAACCAGAGTACCTGGAAATGCATTGCTCAGCTCTCACTAAATCAGCTCTGTTGCAGATTCTGAATATCTATTCTCCAGAATAAAACATCACTGCAGCCAGTGGCTTCACTTATTCCTGCTGGAGAACCTCAGGCAGGAAGATGGGATTTCACTCCTCTATGGATTCCAGCTCAATCCAGGTGCATTTACTACAACTTCTTATCCTACTGTCACACCCTCAGTTGCTGCCCAGGGCTAACACCTTTCTCCAGGCTTAAAGAAAAGGGAACATGGTGAAGCAGCCAGGCATGCAGACTGCCAGTACTATGGCAGGGGAAATTAGTCCCTCTCTCTCACATCCAGATTTCTCATGTGACCCACTTTAATGGGAAATTAAACTTCCCTTGTTCTGATAGATTCATAGCAGCTCATCCTCAGCTTTTACAAAATAGGGCAAATCATCTGAAGGTCAAAAGGCATTTCTGGCAGCATGCAGTCACTCCCTCATCTACTAATGGGTCTATCTCTGAAAACTCCTTGTGTGTTGCAGGCAATTACTACTGTTCACATTAGCCTCAGCTCAGCATTGGCCCCTGTGGCCAGATAATGTCACGGAGAGGGACTGAGCTGACGTGTCAACTTGCTCCACATTTTATAAATGGAAAAGATAGCATTTTGTGTCTAAAGACTACAGACCATATTACACCCATCAGTTAACATGGTTTTGGGTCAGAAAAGGTCTTGGCAGGAGCTTTCTTTGTCACAAACCAAGATCCTCTCAGTCACTGCTCAAGCTTACTGCACATTTTGCGTTGGCAGTGAAGAGAAGCACAGCTCACCATAAAAGGGGAGCTCTGGACCCTCTCATTAACTATGCTTTAAACCTGAGGCTGTTGTTTCTATTACTGTTGCTCCATGGCACCTCAGCTTTATTTCATTTGTGCAGGAAAGTTGCCTCAAGCTGGGGTTTGAAGAGAGACCACCCTCCATCACCAGCAGCCTTGACTCCTGCCCAGCTCCTCAGTAAAGTTTTGTAGAGTTTGAACCTCCTCCCGTTACCTAAAGCTGAGATAGAGGCGCCAACTATTAATTTCTAATTAATAGCCTACCAGCTCTTCATTAATAAGCTAATTCACAGAGAAGACTCTGCTCATAACCCCAGAAGACACAGCTGGGCTGGGGGCCCACCTCAAGGGACACGCTTGGGCATCATGTTGGGCCAGGGCTTGGTAGCAGCTTGTGGGGGGTTAGCGCCTCCTGGAATGGTTAATTACCCCTCCAGAAATGGTTAATTACCCCTGTAGGAATGGTTATCACCCCTCCCTCCAGGAATCAATAGTTGCCCTTTTAGGGGATAAGTAAGAGCAGCAGTGAGTAAAGGTCAAAGCAGGAGGGATGGGCTGGATCAGGGGGAAGAAGCTATGTAGAACTGGAGGTAAAATGTCGGTGAATTGTTTTTTTTTTTTTTTAAATTCTCTTTAATTGTTACTAGAGCACCTTGTCTGTTTCTGGAGGTAAAGGGTTGTGATATGTTGTCGCTATTTTGGACACACAAAAGACACGCAGGCAGCAGCAGGTTAAGCAGCAAAAGTTCTAATTTAATTTCTGACTCCGTCTACTTATATACAATTTGTACAGGAGGCCAAAGATTGGCCAAAGGGTCACTACTTTGTGAACATCACTGGTGAACATGACCATCAATCACATTCGTTTTCCTAGAGGACAAATATATAAACGCAATAGATAAGTTTTAAAAGTACATATAGTTTACATGAAGCAGCGTGAGAATGCTGCTGCAAAGGTTCGAAAGCTCACAGGCAAGAAAATTCAGGGCGACAATATGTGGCTTCTTTTGGCTGGGACAGCCCCTTGGGGAGACAAGTCCTGTCCTGTGCCAGGTTGTGGTGCCCAGCCCCTGAGGATGGGGAGGGGTGCCATGGCTGCAGGGATGGCCGTGCTCCTGCAGGAACATTGGGAACACCCCAAACTCCTCATTCCCCTCTCTGCCCCTGTGCTGGGATGCCCCATATCCACGTTGTGCCTTGTACAGAAAATAACTGCTCATGTTGGCTCAAATCTCACATTGCATTGTCCTGCAGTGAATCATCTACCCCATGACTTGACTTCTATTTTTTTTTTTTTTTAATGAGTCCCTTTCCTGTAAAACAGGATGCAGATATGCCTTTGTTTCTTTCAGCCACCACCTACTTCTGGTTGGTCTGGTAACTTACTCAGCTGTTTGGCCCCTGTTGGTGGGGCTAAGAGTGTCCAAATCCCAGTGTCCCCATACAAAGGCTGTGCACTCTGTGGAATGGCTGGTGCTGTGCCCTTTAAACCCCACCCAGCCTGCCTTATAAATTCCTAGGTGCTCCTCTTGAGGCTGGGAATTAAACTTGGTGCGAACAGACTCCCTGAAATGGGAGGAGGTCAGTCATGTATTTCTAGTCATAAAGAGCTCTTAAGGTTTTTCATTTTTATCCTGCTATGCTGGCTTTCTGCCTTAAAAAAAATGGATGAAAAAGAAAGCAACCTACCTACATTTTTTTTCTTTTTATGTCTAAGAACCTTTTGTGGTTATGTAGAGTATTATTATTGCTACTGGTAGTTCCTACTGGGTTTTGTTTGGATTCTATTCCAACTCAAGAATTAATTTAAACTTAATGTGTAATGGAGGCACTGGAACAAGAGTTATTGCTGCATGTGAGGGTTTAGACTTGGAAGGACAGTGTTTCCCTCAGTTTTGGTGCAGTGGATATGTAAAGGAAGATGTAAGCTCCAGCAGTAGACTAGCAGTGGTTGCATCAAACAACATTTTTCACAGCTGGAAGCTCCTGCTGATGCTGGGGAGCTCAAAGTGGTTGGCAGCTCCTTTATCCATCCGTATCTGCCTGCCTCCTTTCCCTCCCAATGTTTCTTCTCATCTCCACCAGCACAGCAGCCACCCGTGGTGGGGCAGAGCACAAAGTGATGGCAGCTGGTTCTGCTGGATGAGCAAGTGAGAGAAAAAAAAATCACTGATGAGAGCTGAGGAGACTTTTGATCCTTCTAAAAATGGGGGAAGGGTACTGCTAAGTAACCCTGGTGACTGCCAGCAGACAACTCAAAAAAGGACTGGAGTGTTGTGGTACTGGGGAGTGGCAAGAGAGGTGGAGTTGGAAATTCATTCCTAATCTTTGGTCCATCTGCCTGGGTTGCTTGCTGGGCTGCAACATAACCAATCCAGAGGAAGGAGGTCCTTGAGGCATCAGGTCCCTTCTTTCAAACAGGAAAACTTTTTCTAATTGAAGGACATGCACCTTCAAAACTCTGTCCTAGATTCCAGTTTGTTGAATTAAAAGCCAATTCTGCCATTACCTGAGCAGTTAATAAAATCTATTGCCTTATGATGCATTTTTTTTCTGCAGGCTAGAATGGATCTGTCTTCACCATGATTTGTGAGATTGAGGGGAAAACATAAAATATTTTTTCTGTGTTTCTACTGCACTGAAAAATTTCACTGTGTTCTCCTTCTAAGGCTTGGAAGTAACCAAGACTGCAGAGGTCAATTTTTTTGAATTATTGAAAATAAGTTTACCTTATTAACATTTTAATAAAGTGAATCTCTTTGCAGTGGTGCTCAGAGTTGATTTTATTTCTCTCTGTGCAATTCCATTCTCTGAAAGGAAAAATACTATTGAGACCTGTAAAGCATGATGTTAGACTGAGACTAAACACAGAAATACACCAAAGCAAAATGCTTCCTAAAGGTGCTGTGTTTGTAGAGGTGCTTGCCCAATATGTGTGATGCAAAATGGGGATGCTTTGTGAAGAAATCATCCTTGTAAAGCCATTGGTTCTGGTCATCAGACTCTATCCAATGCTTTAGTGATGATGCTGCTGATCTATTTGGGAAGTTGGCTGGCTCTCAAGGCAGAGTCTCTTCTCAAAGGCTGTTTCACAGTGAAAATATGCTCAGTGCAGCCGAGTGCATGAATGAAAAAGCCTCTGGTACCTTCTAGTCTGGCAAAATGCAGCACAAAACTCAACTTACTCTGTCTTTTCTGCTGTCCCAGGTAAGAAATGTGTGTTTTTTCCTTGCTTCCTTTCATCTTTCTGCTTTTGTGCGTTTGGATTTGAAAGTATTTGTAATTCAGCTCTGATTTCTGAGTAATTATACATTGCTCGAATTACTGTTTAAAGATGCAGGATCTCTGCTCTAAGCCAGTTGCTAGGAATGCAGGATCTCATAGTCCCCTGATTTACAATTACAACCAATTTGCCGGGTGATATACAGCATTTTTTTGTTTCCCTTCAGGAAGGGTGGTGGGGGGAATCTTTCAAGTGTCTCGGCTGCAGCTGCAGCGGCAATATTTTCTGTCATATCAAATGCTGCAACTTTGATTTGCCTCTTCCCTCTGTGGCTTGTGCCGGGTAGTAGTAGGTTTATAGGCTGTTACAGGCAGCTCACGTTATTTATTGCTTTTTTGTTAAAAAATAAAAGAATTGGAGGGGGGGAATATGGAGGAAAAATAAAACCAGACCTTGCAAAAGGCTCCCTTTCCCCGGTACTCTCCCGATAGATGTGCAATACTCCGTTAGTGACTTGCTATGTAGCCTTTCTCTTATTAAATGTAATAGATCCCCCTCTGCCAGAAAGCAGAGGCAAAAACAGGCAGCCTTAAAAACACTGAGCCACTGAAGCCCCGCTGCTGCTGCCTGTCAAAGCACAGGGACTCGCTGGGTTTTCCCTTCTCAGCGCCTCCCGGTCACTCTCTTTTTCCTCTGGCTGCTGTTCCAGGGCTCATTTTGGGCAGCTCAGAGCAGGTTTGGAAACCCTTTGTGCTGCCGGCCAGCCTAAGGGCATTCTCCCTCCTTTTGTCTTAGGAGCTCCGTAAAAACTTGCCTTTAGTGACAGCGGGCTGAGATCCTCCGCACCGAGCAGGGAGGAAAGTTAATTCCTTTTTTTTGACTTGAGACAGAGTGGTTTTGTTAACCCTTAGAGGGCTGAAGGGGTTTAGCGTCAAACAAGTGCTCGGGACGCCGAGCTGAGCGGGAACCCCTGTGTTGGTGTGGCTGCAATCTCCAGCAGAAATTCGCTCTGCTGATCCCGAACAGGAGAAAAACCGAGAGGGATCACCATTGGGAGGAGGCAGCAGAGTGATCCACATGCTGTAGAGCAAGGTTAGGGCGTTCAGGTCCTGGTTTCACCTGCCCAGGAGTCAGTGCAGGGACGTGGGTGGCCGGAGCAGTGGGACAGCAGGAGCCTCTGTGGCTGGGGATGGGGAGTGAGCAAACACAAAGGCATCTGGGTGGGATCGGGATGACAATCCCGCTCCGGGCAGTGGAACAAATGAGAGAGCGGCTGCCTGGGGCCGTGGGGTTGGTGCCCAGCAGCGTGTGCTGGTGGCACATGGAGAGTCCCCTGCAGGGTCACTGGGGCTGCCTGGCAGTGTCCTGGGGCAGCCTGTGCCTCTGCCGGGACTGGCTCAGGACATGGCTCAGGGAGGGCTGAGCACTGTCCCATGGGCTGGGGAAGCCCAGAGGGCTCCTGGGGAGGAGAAGCTGTCACAGCTGGGCTGGGATCCAGCCTGGGCTGGCAATGCTCAGCGAGCAGAGGGGCTGGGGGAGAGGGCACAGGCAGTGGAAAGGCAACCTGTGGATGTGCTGAACTGGTGCTCTCTCATCTTGGCTTTGAGATCTCCCATCTGCTTTGCTTGGCTTTGTCTCTGTTTCCAGTCCTTTTTTTTTTTTTTTTTTTTTTTTAAATTTTATTTTGGTATATCTTCTCCAGCACACCGCTGAATTAATCAGCTTGAGTTTGGATTTTCTTTAGTGATTGTGTGTAGGAAAGCAATATCTATGAGATACAGGAGGACTGACTTCTAGGGCCTATTAAACATAGCTGGCATTTTTTTAACATTAATGACCACCTAAAATCTAACAAGGCGCAGACACCTGGTGATTCTGAAGACACCTGTGCACTTTATTGATAACTTTCAGTGATACTTCAGAGTTTCTTCCCAGGCTGGACTGAGGTCTGCTGTGCTGCAGGGCTGAGCTTGTGGTGCTTAACCCTCTTTATCAGCATGTGCAGCTCTATCTTGACATGTCTCTCTCCACCAAGTGAGTTAATGCATCTCCAAATCTACTTTCTAGATCGTGTCTAAGAGTTAATGAATTGGGGAATGAAGCAGACTGTCATATGGAAGTGTAGGTAATTCTGATTTCAGGTCTAGGTTGTTGAGTATTGGCAGGTTAAAGTATGAATTGGAGTGGGAAAGAAATGGGATTTACTGAAAGGCTGTTTGGCTTTCCTCTCTGACACCCCACATGCACAGCTTTCATGTGACAGGAAAAGTAAACAGAAGAATGTGAGAAACAACATATTAAACAAATGCAGCCATCTGCTTGTGTAGTGGTTGTAACACATTTGGGGTTCTTTTTCTGCGAGTTTTCTTTTTTTTCTCCCTTAGGAGTAGCAAGAATGTCTCATATAATGCAATGCTAGTGGAGCCAGAAAGGACCAGGTTTGATAGAATTCTTTCTAAGAAGGAGCAATCTAGTAATCTTTCCATGGAAGCAGAAGGTAGTGATAACTTAGTTTCAAAGTAATGATAGCAAAGTTTACAGTGTAGAGAAAAAAGTTTGAAGAAATTCTTTCATGTCAGTAGGAACATGAACTGTAAAAGGTTTGTTTTTAATGAACAGACCATTTCTAAAATTAGTAACTTGGTTTTTGTGTTTTATTGTTTTGCCTCTAATTCAACTGCATTTTTAAAGTAGAAAAAAAATTGCCTTTTGAGGCATTAAAGGGATGAAGACTCACAATCACTTTTTCATATCAAAGCAGCCCATTAAGTATGTATGCAAAAACTGTGGTAAACAGGTGGGAAATAAATTAATTTTTCCATTTGCAAAGATTTAGTCTGCACTACTACCAACTGTTCTGTTTTCACCAAGAGGAAAACCGAGCATTAGCTGGAATAAATAAGAAAGATGTTTCAAGTAATCCTTTAATTCAGACTCACATTTAAAACTCCAAAGCATAACTATAATATACAGTTTTATTGATCTGAAGCTGACAATAAAAACTGAATGTACTCTGGTAGCTTATGCAGTTCACTATACTTGGTACAGTAAATGCATACTCTGATCTGATAGATTTAAAAATCTGCATGTTTTACATTTTCCCCAAAGGATATTTTCTAAAACCTATATACGAAATATTTCTTTTAAGACAAAAGTTGCTCACAGGCTTCCTTTTCTATGGTATGTATTTCATGCAGAGAGATGACTCAAATTTTGTAAGTAAGGCTTACAAAGTGAGGAAAATACACTGTATTTTTGATAATTTTAACAATAACTGTCATGTTTCACTGGGTTGCAACGAAGTAAATTGGGAAAATGTGTAGATTTTACAAGCTTGTCATTACAGTGAATATAGAAAACTAGTCCTCAAACTCTTTCCTCTAATGCAGAGCCCACACTGCTGCATTCTTAAGCTTTTATTTGTTCAAATTTCTCCAGAAGAGGGCTCCATGCACAGCTTGAAAGGCTGCACCCAGGTATTGAAAGCAAAAGAAATTTAACAGCTTCAGGAAAAAAGACAAGTCTTGCTCACACAAGTGTGTTGATATAAGATTGCAGATTATGCTCAAATTCTGACTGAGCAGTTCCCTGCTCTATCATGTTGCTGTAGGTCTTATTATTTCAGAGTTCTAGAGAAGTTCTGTGGTTCTTGTGCTAAATCAGAGTTGTAAAAATGCTTTAAAAATGTTAGAGAAACTCAGTTGTCAATTATTCTGTATAATTATTTCTACTGATGAGCACTTTGTGAGCAGGCCGACACTTGCTCCCCACAGTTTCAGGCCACCAGTTTTGTCTGTGCAGTCAAAAACCATCTTCCAGTTGCATATCTCATTTACAGGATGGTGTCTCCCAAAACACAGAGCCATTCCAGCAGTTGTCTGTCCTATTTCTCAGATATTACCTTGGAGGGAAGGTTGGTGCTAGTGAATTAGGATGGCTTTTGGCTACAGCTCTAACCTCTAAAAATATCCTTACACAGGACCTGACCACAGTCTTTATTGCTAAGCAAAGAGGGTTTGTTATAGAAGACAAGTGAAAACATGAAAATGCTTCTGTAGTTATGGCAATTAAACCCCACTTTGTGTAACCCCTGAGACTCAATCCTTCAGTCTAAGATGTAGCTTAGATTGAAGTATTGTTGGAACCTGCTTTCTGTTTCTGAGGATCAAAATCTCAAAAAGGTTTTCTTACACATGTAATATTTGTGCTGTGATCCACTGGGAGTTATTGACTTGGCTTTTAGTGACTTGGTGTCTAAGAAATTAATATTCCTAAAAGCTGTGTCAATAGATCAATGCAACAGGGACTATGAGAGCCATGGTAGATGGCAACAGTGGTGCCCCTTCAAGGAGTTGTGAAGTTCTGCCTTCCTTTTCTTCCTGTTTGCTGTGAGATAAGCAGGCTCTTCCCAGTCTATTAATATGTAAAAGCAAGCCAGATAACAGAGCTCTCAGTGTTCCACTCTTCCTGCATCACTGCTGGAGTTGCATCTCTAATCTTCAGCTGCTGGGTTGCACCAGCCTGCTGCGTGTCAGGGTTTTGGCCTCAGGTTTCAGAGTTCCTAAGACAACATAAACCTTTCTGGAGGATGGGAGCTTCATTTAGGACTTTGAGTACAAAAGTCCTAAAGGAAGGACTGTACTCAAAGGACTAAAAGGTTAGCAGGTTTTTTTATTATTATTATTATTGTTTCATGTGGAGTTACAGGTGCAGAAGTCAGTGTTTTGATGCGTATCATTTGTATTCCAACCCCTGTGTCCTGGGGGCATCAGGCTCAGCTTTGCCAACTGGGAAAGGGAGGGGATTGTTCTGCTCTTGCCCTTTATTGGGGTCGCCTTACCTCCAGTGCTGAGGGCACTTCTGGTCACCACAATATAACAAAGATATTAAACTATTAGGGAATGTCCAAAGCAGGGCAATGAAGATGGTGGAGGGCCTTGAAGGGAAGGCTTGAACATTTGGTTTGTTCAGCCTGGAGGAGACTGAGGGGAGACCTCACTGCAGTCACAACTTCCTCGTGAGGAAGAGGAGGAGCAGAGCCAGATCTCTGCTCTGTATGACCAGTGACAGGACCTCAGGGAATGGCCTGAAGTTGTGTCATGGGAGGTTTAGATTTACACTAGGAAAAGCTTTTCACCCAGAGGGTGAAATAGGCTCTCCAGGGCAGTGGTTGCACCACTGAGCCTGAGAGAGCTCAAGAAGAGTTTGTACAATGCTCTGGGGCACATGGGATGACTCTGGAGGATGGTCCTGTGCAGGGCCAGGAGTTGGATACAATGATCCTTGTGAGTCCCTTCCAATTCCACACATTCTGTGATTCTAACTAGAGGTTCATCTGTGCAGGCAAAAAGACAAATCTACAATGTCCACTGGGGAGGAGAAACAGAATGAGAAGCATTCATCATCCTTATGAGACTAAGTGGGCTATTGCATTTCCCAGTTAACTCTGGATGATATTAGTGGGTTCTTGATCACGGCCATATGGCTGCACTGTGCCCTGCCCTAATCACCAGATGGATGGGACCAGCCCAGATGGGAGGCTGTGTTTTTCTGTCACTTCACATGTCCTGCAGCTAACACAATGTTAGTGTACACAAATCAGGAGGATATTAAATGCCAAAGAGGAGAGAAAAATAAGGCTTGCTTTATTAGCCACTGTTTCAATCTTCAGCGGTCTTGGAAATTTGCCCACTACTGCTTCTTAATTTTTGTTTTGTGTGTGATGTGGACTGTGTTCTCTGTCAAATGGAAGAATCAAATTCTTTGAAAGCCTTACTGTTTCAAATGAAGGAAACTCATTCTGCTCCTATCTTATCCAATATTCTACTGTTTTGCACCATTAATTTTCTTGGCTAGAGGAAAAAAGAAGGATTTTAAGATTTGGTTCAATGGAGGTGGTTAAAACAGTTGTATGAGCAGACTAAAATAAATATGAGGTATTAAGAGTGGGGTGAATCTTTTCAGCACACAGCAGTTTTCAGTATCTCTAACCACTTGGAAAAGCTGATTAAGGTGTTTAAATAACTTCTGATATCTATGAATGTCCATGTATGGATGTCTAATTTGGTATCTTTATGGCCCTTGTTCTTAGGGAACTGAACACCCACCTTCAAGCTTTTGAAATGTCTCAAGATTGAACACCCATACACAGCTCCCTGAAATTAATAAGATTTTATTATCTAGGATTCCTTAGGCTCCATTTGATAAAGGTTCTACTCCCAAAACTATCATTTAAATAAATAAAAAACCCCGAGCAACCCCCTAATGACAGCTGTCTATTTCAGTCTAAATTATTTCATTCTCACTCCGAGCGACTAATGCTTAATTCCTTATTAGTAATGACAATGTATATATTTCTAAAAGTTAATATTTAATTCCCAAGGACTTTGCAGCCTGGTATGTAATGAAGAGCAAATAATTCTTGTGTGTATGAAGACTGTGTTAACAGCATAGACAGCAAGTGGGTTAATAAAAGTTTGCAGATGTTTTAGGATTTTGAGCAATCATGGCAGATGGACCTTGTGAAACTTGTGTGTAGCAAGGACTCAAAATGCTGCAGACCTCAGGTTCCAGATCATTAAGATGTCACAGCACTGTTAATGTGGCTCTACACAAAGAAATATTTATCCATATAGTTGGGATTTAGGATAGGAGATGCTCACTTGCCATTGTGTGTACCTGTAAGCTCAGGTTACCTCAGCTGTTACTCTTTGTGTGCTGAAAGCAGCTGTTTGTTCCCCTCTCCCTTTCCCTGGGCTGGGTGTGAGAGCTCCTTCCCTGCTCCAAGGCCAGGGTGACAAACTTGGCTGAAGGAGTCCTGATTCTCTGTGTCCATGGCTGGCTGCCACATGGGCAGAGGCACAGCTGTGGCACACGTAGGACGAGCATGGATAGCTGCTTACATTCAAATCAATCCATAAAAGTGTCAAAACACTGAGTTTTGTTCAAACTGCTATGGAGCAAAAAACCCCAAACGTTACAAAGCACTTATGCTGATACTTGCTTCATCTACTTTATAGACATTCAATCTCTTTCTTTTCATCTTCTTGGCATAATTTGGAATTGGGCTTCTGTGCAAGTTGTCAGTAAAGAGTCCTGGAGTCAAATGCAGGGGATTTTGAACTCACGAGTGTAAAACAAAAGCTGGTAGTGGTCCATGAGGTCACTGTATAAAGGGAGAGATCTCAGCTGCCTGAAATAGGAGGATGACCCAAAGCTTGTAGAGACAGCATATAAAGATAGAGGCAGGGGAGTATCATGTAAAGCGTCCCCTTCCTTAGTCTGTTATAGTGTTCTTGCGTCTAATTTCATTTTCAGCAGTTGGTAACTGCTTGAGAGCAGAGAAAACCCCAGAAATGGTGTCCCCAAGATCTTGCATTTTCCCATAGACAAACTTTCTTGCTCTGAGTTCCTCTGCAGCCAAATAAGGTGTATTTATACACTTCTCTGGAGACAGCCTAGTGCTGTCCCTGAGGAACCACATTTTATCAGACAACAAACAGCTATAACAAAATGTGAGAACAGAACACAGCACTTCTCTGGAGTTGACAAAGCAGGAAATCCAGAGCATCTGGTACTTTGCTCCCTGAGTGAAGGGAGATGGAATTAGGCATTAGAATTGGATGGGTATTTCCTTCCCCATTAAACCCATTGTTTCGGATCTCTGTCAGAGGAAGCCGAGCAACTCCAACCGTGCTCTGCAGCAAGAATGGATATCTCAGATGTGGGTTTGAGTTGATCTGTACAGTTAAATAACCAACTAAATGAAAAGGTGTTCAGCTTGACCTTCTGCCAAGGTAACTGGTCTTGCAAGTCCTGGGTATTATCCAGGTGAAAGGCAAAATGAAATACCTGTGGGTAAAGATAAATGAGAGTGATATTAAAATAGAACAATACAGAAAAATCCATTTTGATTTCTGGGCATGTGCTTTCACTTGCTACCTGAAGGTTGTGTTTTGTGCCAGGCAAAGTGAATCTATTGTTTTCTAAAATGTTTGTTTCCATCATTCCTGACCAGATTGAACTAACTGGACTCTGAACTCCATAAATCTTGATTTATGGATATTGATATTCCTGTCAATTCCCTGATACACAGCTCTGACCTGAACACCAGACTAGTCAGGGGCATATTTGATCATCTTTCCTTAATAATGGATCATAAAATGGTTTGAGTTGGAAGGGACCTTATAAAGATTATCTCATTCCAGCCCTTCTGCCATGAGCAGGGACACCTTCCACTAGACCAGGTTGCTCCAAGCCCTGTCCCGCCTGGATTTGAACACTCACAATCCATTCTCTGTCTTGCACTTGGGTTTCTTGACCTAATTCTGTGTGGAATGTGGCAATATCTTTGCAAGAGTCATTGTTTGGTGGAACAAAGCTGTAGGGATGGTCAGGAAAGCCTGGAGTAATGGGAAGCACACCTTTTTGCACCCGCATTCCCTGCTTTTTGGGAATGGATAAGCCTCTGATATCTGGTTTTGAAATCATTGTTTTCTTCTAATGTTTTTAAACTAGAATGTCTCATTTAAAGATAATAAACAAGAATGCAATCTCAAGTGTTAAATGTCACCAATAGTTTTCCCTAATTGTTGATCTCTGCAGTTTAGTTATCAATGCAGAAATGTGATACTTTGTGTGGTGAGGGTATTGATTATTGTAATCTGGAAAAAGAGCAGCTGATAAGTTCACATACCATGTGTTACCAAGAAGTAAGATAAGGATGCTGAGGATAAATCGTGAAATTTTGTCTCTTGTGGAAATTACTTCTGGTCTTGCTCATCTCTCAACTTCAGTTCTGTGTGTTTGCAGTAGCAAAGCACTGCTGCTCACACCAACTGAGGAGCAAGCCCCCAGTGGATGTGGATTGATTGCATTGCTCCTCCTTTTGTTATCTGGGTGAAGGATGGTTGGTGTCAGTGCCATGTGCACGGCACTATGCACGTACTGGGATGCTTACACAGCTTCTGTTGCTGTGATGTCTGAGCACCCTCCCAATGGTAATGAATTTATCCTTGCTTCCCTAAAATAACTGCTCAGTTACGACAGGGACATCATTCTGAAATGGGAGACAGCCTCCAACATCTGCCTGTTTCAATGACTCGAGGTCTGTTATCTTTGGTGAGTAATGATGTCGGCTGCTGTCACTTGGGCTGCTGGTGTTGATTCAGTGGTGACACTTCATTGTACTCCAGAAAGATTAATTCTGATTGGAGGGAGCCCAGAATAAACTCAGTCTTTAGGCCAATCAGGAGGCAGTGTTTTCATAGTATTTTAATGATGCAGCTCAACTTTCAAGAATGGAATTAATTAGGATTTGCCAAGGAACTGCCTATCTCTATACAGTAGTTACTTGCACAGAGAGGAAATTAAGTTAAAACATAATCATGAGTTCTTTAGGCATAAGGAAATGGGGAGTGCTTGCTCATAGCTGGTGTTTGTGATGGCTGCTGGCACAATGATCAGATGGAGCAAAGGAGGAGGATGAGGCTGGCAGTTCTATTTACACTCAGGGTATTTCAGACCACAGCAGTTTGGGGTAGAAAATGGGGACAGATAATGCACAACCAACTCTACTTGGGTAAGGCAGAGGTTCTGCATCTTTCCCCTGCAACAGGAGGCACAGTCTGTGGCAGAATATTTCTCCCACCATCTGCTCACTGACAGAGGCTCCTGTCTTCCTTCCTTTTCTCAGCTGGGAGGAGGCAGAGCTGCCAAAAGCTTGGGTTGCTCTGGCAGGAGGTGAGCTGCTGGTCATGGCTGTTACCCACCCCAGGTTTAGTTTCTGGAAATAGATATTGCTGACCTAAAGTGTCACCGTTAAGGAGATGCACCCAAATGTTTGGATTCCTGGAGGGACTAGGACACATGGATGCACCATTTGGTACACGCCCAAAACATGAGGCTCTGGGGATTTATATGGACTTTGTTGAAAGCCAAAGTCTGATTTTGTGGAGCAGCTGCTTCATCCTGTGTGTTTGTCTCTCTGAAATGTGGATTCAGTCTTGCACTCACTTCCCAATAATAGAATTTTCAAAGCTTTTTCCTCCTTCAGGAGTCAAAGGCACACAAGCACAGAACCTGTTTCTTGCTGTGCATGGGAGCTAAACATGGATTATGGGGCGGGTGAAAGAGTTTGTGTAAAACAAACTGACTTGCCTGTCTGCAATAACTCTTGTTGAACCTGAACAGAATTGTTTCTCCAACTTGTTCCTGACTTCTGATTTCTGCATGCTGTGTGTTTGTGGAGTCTAGCTGGGATATGTAGGAATAAAAAGCCATCATGCACAGCATGAATGGTTCTCTCTGCCTTACCTCCAGGCTGACTGGAAGCATCAGCATTCCTGTAATTTCCTTTTTCCAATTACTTTTTACTCTTTCCTCCTCCATCTGTTTAAAATAATTCAGATAGTCTGAGTTCTTTTCGTTTTTATACTCAAACTTTCCTCCAGAACCCCTAATGTTGGGGGAAAGGGAGAGTAATTTTTACTGCTATGAATAATTTTACTACTGTTTTTTAACTTAGATGGGGTTCAACAGGCTCTGCTGGAAAGTCCATCCCTGTTCTTGGTGCTTATAGATGTTTTTCTTTTGGTGATAGAAGAGAAGAGGATGAAGAGAACTTAAGGAGTTGCTTTCCTTTAACATTTCACATGGACCATATTTTCACTGGGTAATCTGAAGATTCCCCAGAGTTAGTGCAGTGTTAAGTTCTAACCTTTGGTTAATGTGATAGAGAACTCTAAATGTTGTAATGTTAGTCCTTGTGCATCTGGGCCACACCTTGTGCTTTTCCTGGTATGTTCATATCATCCTATTCCTTTCTCTCTCTGTCCCTTGAAATGGTCTAGTTCTTTCTGCACATATGGAAAAGGAAATTTAATTTATTGTCCCCAATAATGGTGCTAGGTTGGTGATTTCCTGGAGTCAGAAGTGCTGGGGTAGTAATTTGTTAATAAACATGCTGAGATAGCTGCTGAATTTCTTCTCCTTTTCACTGGTTGAGTGAGGAGTACAAGAGAGAAGAGCAAACCTTAAAGCATAAAAACGGAAGGGAAAGCAAAACCAAGGGAAAAAGAAGAACGAAATGGTATTCAATGTTCTGTCACTTTTTGCAGCTGCTAGGATTTGGAAAGCTGCCTTTTATATTTGTGATACAGTCAACAGATGTATACAGGAATGGAGCACAGCCTGCTCTTGCCTGATTTCCACATCTTCATTTACAAATCTTCCCTGAGAGCTTAGGCTGACACCCCTATCCAGAGCTCTTGCTCATATCTAGATCTGAAGTTGTTGGCACCAGGAAATGGTGATACTGTTTTATGCACATTTGTGTATATCAGCATGCTGGTTTATGAGAGGCAGGAAATTTAATCCTTTGTAAAACTCTTTATCCATTTCCAGCATTCATTAGCTGCCACAGAACTCTCCTCTCTTTTGCATTTTATATTTTGGTGGGGCTTTATTATCATTTGTTCTATGTCTTGATGGACAACATTTCTCTCTACTGCTTTGATGTTGTTGTATTCATTAAATCCATTCTACTGATTCTTTGGGAAACTTGTTATCACACAGATGAAATAAACCTAGGACATCCCTTCCTCTAATTGACTAATTGGAAGGGGAAGGAATGGGAGTGGAGAGAACAGACGACAACTGGGTATAAATTATGAGGCCCAAGCAGCCTTCATTGCAGGATAGCACTTTGCGATTTCTTTTGGACCTGTTTGAATGTCACTTCTTTAACTGTATGGAGCTGGTTTGTGTGTATCACAAAGGTGACTCACCTCCTGTCCCCTGTGTGACACCAGCAGGATTTTAACTGCCTAGTGATGGAAGTGAGAATGTCCCAAAGAAAATAGAAAGAGTCAGAGAACTTCAGAGGAGAAATACAACTCTGTTATGGTTTTCTAGCAATGAATATGAAGCAAGGCAGCTACCAAGAACAGTTGGGTGATGTCTTGCTGAAAAGGGGGCAACTGTTAGGAAAGAGAAACACTCCAAAGTTTTGTCAGATATGATGTGACTTCGCCTCTCCTACCACTTTTGTTAATATTTAATTTCACAGATTTATCCCTTTTCTCTTATTTTTCTGACAACTCTTGGAGGCTAGCTAAAGAGCAAGAGATTAAAAGGAAGAGAACCAGGCTTCAGGCACATTTGCAAACTAGCTGTTGGTTTTCTGCAGGTCCTTCCGTGCTTCAAACAGAAACAATCCTCCCCTGACAACTGACAATTCATGTACAATGGATTTGCTTCTGACATTGTACTTCTGGGGCCTTTGTACGACTCGTGATTCATCTGGCAGTGCTCGAGTTTAAGCACTGATAAAGGCAACACAGCAGAGTGCAAATACATTTGACCTTTCAAAACATTGAATAGAAAACAAAAATAGAAAAATAGTTACTTTGCCGTTTTTTCCTTGTACACATGTAATGACTGCAAGCTGACCAGCATCCTGATTTCTGCCTTGGGAGCCTGGCTAGCACAGAGACCTCCAGGTCTGAGCTCCACTGTTTTTCTCCCTCTTCCACTGTGTGTGATTTAGCCTGGTGTTGCTGTAGAGGTACAGGTCAGCTTTGGTTTCCCCAGGTCAGGGATTGGCTTGATGTCTGCTGCATCCAAAAATCTTCACTGTTTGGTATGCTATGCTTGTATAATTGGCACTGTGGCCTTGACTGACTCGCCTGGTGGGCAGGTGTCTGTATTCCAAGTGTAAAGTTTCCCTGGAATTGTCACTTTAAATCAGTAGCACTGACACAGAACTAAGGCTCAGGCACCTGTGGGAAGTTCCTGCCAAAATCCTCAGCCAGCTGCAGCCATGGCTTGGATGCAGCCACCTCTTATCACTGCTGTGAGCTGCTTTAACAAGAGAGTAACTCCGTGGGAGCTCTGTGGAGTCAGGACCCTGCTCAGTCAGGGCTGCAGAGCTCACTCTCACTGCATCCCTCCTGGAAGGGCAGGGGATGGAAATAGAAATGTGATTGAGGCACATCAGCCCTGTGGCACTGCCACTTCCCATGGCACTGCTGCTCCTGGGGAGGATGTGCACTTCTGAATAAAGCTCCAAATATGATGGGAACTGAAGATCCTCCTTTCTTTTCCTCATAAAAATGCGGTTGATTTGTGAGCACATTCCTTTCCTTTACAAGCAGAGGAGGTACATGCAGTCCATCTCTCCCAGAGATGTACAGGCTGTGCAGAATTGTGTGCCAGGTTCTGGGTTAGGGGGAGGTTTAAGATGAGGTGACCAGGTTAAACTCTCATCTTGAACCTCTTTGGGGAAGGGAGGGAACACTATGCAGCAGCTGGGTAGGGCTCTGATCTGGCATTGTTACAGCTATTCTTGATGTTTCTAAAACTACTTTCCAGTAACTGCAGTGGAATTTGGATGGATTTTTTGGTCTGAAGCTTCTTAGCTAAAAATGATAGTCCATCTTTGATTTATTCATACTACCCTGCTGCCTGTCATATGCTGGTCAAGTCTTGTGCAGCAGAGAGAAACATTTTTCCTTTATCCCACTTTCTTATTCCTTGTTCCATTGTGCAGTCACCTCCTGTGACTGTGTTTACATGAATTTCACTAACAACACATCTTGAGGAATCCGCTTAAGTAATAATCAATTTTTCTTTTAAATTGCCACATTCTCGTATTTTTGTGTGAATGGATAAAACTATCTGATCATCTTCCTTAGCACCTTTAAGGAAGGCTCACTGGTTTTGTTCAGTGCTACTGGCAAAGCTTCAGGCTGAAACAAGGCTGCTGGACTGGGAGGGCTGTAGAATTTGTGGACTTAAAAAGAGGTAAAAAAGGAGGAGATAAACTGGTATTCTGTCTTATTTAGTAATTCTCTGCTGTAAAATATGTAAGTAGTCACTGGATAAGCAGCACTAGTGAACTGGAATTTCCAGACAAAGCTCTAACTGTTCTCCTCAAAGTTGTTCTCCTTTCTACATAGTTTTGGGAGTACACTTCTGGCCTCTTGGCCAAAGCATCATATTTGTGTAACAGCCCAGTTTTGGCTGGCAAAAAACAGGGCAGGGAGTTTACTCAAAGCTCTGACTTTGCGTGTCCTTAGTTTGGAGTGTGTTTTGAGCTTTGGTTTTCCCCTAGCCCAGAAAACTCTGCGTGCGCTTTGATATTGTTTCTGTGTTTTAGCTTCTCTTTTCTGACTGTGCTGCTTCACTAAGACTCTGAACTGCAAGGCAGTGCCTTTTCCCATCCCACCAACCATATGCATCAGGCTGACCTTTGGCTTGAATGCAAAGTTTGGTGTCAACCCAGTACCATTAGCAAATATCACATAAATCATAGTGACAAGGTTTCCAGGCAGCTGTGGCTGGGGGGAGGTTGGCACTGAGTGTGTCTGAGTGACAGAAGTGATTTCTGGTCTCTGTTAGCACTGAAGGGCCAGCACCAACAGGCCCAGGAGGGGCAGGGTTGTTTCTTGCTCCAACCCTTGCCCTGTTTCCATGTGGGTGCCCTCCCTCGAGCTGTGCCTTGCCTTTGCTGTTCTTGGGTCAGAGCCCACCCCTGGCACCAAGGAGCGGCTGCTGGCCCTGGTGGGGATAACTTCACGTGGAGCTTCAGCACTTGTAGCCTCAATTCTCTCTTAACAACCTCATCCTTGTTGAGCATCTTGATTTCAAGTGTCTGCTGAAGCACTGTAAACAGATTTCCTTCAGCTCTGCAGCACTCCATGCTGTGTTGCAATACATTCTGTCTACTTTAGAGCTGTTAGTGATTCATTAGTTTGCTGTTCCAAAAACCAATTCCAAAGGGATCACTCATCTCCCTAGAGCAGTGAGGGTATTTTCAAGCTGGCTACACAGTGCTGTGGTGGTTTTTTTTTTGAGATTTGCCTGGTTCAAATCATGTGGCAGTGATACTGCCAAAGGCTGCCAATTCAATGGAGGATTGCACACAGATTCCATGGGTGGGAACTTGCAATATTATTAGACACAGCTAATAATAACTGCTCTTGACTGCTGAAATGTCAGGCTGGTCTTGTGGGTAACTGCACTTTGGAAAGCATTAACTTTATTTTTGCCACCAAGAGTAGTCCCTGACATGCTCAATGGTGCATTATGCTTGTGACATAGAAAAATATACTGGAAATGAAGAATCTTAATCTGTCTGTCTGTCTGTGAATTGCCCTGTGTCAAGATCTCAGAATTGCAGCATCAATCTGGGAATCCAGGACTGTGTCCTCTCTGAGCTTTTCCTGTCCAGGGATTCCTAAGATCTAATGAGCATGCCTCTGGAAGGGACTTGGAAACATAACAGTGAGAAATCTCTGGTGTACTATAAAAAGAAAAAGATATTATAACATAAAGCAATAATTCAGTTTTCTTTAAAGGGGTCAGTTGCTGCCTGACAGACTGTCCTGCAGTCAGGTCTCCAGGGTTTCTAGAGTTTCTGAGTATATCTTTGCCCTAGAACTGGTTTTTCTGGCAGGGAAAAATAACTCTGCTTTTCACAGAACTTCCAAAGTTTTCAATTGTTTTATGAACCAAGAGAAAACAGAAAATAAAACAACTCTCCAAGTGCTCTGTGGAACTAAGTTAATGCTCTTTCTTACATCAGCCATTTATTTCTTTTTGCTGTCTAGTGCACCCAGCAAGGTACCAGCAGTACGACTCCAGCTGCAGAATTTACTGTAAGATTTTTATGGACTGCTGGGGACCAGGCAGAGATTTTAATATGTTGGCTGCAGAATGGCAGAAACTGATACATAAAAAACTACAAAGACTAAATTTTTAGTCAAAAGGTGCCAGCATTTGGAAGAGTGGGAAGTTAAGCCATGAGCTTTTGTTAGGTTAAAACTGAAATCATAGCTCTGAGCAGGTGAGCTGAGCTTTAGGCGATGTTGGACACTTGTTGTCTCCTGGGATTTGGATTAACTGGGGCACCTTCCTGTTGCATGGGCATTGCATGCAGCCATGCAATAGAGGGTGATGCAAATACGGAGACAGACAAACGGTCTGTGTTCCAAGTGATTCCTCTCCATTGTGTTTTACAGCTGCTTATTACAGTTACAAACACCTGGATGTGTCTTTCAAGGCAGAATTGCATCACTGGGGGCCATGATTAATGTGACATAACAAAGGAACCTCACTTCCTCTATGCTAATGTATCTCTGATGTCATTTTCCTGATTTCTCAAGGAAGTTAGATGATACTATCACTTAAGAGCAAAGGAAACTCAAGTACAGATCAAAGAAGGAGCTTGTGAAAAGTCTTTAAGGAAGTCTTTATCAAATAAGCTTTTCTTGCAGTCACAGCCCAGGATTCCCAAATCACCCATCAGTACACGCTGACCCTGGCACTGAGAACCCAGAGCAGCGTGGCTTGTGGGGGATCTTGGAAAGAGACTTGTACTCAATCTGTTTATTTGAACTAATTACTTTAATTATAGTAATTAATTTGTATCTTAATGAGCAATCCATCCCTCTATTTGTGGCAGTGCTGCCAGAATTTAGTCCTCATCTTAAAGCTGTGTTGCAGCTTTCTTGTGCCAATGAGGATGTATTTTCAGTGCACTTGGGGAATTGTGGTTAACAGAATGACTTCACCCGAAGGGGAAGCTTGATTGTTGTCATTTTGTTCTTGTTCAATAATCTGAAATACATCATCAGCATCAACGCTATACTTAAAGAAAAATAAGGTTAGAATCAATGGGTTTTTAAGAATATTATTCTCTTTCCCCGAGGTTTTTTTTTTTTTTTTCTTCCAGAAGTACTCTGTCATTTTCTTTGCTTGGCAACTTGAATCAACTTGCTCATGAGCATTTAAAGCAAATTGTGTGCTTACAAATCTGAAAAAAAAAAAAAAAGCAGAAAATATTTGCATTTGTTGTACCTCCTCCCCTCTACCCTCTAAATCACGATAACCAGGCACTGAAAAACATATTTTATATGAGGATCCAGTGAGTCCTGGCAGATGGATAACGGGTTACTCGCAGCTGCTTTTTGCCATTGCTGGATAAACCCCATCTCACACAGACTCACAGAAGTCATCAGGCTGTCCTTCATTTCAAGTTCATCCTTTGTCATCCTGCTAGGCAGAGGCACTTGGGGAATTAAGACATGAAATTGTTGGTATTCTCAGAGAAGCAATGTCAAACAACCTGCTGGAACCTGTGACAATTGCTGGATCTGTGTTTCTGTCGTGCATTCAACCTGCTGAAGGAATTAGGTTCCCATTCTCTCCGTGTGCTGTCTGCAGTTTGCTGTGATCAAAGAAAGGAGTGGAAGTGGTCTACTAGGAATGCTTCTCTCTTTCTGCATGAAAAAACAAATTATTACAGTTTTCCCCTTCACTGGAACAATGTGTTCATCTACCTGCTTCAGAGCAGTCAACAGCTCTTTGTGAAATACTAGTGCGGGCACTGGGTGCTCCTCAGATGCCTCAAAGTGCCACATTTGTCACTCTTTCCCAGTGTTTGTGGTTTTACTCTGAGCTAGTCCAAGGAGGCAAGCAGTGAGACCTTCCCAAACTTCCCCAAGGTGGTGATTTCTTTTCTATGTGTAACATCTGTGCAGCCCAAAAAGGAGGATGTGGCAATCCTTTGTGTCGCCAGTGAAGTGCTTGCTAGAAGTCCAACATAAAACAACTGGCAGCTGACTGCTGCAAAATGGATTTGGTTTTTTTCTTTATAGCGCAATTCAAGCTAGAGTTGAATTGAACCTAATAGCTAAGAGTTAGTTGTTTGAATAATAATTGATCAGATTCCTCTATGTGAAACACTTGGTAAGAAAACACTGATACCCAATAGGGGTGCTACAATTTAAATACAAAATTCCATTATGGCATCCACAGGTATATTAGTCCTATCCTAGAATTTTTTTTCTTAGACTTGTTTTAGGTGTAGTGCGGCATTTGGCTGACAAGATCTTGAAAAGAAATGCTTGCTTTTTAAAGTTTTTCATAATTTTGACGTTATACTTGAGAGCAATAATTGTGATGTTGTTTCTAAAGTCCGAGAGGTTTCTCTGTCAAGTGTTAATAACAGATAAACATTTTGTTTGCTTTCTGCATTTAATATATTGTGGTATTAACAGAAGATAGAGATCAAATTTTCTTTCTCTGATGAGTCCTTAAATTCAATTAAGCTGGGATGTTGTAAACAACACTATGATTTGAAAGAGGATAAACCTCCCTGAGCTATTAGGGAACTTGTATATGTCTGAATGTCCTTGCTATTATCATAACTTTAATCATTGTAAGCTGCAAGCCCATTCAAAGTATTATCTAAGCCTGACAACATCCTGAGTGTTGGTACAATGCATTAAAAAAAAAAAAGCCTTTTGTGCAATCTCTGTCTCAAGGACAAGCCACCTAATTAACAGACCAGCCTGAAACACACACTGTTGTGTTTGTCTTTATTAAGACATAATGAATTGCGGAACTCAAAGTTGTTTTTTTGAATCAGAATGATCTGAGGGAAGCATTTCATGGCAGGGAGTGGAGAAATGTGAAGGCATTAAGGACCACAGTGAGGGGAATGTTGAGTGTATGCATATCCATGTTGTGTGTATCCATAATATATGTGAAAATATGTAGGATCATACACACAGTGTAGAACAGGCAAACCCTGTGTTTTGTTGAGCTATAATGGCTTTTTTTTTTCATTCCTAAAGGTAATACTTGGTTTGTAATTTATTATTGTTTCAACTCATGTTCACACCTTAAGATTGAGGCTTCTGAACTTTTGGGATTCACCTTGAGTTCCTCTAATTGAGTCTGACATATTCCTATAAAATCCACTCAGAGCCCAGTCCGGACTCTTGCCCTCAGGTTTTGAACCTGTGTGTATTTTTGAGCACCTCAAACTCACATCAGTGGTATGAAAGCAACTGCTCAAACGAGCTGTTTTGAAGAGCAAGGACTGAGTATCTTTACAGCTTCCAAGTAACCTGCTCCAGCTGTGCACTAGACTCATGGATTTATGCTTTTGCTAAATTCTTACAATGGGAGCAGTGGTGAAGCAGCAGCAGCTGCAGACTGGAAATGTGCATGGAGTAGTTTGAAGAACTGGTCCATGAGAAGTACAAATAACTCGCCAGGTTTGATAGCTTTTGAAATATCTGGTTTTTATCCTCAAGAGCTTCATTCAGGACTACGTGGATCCTTCCTTCCTGTGTGGTTTTGGCAGGCTGGATCTGATAGTTTTCAACCACAAGTACTTCCCTGCCTAAACATGCAGCTTCACAGATGGATTTCTTTGGACAAGCATAATTCATATGAATTATATCCACAAGGACTTGGACCTCTATCAACCCAGTAGGAATTGTCACTTTAAGACTCTGGCAATACTTGCTCACAAGAGAATACTGATGTGATATCTAAAAAGAGCCTTGAAGCAAAGTGTCAAAATATGAGCAGACCTTAGAGATACATCAGGTATAACTATATGCAGGGCAACTTAGAGCAAACCACAAAATGGTGTTTTTATTTTCCCCTGTGGTGCGATGTTATAGCAGAGAATGGTGTGTAAAGCAGAAAATGGAATGTGTTTCCTTTTTTTTTTCCTCCTGCTTTTAAATACAGTGACATGTCCTAATTTAGACCTAATTTTCATTCCTGTAACATTGCTTGTAATAACGTCTAAAGTCCTCAGAATTAATTTGACTGGAAAAATTCCAGAAGGACTTTCAATTTTTCTAATTAAAAACATTATAGATGTCTTAATTAGGTGCTGTTATTAATAGTAATATTACTCAATTTAGAACTACACACTTAAGATGTGGTTACCTCTAGTGTGATTAGTCAGAGAAGCTCTGCTACGCAAGGATGCACACCAGAATTCTGAACAGTTAAATATTTAGAGCCAGATGCTCAGCTGTGTAAATTGTGTGGCGACTGTGGCCTCAGTGGAACTAGACTAGTGTACATTAACTAGGGATTTGCTATCTAAAGTTATAAACAATCATTTCTGGCTCATCTCCCTCACTATTTCTCTTTTTCTTTTCCTTTCCTGTATTTAGCTTGCTTTTTTCTTTCCAATAAGCTGATGACGTAACACATGTATATGTTCCTGCTCCAGGATAAGCTGTTTAACCACTAAAACTCAGCTAAAGCCACTCTACACTTGTATTTCTCTTCCCCCCTGTTATCCCAGGGGGGATTTCCCTGACTTAGGTGAACCTGCTCCTGATTTAGAACACAGTTCAAGTACCTTTTCTGTGTCTTCCACTTTAATGGGCTCTGTTACAGGCTCCAGGTTATGGCGATTTGTTTTGCTTGGTGAGGACCTGCTGCTGCTACATGTGAGGAGAAAATGAGGTGGAATGTTTTATTTGCTTGCCTAGACACAGGTTTACACAAACTTTTAAAGTACTCTGTAGACCAGTTAATGTGTGTATTTTCCTCTTAGAAGATTGAAAGGAGCTATTTAGGTTTACTATATTTGTGCCTGGCTCCGTTAGCACAGAAGAACCCAGGACAGTGTTCAGGTCTATAATTACTGCGGCTCCTGTTTGATATTACTCATGTTTATTGTGATTGTGGATGGGAAAGGTTGTTGGCTACATAGACTATTGCTGCTCTGTGGCTTCAGTTGGGGAGCTTCTACAAAATAACACCTGTACTTTGCCATCATGTTATAAGACTTTGTTAAAAAAGCCACCCCCTTATACCCCTTAAAATCACACAGCAAATGTTCCAATTTTTTAAGTTTATTTGCAAAGTGAGGCGTAAATTAAATTGAATGTAACACACCAAATCTCTGCACGTCCTGTTGCTCAGAGATCCCAGGGTTTATATTCCAAGTGTTTTCAATATGTAAATCGTTACCTGGGCTGTGTAAGAGCTCGTTTGTGTGACAGGAAAAGCTGCTTTTGGTGTGAACTGTGTGAAACCCAGATTTGTGTCATGCTGCAGGTAGTTCAAGCACGAAATGAACAGTCATCACACGTTCAGGTTCAGGTGGACAGATGTGCATGGGGCTGTTAAAGGCATCTGGATATATAATTGGTATATAGGATGGTACTGAAAAATCAAAATGCTACAGACATTTGCATCTGTTCACTGATGTATATAATGACGAGTTATTTGGGGTAGTGGGGTGTGAAGCTTAAGAGGAGCTTAATGATTTTTCCTTTAATAAATCATTTGACTACAGTGGTGTCATCTTTTATTAGCTTGCGATTTTGTAAAAGTTAAGACTGAGCATAATGTTGCATATAATTCTAAAACATCTGGTAGCAATATCTAGTAGCAGCTGTTTAGTACCTGAAATATAAACAAAACATGATTTTATCCATAGCTGTTATAGTTAATTTTCCTGGAAGTACTAGTTTTGGAGTTGATGCACTGTGCAATGGATCTGTTCACGACAAAGAGTGAGTGAAAATTAAGTTATTGTTCAAAACCTGAGCAAATAGAACAGGTCTGCATAAAATATTGACTAGGAAAACAGCTGTGCTCCTAAAAATATTTTGTTTTCTATTGAAATGAAAGAAACTTTAGAAGGAATCCTAAAATGACTGATAGTCCTTAACTATACTGTGTCTCGGTAGTGAAGTGCATCCCATTAAAAGTTTATGATCTGTTATAATTGTGTTCATATTGTATTTTTTTCCAACCCCTATTCCTCTGAGGAAAGTTTACCCAACGCTTTGACTGTGGTGATATACATAGAACTCTATTACTGGTGCTTGAACACTAGAAGGAAAATAAAACAACCAACAACCCCTCAAACAAAGCAGAGTGAAAATGAGGTGACAGCAGTTCACTTGCTGCTCTTCCTGTCGGGTTCTATCTTGGCATTCTCAGGAAATGTGGGGGCTGCACTGTCACACTGAGCAGACACAGCAGAGGTGCCTTTGGGCTGCTGCACTTTGAGCTGCACCTGTGATACTTCCCTGGGGCCCCCTCTGCAGTGTCACATTTCACAATGTCCCTCTCTGTCCCGGGGCATCCATCGCATGGATTTGCTCTCCGAGTCTCATCAGCTGCACCTGCTGAGACTCCCCTTGACCCCGAGAACTCAGCTTGTTTTTCTAACATGAGCAATGCCCATTTTGGGCACACCCAGTGATGGGGATGTGGTTTATGGGAGAACCGAATGTGCACAATCAAGCAGTATTTCCTGGGCTATGTCTCTATAAACTGTTCCTTTTAAATCTTGCCACTGCAAGAAGCAGAGAGGTTTTGCCAAGTAATCTGACTTTAGTGTTGCTTGTAGCAAATTCTGGTCATTCTGGAGTCAGTGGTGGGATTTATATAGAAGCAGAATAAGATCTCAGAATATTGCAGAGCATCAAAAGCCATACATGTGGCACTAGCATCTTTTCCTTCTCTTTTAATGGTCCTTTCCAGGTTCCTCTGGGATGTGAATTCTATTTAGAGCACCAATATTCTAGCAACCCTTTTATTCAGTCATGTGTAAACTACTTGTAGAGAATGATATCACTTTAAGGGTGGAATAATGTCGATATTTGACACTAGAATAGATTTTTCACTCTGTATGATGAGAATCCCTGAGGAATACAAATGGTTAACTGTGATACCGGATGTCTGTTTTTTCCATTTCACTTCTTAGAACACAAGAGGACTCTTTAAGAATATGAGCCCAATGAAGTTTATTTCCATCGTGGGGCATTGAGTTTCTTTTGATGTTTGCCTATTTCCAGCAGTGATTAAAAGTCACCCATCCACTCATCCAGCATCTTGAGCTGTGTTGCAGAACAAGTAGACCTTTACCTGTGCAGACATGATTTTTGATTCATTCTGTGCATGTATAACTAGAAAAATTCCCAATTTTCTGTTACAGTGAAATGACAATTTTATTGGATGATTCAGGTTCTTTACCTATAAGTTGATTTTAAACCCATTATGCAGTATGGATGTTCAAGTGTAAATAATTTATAATCATAGCCTCGTGCTGGAGGATGCTAAATATCAGTCATTTTGTATTATAACTCATTAAGGATGACATTTGGGCTCCCAGGGGGCTGTTTGTAAAACTCCCTTGGCCTCAGTAATGTCAGGATTTCACCATAAGTGTTACCTAAAAAATAAAATGATGACATTTCACTTCTTACTAAATCCAATTAATCTTCATTATCTGCGTAATAATTTTGAATGTAATCTTATTTGAAAAGCTTGGGGAAGTGCACCAAAAAATGATGACCTAGATCCTGCAGTTTTTAGCTTGTCTGTGAAATAGAAGGGGTTTTTTTTGTGCATATATAGGGTAGCTGTAGTTATTTCTAAATTACAAGATCTTGGTTTGGTTGTGTGCACAGGATATTCCCTGGGAACCAGACCTGAGCTGGTGCTGTCTGGAACATGATGCTCTCTCAAGCAGCAAATGCAACAAATTGTCACCAGGTTACAGCTGGAACAGGGGAGTTTTCCTTCTGCATCAACAAATTGGAGTCTGAGAATTGTTTATGTTGGAAAGATTTATAATGTCAAGTCCAAACCTTTACCCAGCACAGCCAAGTCCAGCCCTAGAGCCTGTCCTTCAGTGCATCCCCTTTTTGCATGAACTGTTTGCTTGGTCTGTTGGACTGGTTGGTGATCCTGGTCCTTTTGTGGATGGGTGACGCTGGTAGTACACAAAGACTTCGACTTCAGAAGGCTGAAAATGACTTTTTTTATTTTATTTTTGGGAAGTATTTATTTTTTTGTACTGTTTTACACAGACTAATCCAATTGGTGACAAGGAGACAAATTTCTTCAATCATATTGGCCAGACCAGAGGGACATCAAGAAGTCCCTCCTAGGGAAAATATGTAAACAAATTTGCTGTTACCAAAACATTTCAGCTGTTTACAGAAAATTTCTTGGGAAAAGGAATTTCAGGAAGCCAAAACATCTCAGGCACGAAACAGGGCTACAGATGGGGGTCTTGGCCACTGCTGCTCCTGGCCCCGTGGTCTATGGGCTCCTGAAAGTTTTGTCATTTTCTGTAGACTTTCCTCTGGTTTGGGACTCCCCTGTGTTTTTTCCTGAAACGTTCCATTGCAGGTTGTGCTGGCACTGGCCCTGCTCACTGTGGCAAGTGAGGTTCTGCTCCTGAGAAAGAGCAAATTGTGGCTTTGTGTCATCTTTGGACAGAGAACGAAGCGGAGTGTGAGTGAATGCTCTTGGCACTGGACAAGAAAATCAAAGGATACAAACCCATTACCTTGTCATCGTCCCCTGTCACTTGGAAAGATGGATTGCCTGGATGAGAAGGAGTAGCCCAAAATTAAATATCTCAAATAGAGGGAACTTTGTCCTACATCCTCTTGAGGTGACATGAGCTGTTGTAATAGGTGATTAAGACTTCCCTAGCAGTAGCCAACTATTGTGCTGGTTTTGTATTATTAACCTGTCTTCCCCTGCATGCAGAAGGTCTGTTAGAAATGGGCTCTGCCCTGGGTTAATCCCCAGGTATGCCAGGGTTTTACTGGGATAGATGATACTTTGCTCAGAACCAGCTCCCTCTAAGTATTTGCACAGCATAAGGACTTTTTATTTATGCTTTTTGTGTTTTTGTCCAATGGTCCCTGTGTAGGAAATAGACACCCATGGGCATCTCTGGGGTTCCTGGGTCCTGGAGCTGTGAATCTGAGTTTATGGGACCTTTCCAGTCCCTTGCAGCCAATAAGACCATAGAAGGCAGCAGGTGCTTTACCTTGGGTTATTTTATCTCAAACTGGTTAAGACAGCAAGGATTTATTTGGTGTAGAGCATGCATGCCAAGGGTAATCACATCCAGAACTTTTTTGTGGCTGCTTTTCTAATCTATTTTAACCAAAGCAAACAAAACCGTCCCTTGTAAGACTTTAATTCACTTCCTTTAGGAGATCTTTGGTGAAGATATTGCAGTGCCTCTCTATTAGAGAGAGAAAGAGATTTTGTTAGACTTCAAAACTCAACTGGAGGGGGCCCTGAAGGATGTGGTCTGACTCTGAAGTTTTGAGGAGGAGGTTGGGCTAATTGACCTCCAGAGTCCTCTTCCAACCTCAAATATTCTGTGAGTCTGTGGTGATCTTGTTATTTGCAATGTCCTTCTCGCCAAATTGTTCTCCTTTCTCCTTATGGACTTATTTATGTTACAAACTGAATTGGTTTGTGGTCTTATTGTACCCTTTAAAAATGAGAAAAATAAAATCTGTATATTGCAGGGGAAATAACTCCCTGGCACAACCACAAACTGAAAGTAGGGGTTTGATACCTTACAAACAGCTGGAAAATTTTCTTATACTGTGAGTATTTCTCCTTATGTCTTTCATTCCCTGTAAGTCATTCTGGCTTTTTGATGGCAAAACCTATTGACTGCAACTTCAGTAATTTCCCAAGTGCTGTTGGTAGCTTGTGTCATCATGCAACCTACAGTTGATGGGCTTTCAATGTGGCTTTCTGTATCAGCAAGGTAATACAGGCTTTCTATTCTGCTGCATCTGTGCCCCAGTAAGAGGTCTGCTACTGTGAGGGCATTCTACTTGATACTTGCCATCATATTTATTTTCTGAAAAAAAAATAAAAAAAAAAAAGGTTCTTTCAGTGCACAAGAGTAACAGAGAAGGAGACCTTTTTGATCTCACCATTAAAGCAATTCTTAAACTTCATGAACTTGGCTGTGAGTTGGGCTTGAATTGTGCCTGTGTTCTCAAGAGATTTAGTGGCTTTGTTAAATGAAAGTTTTAATGTCACTAAGTCAGGTGTGGAGATATTTATTATTCCAGCTTTGGTTGTTTTCTGGCATTACAGCAGAATCTGGACATTCTGTATCAGAGACCCAGTAGATTGCTTATCTTTTTAAAGCAGTTCTTGTATTTCTTATTTGGTGGAGGAGGAAGCAAGATTTTCATGGGGTATGGGCACTTTTATGGCCCTCTGCAATATCTGCTCCTATTTATTGAAATGTCAGCTCTCTCTTCTACCTGTGATGAGATCAGTGGTGCAAATTCTTTCTCCTATGCTGCCACCAACCCGGGAGGAGCTTCCTGCAGCCATTTACAAAACCACTTTATTATCCTCATTTAACTATTCTGTAAAATTCCTCTGTGTTGTAAGGAATCAGTAACTTCACTCTGGAGTTATTGGCAAGCAACACTAATTGGGACTACCTTCCACTTCTCTCTGAATTATTTGCTGTGTCCTAGGCTGGATGCCTGGGCCATGAGATTTTTGCCTCTGAATTTGTGCGTGGACTGGCCCTGACCTGGGTGTGCAAATAACTTCCACTGTGTGTGTAAACAACAAACACAAGATGTAAACCCCAGAGAACTTGTCAAGGCATTAGGTCATGAGTAAGCTTAGCATGAAACATTCAAAGTATTGACTCTGCACCTGAATCTCTTGAATGTGCTCGTGACACTTGTGTGTATTCACAGGCAAATTTCCCAACGGTGTTTCCTGTTTTGCTCTCTTCTGACACTCACCAATTAGTGAATAAAAGGCAGCTTTGAGAGCAAGATTGGAGATGGAAATGTATTCATCCCATCCAGATTTAAGGGCCTAAGTTAGATACCTAGGCTTTCCAATGGTAATTCAGCCTTTAGTAGGCAAATGAAAGCATCTAAATTAGGAATCTGCTTCTTTCTTCTGCCAGTATCATGAAGCTGTGTGCCTGATTCTGACAAGTTCTGGAACGTGAATAATCTAAACTGCTGTCTCATTTATTTTTCAAGCCCCTGTGAGCATCAGATGGGAAGACTGGGCTGTAACAGACCTTTAAACTCCTTCACTGGGGACTTTAGAATGTCCCATCTGCATGCAAGTTGTGAAAGAGGAGGGATTAGTCTAGTGAAAGACCCGAGAGGCTGGTTATGCTGGATGAGAATGTTAACAGAGCTCTCTACACTTTTGTTTTGTTTCCCTTTTTGTGAGAACTGGGCAAATACCTCGCTGGAAGGATTCAGTTAATGAATAGAAAAAAAGTAACAGTTTTGCTAATTGGTTTGCAGGCCTCTGAACTGTATGAGGAGAGACCAAGTGAGCATAATTTAACTTTCTTCTCCTTGCAATCATTGCATAAATACCCTGTGCATTTTAATGATTTCACTAGGTAAACCTTTGCACAATGTCGTTTTCTTTGACCCTGTGCTGCCTCTTATGGCACAGATAAAAAAGAGAAGATATTTTGAAATAACATTTTAAATCTGGTGCAAAAATAGGACCAGTGAGGGTTTTTTTGTTTATTTGTTTTTGGTTTTTTTGCTATTTACATGTTCTACCATGGCACTTAGAGGCATGACACTTTATTCTGTTTTATGACACAGGATGCATTTCTGGTTGATATACTGGAGGCCAGGCTGCTTTAATGCTGTCAGCCTGCATTAACTTACAACTTCAATGAATATGGGCCAAGTGAGACATGGGATGAATAACTCAAGTGGCAAAAGGATGTCAAATCCCAACAGCTTGTCTTCTACAAGCTGCCAGTTATTTATTGACAATTAGCTTCAAATATCTTATTCAGAAGCAACAATATGCTTTGTGAGCAAGGAAAGTGGACACGACTGGTCTTTGCTCTTTGCTGGAGTGTTTTGCTTACAAATCAGAAGCTTGTGTCTTTTAAAGGATAATTTTAGAGAAACTCCTATGAATTTATTGAGTGCTCACATGGCTCTTCCTAGGAAAGAACTGCTGAAGTTCACAAGTGAAACACAAGTTTTGGGTGAGCTTGTAGAGATTTGAATTTTTAGCAGTATGTTATTTGTAATTCAGCTTGGGCCATCAGCTTCAGTGGTTTTTTATCAGTGCCATCATCAGCAGCTACTAGCTCTGAGTTGCTGGATCTATGCAGAAAGGAGTTAAAATAAATGATCACCACCATCCACGGTGCAGTGATACACCCAATATCCTTTCCTCAGTGAAAGAAGGAGCAACTTTATGCTTTAGAACTTGCCTTATGAAAAGGGTCTTGTTTTCTCAGAATAGTCTTAATTTAGGCTAATTAAATGTTGATATTCAAACGTTTGTTTCTCACTGTACAAAATGCACAATTTTCCTATTAGTCCAAAAACCTTCTTCCATCTTCATTCTCTGCTGGCCTGTGTTCCTCTAGGGAGAAGAAAGCAGCAGAAAGTTCCTCAGCAGCAGAAAGGGGACAAATCTTGACACCTGGAAAATAATGGGCTGAGCTAAAGCCACGGGACCCTTGGGATGGGAGTGTTGGCTAACACTGAGCTCTGGCATTGGATGCAAACAGGGAAAAGAAAGCTTTTAAGGACCAGTGCAATGTATGATAATTCTCAGTTGGTTGTGGCAGCTGCTTTTGGGAGACCATTAAGAAGGTCTTGAGTTGATGCAATAGACTTAAAGAAACACTTAGAAGGATTTGGTGATCTCCTTGTTTTCTCTCTGTTAATGGAGACTTTTTTATTCTTTTTTCCCAAAAAGAGAAAGGATGACTCTGTGACTGTTTTGGTGCAGTGGGAATGCAGCACCTTTTAGTGCAGGGGTTAAGGAAACATCACAGGCTGCAATGCAATTTGTTCTTGGAGAGGAAGCTGATGATGACAACAGAGTATTCAGGTGCACAATAAAGGTGAGACACAGCCACACACAGCACTTGTAGCTAAGCCAACACTAGAACTGCCAAGTTAAAGAGGTGGTTCCATGCTTTTCCAGTCACTTCATGCTTCTGAAAACAGCTAATTAGGCTCATAGTCTGCAGAAACAAATTGAACTGGACTTCAGCCTTCAACAGTGATGATGGTGGTGCCTCTTCTGCTGCACAACCAGCTGCTGGATGAAAAATACCAGTGATTATACAAGCTGTATACTGATTTACTGAGCCTGTGGAGTGCTCTGCAGTGCTGGCAGAGCTCTCTGTCACAGCCCTGTTACACACAGGTTTAAATACCTGCCTCTTCAAGTACTCAGGGTGTTGCAATCTGTCGTCTGTCTCCTCTTGATTATTTTGCTAGAAGAGGTTCTTGAGAAAAGATGCTTTTCAAAACTTGTCCCACTATAGAGTGCTGCCTCTTCCCCTTGCAATTCTTAGTGCCAAGCCCAAGGTACATTTGAACAAAAGTTGTCTGGATGTTCAGGAACTGTGTGAAGGAGGTTAGAACATAGCAAAGAGGAGTGGGGGAGGAGGGCACGTATTCAATAGAAATACCATTTATACAACAAAAAGGGTCTAATGCTCGAAAGAATAAAGATTCAGAGGCAGCTCTGGGTCAAGGGTTCATTCCATTTCTTCTCTACAACCCAGAGATTAATGCCATGCCCTCTCTGCTTTTATACCACCCACTTACCCTGGTAGAAGTGGTGACTGCTATTGCCCAGGACAGGCTCAGGGTGCCCAAGGAACTGGGAATTCTTGTGCTGAGTGCAGGGCACACTCTCAGAGCAGAGCCTGGGGCTTGCCTGGCTCTCCTGGTAACAGTGAGGAATTCACTAACAAACACTGACAAACCACACTCTTTGCAAATCCTTTTACAGGCCTGCTTCTGATGCTCACACCAAGAACACTGGGCTCTGCTGTGCTCTCACCAGCAAGAACTTTAATGGGCTTTTCCCCCTGTCTAACTGCTCATTTGACAATTTATCTCAGTGGTTTCTTGGCATCTTTGCTCAGTTCTCAGGCCAAATCGACTAATACCGGCTAAAAGTTGGCTTTTGACCTTGCTGCCACAAATTCAGCATCTGTGGATGACTAATTGAGGGCTGGGTACCAGGTGTGAGTGTCAGTGCATGCTACAGTGAGTCCATGGCAGTCAAGCTGGTACAATTCTGCTTGTCATGGATGGAAAAGTAGCGGGGCATGGCAGCTGGGGAGGACGGGTTGCTGTTTTCTGTTCTGCTTGCTTGGCTGAGATGGAGCAAGGTGTTGCTGGTATAAGCATCACCTGGTTTAAAAACTGAGATCTGGATTAGAAAAAAAAAGTTTAAAATCCAGACAGGGTTCCCTACTGTCAGAGTTTTGTTCCCTATTGTCAGAGTTTTGAGATGTTTAATTAGCAGTTTCATTAAACTACCTTTAGAAGTTGATGTAACCTGTACAGTGTTTGTCCAAGGAGTCGGGAGTGCCTCTGGTGTTTTCCTGCAGGCTCTGTTACTCCATATTCCCACATATCAACGTGTGGAAAGTGATACTGAGATCTCTTGTAAATCACTTTAACCTCTAAGCAAGGCACTGTTGTAGCTCTAGACAAGGACTTGCTGTCTCTGTTTTATAACCTTTACTGTAAAAACAAAACATCTGGGCTGCTGCTGTTACTAGGTTGGGTGCCAGGGTAATAGCGGCTCTCAAATTAGTTAACTTTTTACAGTGTTTTATACTAAAAGGTTTCTACAAACAGAGTGTCCTGAAAATACCCAGCTATGGGAATTCTAAATGGGCAAACTACACCTTCATTAGGTTTGTGGCTTGGATATGAAACAAGTAGAAATTATTCCAGCCCTCCACATGATTCCAAATGCTCCACTTTGAGGCTGGGAACAATGTAGGAGAATTGTCTTAAATATCTGCTACAATTTCTGGTTTTTACATGAATTTTGATATTGGTTCCAACAGATATGACCAGCTGGAATCAGCAAAGTGCAAGATTAGTCCTTGCTTTTAAAATTAAATTTTGTGGAACTTGTCATTGTAACAAGCTTATTTTCTGTTTCTTCACTGTCTCTGTGCATGACACTGATCACTTGCTGCATGTTCTCTGTAGTTTTGTCCTCTGAGAAATGTTTTTATATAGCTGAGAATTCCTTTAATGAGAGAAAGGGAGACTTAAGGATAGAGGAAGATCAGTGGCCATTCTCAGACTGACATGGTTGTTAAAAGCATTGACAGACACAGCCTTTGATCTGGTTATCTGAGAAGTTTTCTTTTTCAGTGCTGAAGCAGGAGCAGCCAGACTACCATGTTCAAACAGTTTGTAGTCCATTCCATGATCTAAGAACACTCCTTTAATAACTTAATTCTTTCTAGAAATTCATTTCATCTTAAGACCTCATACACCAATCGCCAAACTTTTCAACAGCTTAGGAATGTCTGTCATGTTTTGTTAACTTTCAGTCTTAAATCTGTGCCATTCACTTGAAGACATTTTTAGATTCCTTCTTGCTGCAATCCTGCACAGTCTTAAATTGTAAACCTTTCTTTGGAAATCCATAAATACAAGTGTGCCATGTTAAATCTGGAAATGTAAAATGGGAGTCTGTAGGGAGAGGGAGCAGCAAGAGATGTTGAGCTCCTCTGTCCTTGCAGTGAGCTCTAAGAGCCAACTCCCAGTGGTGAGATCAGGGAACAGAGTGTGGGAGGATCCAAGATCCCTTCTCCTCTTGCTGTCTCTGGGAAGGTCAAAAGTTTCCTCTTTGCTGGCTTCCCATACCCTCAAAATGAAATGTTGGGCAGATTGTCCCTTCCCTGCCATGGGCACACTCGTGCTGGGAGGGGAAGGTGGGATAAAAAAGGAAATCTCTTGTTTTCCTTGCTGCTTGTAGAGCTGGTCCCAGCAACTCTTGGCAGTTTATGATCTTGTAGAAAGACAATCAGAAGTTGAAAGCTTTCTCTGCTGCTTTCTCTTTTTCTGTTTTAATCTTCTGTTTTCAGGGAGGATAAGACTGGTTTTGCCCTTTTTTCTTTCCTTGCTTTGTTTCTTGATGTTGTTATTTTCAGCCTACTGTGCTCTGTGCAGGTAACCTGGTTGTATAGAGAAAAAAGGCTTCTCCCTTAGCATGAAAATGAAATTTCACCTTCTACTGTAAAATGCAAGTATTGTTCCTACATTTGGATATAATATTAACATAACTGAAGTGAAAAGCACTACTGCTATGAAATTATAGGCAATTCTTTAGCTACAATTTACTCAGGCTCTTGAATGTAATTAATTAAAGGGAGGTTCCTCATTACTCCCCCCAAAGAGTATCAGCTATGCAGATTTGAGGTGTGTTGAGATAACCATGTAGAAACTTAAAATTAGATATTTTAACACCTTTAAAGAGCACAGAAATACTATGGGATGTGGTTCATCAGAACCACCAGGCAAACATCCAACACCTTTCACAGCAGGGACTGACAGACCATGTCAAACCTTGCTCTGTGACTCTTTGTGACTCTGAGCAATGAGATCACTCAGGATACACACAGTGTGAGTTAATTTGGTAAAGAGTTGATAAAATTGCTGATAATCTCTCTGTTGTCCTCAGTGTGGTGTGCATAATATTCTGTTCATGGTGGTTATGAAAGAGTTGAGGTTACACTGAACCAAACCAACTGTGACATTTTTATTCAGCTGCAACCTCATAAATCACCAACCATTGTAAACTAACTTCTAGTTTTGTTATTCAAAGGAAAGTTTCAATAGGAAAACTTGTCATATATTAACTTTGAAATAATGGAAAGTACCAGAGACTCTTTGGAAAGGTTTTTCTGCTCATTTACTTGAAGCTCATCTTCCTCCTGGAAGAACTTATTAAAGCAAGATTGATTTAGCTGAGTATAACTCCTTGGAAATACCACTTACAGCTTTGCAAGTGGCATGACTTGTATCTTCTAATAGGCTGGGCAATAAACTTGTATATATATGCCCCAAACCTACCAAGGTCAGTCATTTTAATAATTCCTTACAACTGAAATAGTTGACTGGTTCCTCTGCTGCTGTTTCAGATGGTTGCAATTGGAATGTTTTGTCTAAATACTTGGAAAATGTGACAGATTTCACAACTCACCAGTTTGGAGCAGTGATGTTCCAGCTGTGGGCCAGTCCTATGGACTCTACTCCAAAGCTCCATGAAAATCAGTCAGAGTTGGAATAAATAAATGCAGAGTGGATTACAAGATGAGTAAATCTATAGGATGTTTGGGGTGCTAGAGTACATCTCACACAGTACATGGTGCTTTACTGTGGTCTGTGCAAAGAAAAGTTTATTGAGAGATTTGTTATGCAAATAAAATGTCATAAGAGCTGGCACTTCAAAGTCCTGTGCGTGCATTTGCCATATAATTGCCTGGAGAAAAAGGCTGTTTGGATGTTGAGCCTTTATTTGCATTTGGAGGATTAGCAGACTGTTTACTTTACTACCCTTAGATTTTAAGTGCTCTTAAGCTGTTTTTCCAAGAGAGCTGAATTTATTCAGTGTAACTTCTTGATTGACAGAGCAAGAGGAGCACATCAACCAAGCGTGCAGGACCTTGTAGCAAACAGCTCCTTTTCTTTTGTGACCTTGTAACGTGTAATGGAACCAGTGGGTTTGAGTTAAAAAATAAATAAATACAGATTATTACCAGCATTACAGATTTCCCAAGGAAAAAAATGTACATAGATGAGGACAAAGATTAGAGCTGACAGAATAACGTTTCTTCCCTGTTAACTTTATCATACCTTAAGAATATTCAGTGCATATAATTTATTTTCATTTTCATTATCTTCCCAGCTTAGGTGACATGCTCAGCTTCCAGAGAAGTTAATGGAAATCTCAGTACTGACTTCAGAGGACTTTAGGTCAGACTCCAAATGACAAAGAATGAGCCCCAAATATTTATGCATATTTATGAATTGAGTGAAAATTTGTTAATGAAATGTTCATACACGCTTTGTTCCAGGCTGGCTGCACATTCATCTCAGAAAGCACATAAGGGCTTTTCTTTTAGAGTTCTGTTAAATGCTGACCAAAAAGTCAATGAGATTTTGCTGGAATGAGGCTTTTGGGATTTGGGCAGTATTCATGTACACAAATCTTCAATATTTATTGCTGAGGATTGATGCTTACATGATGAACAGCCACTTTATGCATGAAGAAAGATGCATAACTCACAGCTTGATCCCAGCCATGCTCTTTATTCCCCATGTCACACACCCTGACCAGTCGTGACTGTTCCTCAACAAGATCCCCAGGATGTCTCTATTGCTTCCAACCTGCCAGTTTTCCCTATGAAACTTCAGTAAAAAGAGACACTTGACTCTGTCAGTTTAACAACAGATTGGCTTATTTATGTTAATTCACAGCTCTTGCATATGAGAAGGAAGCGTGTGGCAGCTGGTGGGAAAGCTGAATCCTTGTGCTCCAGGAGGCCACATCTTCCAGGCTGAGCAGCTGCTGTCAGGAGATATCAATCATGGTGCCCAAACACCTTGACAGTGCCCTCCTGACTGCCTTTTGCAGAAGCAAAAATTGGATTAGATATGACAAATGGATCTTTCCTACGGAAAAACTGGTGTCCTTTAGCCTGTGCAAGTGCAGTTCTTTTCTCTGTGTGATATGTACTCTGTTGCCCATGGATTATGAATTTTTCCTCTTCATCTAGCATGGAAACAAATGAGGTTTTTCCCTCTCTTGTCCTTCTAAAGTTACTCACTGAACATTCAATCAAACTACTCATATTTGCATCTTTCCACTTTTCTGACTTTGAGGCTCTGTTTCAAAATGTGCCTTGGCATCAGGACTTGATTTGAGCCTCCTCCTCTCTGGTTTAATACTGAACACCGCAAAAAGGAATGTATCTGTATTTTAGATATACAGGAGAGAAAAACATTTTCCTACAAAGCATAATTGGGGCTGACTGGCATGGAGAAGGTCACTTCTCAGCCTTGCTATAGCCTGAGGTAGATTATGTCTAAATTATCAACACCTAGCTGTGGGATTCACTATTGCATAGGCAAATTACTTTTAAAAATAGAGATAAGCATTTGCTCTCAGACACAGGAGCTTCATTCCCTCTGTGCACACACTTCATCACACCTGGACCACATACTGATGCTGTCCTAATGTGGGCCTTCTTTAAGAGGCAGGAGACATGATCTCTGCAATTTTGCTGAAGATTTGACTGCTGTGGTAAGGGCTAGAGCCATTTTGGCTTCATAGCTGGACATTCACCTGAGAGTTAGTGACTATTAATTCTTCTCTCTTCAAGATGAATTTTTATTATATTAACTTAGTTAATTGGTTGTACATGATTCTTTCCCCTAGAGACTTCTCTCTGCCAATCTTCAATTAAAAGCAAAATTTGTTCCTTTCTATAGACCTGAAGGAAAAGCCCCTTGGATTAGGCTTATGAGACAGAATGGTTCTGTCCGAGCAGCCCTCACTGAAATATGGCCAAAATCCTTCCATTCATAACCTCCTCTGGTGTTCCTTGCATGGGAACACTATAAGCTTGCACTTGTAGTTTTGTGCTTTCAGCATAAGGATTGGCAGAACAGATGACTTCTCTGATTGCTATAATTTAATAGGTTCCAGATAGATGAAGCAGCTGCTTGTTTATGCATCAATTCTGCACTTTTACCAGTCATTAAGTGTGCAATTAAGAACATGCTTTTGGAAAGGCTGGTGATGCCTGTGCCCTTGGTACACCCTGACCACCTCAGAACAGATGTCTATAGTCTAACAGGAGTGAGTGTTTTGTTTAAATATATACGAAAGGTGTTGCAAGTGGAGCAGATTTGAGAAATGAAAAAGATGTCTTTAGCTCTCAAACAAGCCTTTTGTTTTCCTGTGATCAAGGAGGAAAGAGCTGGCGAGAAAAGGGACAGGTTTTACAGCTTGATGTCTTCCTATGTGCTGTTGACTTCCCCAAGACAGTTGGTTTTTGGGGCCAGACAGTTTTGTGCCCTGCCTGAACAGCAACTAGAACAACAATTGTTCTATGGATGCAGGATCCTGGTGTTTTAGGGAGCACAGCTTTCTGCCATCAAGCATAGAGATGGCATGCAAAGCCAGAGGGAATGTGCCAAAAGGAGGTAAACAGCCATTCGTATGTTGGTTACAGAATAGCCACAATTTTTTCTTTCTAGATTTGGAGAATGAACCTTGAGTCGGTTTCTCTTCAAACCATGAGCATTTCACTTGAACTGAAATGCCAAGGTGCAGCAGCAACTGCACCAGCCTTGTCAACAAATTCTAAATGGGATCCACTTCTCCCTGGGAGGTGACAGAGTATCCTGATTGCTCTTCCCAATGACTGAATGCAAATTACTTTCATGTTTTCAAAAAGTTAGGAATTACTCTTTATCTGGCCCCTGTCACCATCTATGCTGCGATTTGGGGACATTATCCAGGTGTGTAGTCAGCAATTGTCATACCTTGACCAACTGCACACAGAGTGGAAGGTTTGTTGCTTTGGTGATCTACTGAGTCTCTTACAGGTGTAGTCATCCTTGGAAGGTCATCCCTGCCACTTCAACGGGGAAAATGGGACACCAGGGCATGTTCTGTGACATGATTAATGGACATGTGAATAGCCCCTATGACTTATGATATCATCTCCATTGTCTTGCTTGAAAATTACCTTCCTCTGCTGCAGAAGGGCAATGTTTCCCTGTGTAGTTTATGGCACTCATAAACAACTCCCACCAGCATCTTTGCTGTCGTGTCCTGTCTCTCACCTTCTCCTTGTACCTGTTTGGAATTGGGCATGTGGAGCTGCTCCTGTAAAGTCTCAGCACAGGCTGAGCAGTGAAATCCCAGGGCTCTGCGGTGAGAGCATCCATCTCCTGCTGAGTCATCTGTGATGACAGATACTGGAGCTTTACAGACACACAGAGTCACTTCTGCTGACTTATTCATTTTAATTTAGCTGGGTTTCATTTGTTCTGGTGACTGTTATTCAAGGTGTTAATATTTCTTGAAGAGAAGTAAGAGCACGAGCAGCTCTCCAGGCTTAGCGTTAGTGAAAATAGCAAAGGTGAACTTCAGAGAAATCTCTCTCTGACTTGCCTGTGCCTGTACTCAGTTTAGAGCAATCAGGATTCTATATGCTTATGTTGCTCAGTAATTTAAAATTCAATACCGTGTGTGAACATATCACTGTGATTCTTCTGAAAAATCAAAACATGCATTGACAGTCCTTTTTTTTCGGAGTATGAATAGGTTGGAAGTGCTCAGCTGCCTCTTGAAAACTGTGATGTAGCAGTGCTTTTTCTCTTTGGTTACATCTTCATTGATACTGATGTTTGTAGTTACCCAGCTTATTTCAAAGCTTGTCAAATAGTTGAGTCAGAAAAAGGAGTAGAGGTGATACGAGCTGATGTGAAACTTCTGTTTGCCCCCTTTTTTTTGTCATTACCTGCCTTTGTTCAGCTGATGCATTTGGAGTTGAGAAAGGCTTTGAGTTTTCTTGCTGTCATCTCTGGCTCAGGTTGTCTTTCTGTTCTTCACTTCTGGTCTCCTTGCCTTCAAGAGTCAGGGATGACTTCTGCTGATGTAAAGGAAGTTGGAACATATACATTCCCTTAGTGCTATGCTGTTTAGTCCTATGAATTTCTTGTTCATTAGTGCACTTTTTAGACCTCATCTATGCATTGTCCTCTTTAGCTGGGCTTCCCAATTTCCTTTTTCATGGTGTGTTGATTGTTTCTCTATTCTTTGTACTCTTTCAGGCAAAACCCTCAAGTTTACTGTGACTGGAAGGGCACATTCTGACAGTGGAATCCTTTTTTGGTGAAATTTATTTGATCATTTGAAGCTGGCAGTGTGTGTCTTGAACACGTGAAATGAGACAAAAGATGCTCTAAGCTTTAGGGTGAAGGACAGGAATACAGTAGGTTAATTTTATATTATAGTAAATTTCCCTAGAATTGCAACTGACTAAAAGCTGTAAGTACCTATATTTGTCTTCTTTCTCTATAATTCCAGAAAAATGTTTGCTATTTCTTTCTTTTCAGTAAGAAATGGTCAAACTGTATGTATTTTATTTTAAAAGAATTTTTATGTAATATTCTTTGTGTCATGTATTAGCATGAATGCTGTTTTGTCTACTCTCATTTTGGCAAGGCTTTCTCCAGTACACTGAATGCCAATTCATGGCTTATTTTTTGAGCTGCCTTTTACAATGCAAGTAATCATGTTCCTTGCAGAGAGCTTTCTTCCTACACTATTGTACAAATTAATCTGGGGGACAGACAAATCTTGTTTTATAGAGCTACAAAAAATTGATGACCATTGCTACTCTATGCTAAGAGATGCATCGCTGTATACAGAATAATTTAGAGAGTGAGAAACAAATTTAATGGAAAGGATGAGCAGAGATAACTTTTGGAGGTCCTTTGTCCATATTTTGAGCTTTTCTTTGCAGTTCTTCCCAGCTAAGGTGTGGCCTCACCTCAGTGCCAGGGCTGGAGTCACCCTGGAGAATAAGGAGGTGATTTTCTACAGTGCCAGAGGGCTGGAAGGGGCAAGGAGACTCCACAAAAGGGTGGCTGAGGGAGATGAGAATAGGGCTCTGAGCTCTCTCAAGAGCTTGATGTGCCCTTTGTAGGGCTGCTGATGGCTCTCACAGCTCCACCTCTGAGAGGCAAGGCAGGGACTTGTGCTGTGACTCCCTCATTTCATAGGGACTGATTTCTTCTTCCTTGTTCTGGCCTTCTTCTTTTTTACCTGCCTGGAGCAGAGTTTGCAAATGCAGTACTGCAGAGCTCGTCTTTGTTTGTTGTTCCACCCTTGGGATGCCAAAATCCAGATCAACTTACACTGCTCTGAAGGTTTGAAGGAGATCTGTGTGAAACAGAGGGGAAAGTGGTGAATATTTCATTCCCAGTTTGTCCTGGTGCCATGCACACAGTGCTTGCTTTGCTCACTAAGGCATATTTAAACCAGAAAATGTTTCTTAGGTCATTCATTTTGGCCATTGGGAATTAAAGGGTTCTTTCACAATATCCCTGTTGTGACACATTAGATGTAATAATTCTAATGGACAATTAACAATAGGATTGTTGACTGACCACTAGCATTCCAAAGTAAGATTCCAGCTTTGGTAACTAAAATATTAATCTGGAGAAGAGGGTTGGTTACCCTAAATTACATTCTGACTGCAACTTCACTCTTGCTGTATTTCCTGAATTTGTCTTTTTAAATTTCTGTAGGTGTTCATGCTATACAATCTTAATGCATCATCCATGCTTGATATAGCAATAAACAGAGCTGGCAGTACAACACATTTTGTAAAACCATAAATATTTTTATCTGTCTGGGAATGGGAACACAGTTATAACTAAGACAGCAATTAAAATTTTATTTACTCAACAGAAGTGATGTCAGGCTTAAACGGAGTCCTGATCTTCAATTTCTGTGTTCCTGACGCATATTTAACCTTAAGGTTTAAATGAAACAAGCATATTTCAAGTTTTTCTCATAATTGCCAGCAGTGGGAAGTGTAACTTCTCACAAGATTCAGCAAACAGCATTTGATTGTAGATTTTAGAGCTCAGGTCAAAGTACTTTTAACATGAGTTTTCATAGGAAATCATTTTCTCAGAAAGTATTTGAGAATTTATTGGTTTTGCTTTGGCATTCTGTTATGATCCCAAGTCCTAAAGGTTTTATAATTTTATTTTTTTTTCTTAAGCAATCAATATAGACACTCTTGAATAGCCAGCAGGAAAAGAAAATTTGGAGAGCTTTAACTGAACTGCTCTCAATTTTGATCTGTTGGCTGCCCAGAAATTCCTATTTGTACCCTCCTAAGATGGAGAGCTAAGGAATGTTTTTCTGACAAAACCTTAATCAAATCAGCATATTCCCTCAAAAGGGCTGCATTTTAACAGCTGTAGATCATTCAAAAGGAAATGAAAACCTAATAGCAATTCTAATTGCATGGTATATGATAGATGTGAGCGGTTGCTTAGATGAAGATAGCACAGATGGAGCATCCCCATGACCTTCCCTGTGGGTTCATTCAGAGCATGCAGTCCAAAACATTTCTTCCTTTAATTTAGATATCATAGAAAAATGCTAATATTGCTTGGTTGGCTGAGAAATTGGAGCCAATTTGAGCCAAACTTGGTCCATCATTTTTCTCGTCGTGAGCCAATCCCTGTGTCAGTAGAAACCCAACATGCTTTTATTCCAGAAGCCCAGCTAATTATCTCCTGTAGAAGGATTTAAATTCTCTTACTCCAGTAAGAGGTACTTTAACCCTTAGGATGCTGGTTCTCTCTAGATTTTAGTGTTTTATTGAATGTGAATGCATGAAAATATTATGCCAGCAAGTGAGAGAATGAAGCATTAAAATGTGTCACAGGAATGGATTAAAACCTAACATAAAATATATTCCAATGCTCAGTGTCCAGTTAACATCAGTGTGATTGCATTAGCACATAATTCCTGCTATTAATTCAACTTCAATTACATCCTACTGCTCTTCCTATGAGCAGCAGGATAAAATTGTTCCCCATAAGAGAGGAACAGAGTGACAGCCTGTAGTGAAAATCAAGGAGAGAATCTGTTTGAAGAGTTCAACTTTTGTCTTTTTTTTTTTTAACATCAGCTTCAAAAGGAGACAATGGCTGCAGGATTGCTTCAACCATTACAAAATCTTAGTCATGATTCAGAGGACATAGAAATCATTATTGTGTTAAAACTGGTCTTGCTGAAGCTTTCATATCAGTGAATAGGAAACTGCTGAAGGGGAACTTGAGTACAGGTGATGGAGGACTCTCACTGTCATGAAGCCTCAGGGCACAGCTGAGAATGCAAAACAAGAATCCTGATAGTTCTAGATTAAAACTTGTTTGGGGTTTATTTTTGTGGGTTTTTTGTTTCGTTTTTTGTTACTTTTGTCACAAGGCTGCTCAATCTAGTTCACTGCCAAGTCCAATATGTGGGAGAGCAATTTGTGAATAGCTCCCATTTTCCTGTGAACCCAACTTAAGTAGCATGTCCAGGAGAGCAAGGGAGAAAGTTCATTAAAAATTCAAGACTCCTTTTCCATGCTTGCTATTTTGAAGTTACAGGCTGTATTTTTGGCATAGATTGCATCTAACTTAAAATAACATCAACAAAGGATAAATAATGCAGCACCAGCAATGAACAATCTTAAGCAAGAAACTAAAGTATCTTTCTTTGTTTCCTGACTTATACTTTATGAAACTTTGATTAATGTGGCTTTGTAACATCTAAGCAAGTTCCCTGCATTTCACAGGAGGGTGAGGGTGGCTGTGGAAACCAGAGCAATTCATTTTCTTCGACAGGAGTTGCTCCAGTTGCCCTTCAAACCCGGGTACATCAAAAGGCACAACGCCCCTCACAGATCTAAGGATCTCCTTGCTCTGCCATGAGGAAATCCTCACAGCCAATTCTGTGTGTGATTTGAATGAATTAGAGCATCCTCCACACGTCTCATGAAAGGGTGACCTTCCTCTGCTCCTGCCTATGGATCCATGGAGGAATCACAATGTTAACGCCGCTTTGATCTCCGGAGCGTGTGCTGGTGGGAGCAGAGCAGCTGATCACTGCCCTGTGATAGAATCTGCTCTGTGTGCCAGAGCTTTCAAAAGGCTTTTTTGTCATCTCTCTTGTAATAAGATGGCTGTGAATGCTTCAGAACACGAGTGAGAGACGTAGTAAAAGCACAGAAAAAGGAATATTAGGCTCTATGCAGCTTATAATTAAAATCCTAGAGAGCAATAGCTGTGAAGTGAGTGAAGAAAAGTACAATAAAAGCAAGCAAACAACAAAACCAACTCCACTTGATCCTGGAAAGCACAAAGGGAGGGCTGCTTCGTATGCAAGGCTTTCTATTTCAAGTCACCTTATCACCAAGACAGCTTTCAGTTTAGGATGACAAACAAAAAGCCCCGAGGAATTCTTTGCCCATTCCGAGGGAGAGACAAGGCTCTCGTGCAGATGCCTGGCACGTTTGAGCTCTGTCCCACACTGAGCACCTCCACAGCTTTATACCTCACTGCTATTTTATGATACTTCCAAGGGATTAACTTGACAGGGTGAAAAACAGCAAGATGTGTATTTGAATAGAGATTAAAAATACAACACAGAGCATTCTATTCTCCTGTCAACAATTTCAAGGTGAAAAGACCAACAACGTATCAAGTAATAAAAGCCACTTTGCAATGTAGCCAAGGAAAAGGGAGAGAACGAGGAAAAGAGCAAAACATCTTTGGTATGCTTCAGGCATTAGAGCTCTTAGCTGTGGTCTGAAGATCAATAAGGCAGAACATTCTTTTTATTATATATTAATACAGTGTGAGCAGCAAGCGTAGCAACCACCAGGACCATGTGACTGCTGCATATACGTATTTTTCCACTTTGTCAAGATGAGTGCAGTTGAAATTTCATTTTGTCAGCTGCAGAGTTAAAACTTTAGAGTGGATGAGATGTATAAACCTTTTTTTCATAGCACCTGGAAAAGAATGGAGGGGCTTGTTGTGACTTTCTATTGCCCAAGCCAGCAGCTGAAACACTTTCTAAAGTAGACTGCTGGAACTCTGATGGTGAGGTGTGAGATGTGTAAATAAAGGAGTTTCTGAAAGCAATTGCATTGAGAAAAAAATATAAAATTAAATGACCTTAGGAGCTCCATATTTTTATCATATCAAGTCATTCCCTTGTTTAGATTTTTTTTTTTTGTATAAAGAAGTTGAGCCTTCATTTGAAGAACTCAAGGGATGAGAGAGAATTCCACGTGCCCATACTTGTACCAGCTGATTGAAAACTTGAAAACTCATTGGGATCTATTTTCCTTTAGAATGATTTTGTGCTACAAGTTTGAAGTAGACAAGAGCATGGTGTAAATTTGCATGCTCCTCTTTTTCAGATATGCTTTTTCTGCTTAATGTATGAAGTGAAGCTTTACTCTTCCTGCTATCCATTACCACCGACAAAACCAATTAAGATTCTCATTTCTACTGAAAGTACGTAACTTTAAAAAAATATAAATCCATGCTTTAGTGCAGATATTCAAAAGTAATTTAGTAATAATACATCAAAAAGAATATTTTCTGTGGGGCTGCTGAAATCCAATATTGCAAAGGTATTTTTTCCTAGTCTCCTGACAGCAGTTAAGATTACTGTGCTGGTGAAGTGGGTCACATTTCTAACTTAAATTGTGCATTTTCCCATCACTAATCGTAGTTGTTTGAATTGCACTTCAAGACCTTGTCTACATCTGTCTGCAGAGCTGCTTCTGTTACAAAAACTCCTAAAAGGGAAGTTAAATCATTATCAGTTGAATGTCTGACACAGTCTTTTGCAAATTTGTATTAAAATGATTCTGTGTTTGAAAAAAATCGTGGGCTTGACAGGCACATTAAAGCTAAAATATGTTTGCTAAGGTTAAACAGCAAAAAGTCACATTATTGCTACTTGTGTTAGAACTATGAAACTAAGAATTCACCACAAAGCTAAGGAGATCTCTTGCTTTAATGGAGTTAGTTTGGAGCCATACGGTTGTGTGGGTGTTCTGAAGCAATAATAAAGCTGTAAAGCTAGTGACCAAAGAATGAGAATTTCTATACAGCGTTTTGTAATAAATTTGAGCAAAGCCTGAGGGTGACATTGCACAGAGGATGTGTCACTGGTCTTCCTGTGCAGCTGTGTGAGCCTATAATAAAGGTCCTAAATGCTTCTGCTGCAGCAGAGTTGGGCTGATAACAAATACAGGGTGTAGGCTGGTGTGGGATGATCTTTTAAATAACATCCTTTAATATGCTGTACCTTAATGCCTTGTGGACTGTCCCAAACTCTTCCCCAGCAAACTGGGGTAAGGTAGAGTTATATCAGCAGCTGATGACTTCTCCAGCACAAGCAGCCAGGACTCTTTTATCCTGTTCCCCCTGTCTCTGACTGAACCATCTTTTTGTGCCATGAGTGATCCAAGAACTGATTAATTCATGTTTGCAATGCGCTCGAAAGCTTTATCAAAGGGAAGGCGCGACAGAAGAAACAATTTTATTTTTATTCCAGGCTGCTGGCAGAGCTCATGAGCTATGGCTGTGCTGGAGCTTCAGTGCTGTTTGTTTTGAGCAATGCACTTCAGTTGTCATCCCGTGTGTGCCGGCCCACTGCTCTCACACAGCTCTTCTCTTGCAAATGAGATTCATCTGTGCTCCCTTGGAGCAGCAGTGACAGCACCAAACTCCTCGTGGCAATGCTGATCTGATTCCCTTTTTTCCTTTTTTTTTTCTTTTTTTCCCCCTCTTGCAAACAAACTAAGAAGTTCAATCAACATTTTTATTCCAGTCACAGCCTCAAGGAGTTTCCAAGTGAGAATGAACTGGTTCAGCTGGTGACCTCTGTGATGTCTCTGTAGATCTGAAATGGGAATTTCTGTCTCAGTCTTGTGACTGAAATACAGCTTATCTTTAAATCAATATCCAATGTCTTTCTGAAGACTGCACCGATGGTCCAGCCAATATATATCTTGGAAAGTTGGAGAGTAACTCGCTTAAACTGTGATCCCATTTCAAGTCCAGAATTTCTAGCTTGAAATTCTAGCCTGTAGATCTTGTTAAGATTACAGATTAAGGGCTTGCACCTAAACACAGTAGAGTTCAGGGGACTATTTCTATGGAGTTTGACAGGCATAAGATCAGACCTGCTCAGAACATGACAAATCACACTTGTAAATCTTTATAGATCAGTATCATTCATTCCTTATCTCCTGTGAATGTCTCCTCATTATTTCCATTGTCAAAACGTGAAGCTTTTCATTTTCAACTCCCTTCTCTTGCCTTATGTCTTGATAGAACATAGGCAATTTCATTAAATCCATGTCATCTTCCTATTCCAGGGAGTGAAAATAAAACCAGAGGGGAACTGAATGTTTTGCTACATTCAATATGTAGTGTCAGGATGAAAGATCCCTGCAAACTCTTGTTTTTTGAATGTTGTGCTTCTGTTTATATGCATAGTAAATTCCCACTGTGATAGATCTCAACACTTCAGGCTTGTGGGATAAAAGATGCATGTGTTCTGAAGAATGATTTATCTTAAACCCCCGAAAGCTGTGGATGATCTGTAAGTGCCACTAATGCATTTGAAAGCCACTATTGCACTGATTAGATCTAAAGAGAGTTCTCGTTACTCTCCAGTGACATCTGTTACCTGTTTTGAAGCTGCCAAGTGTGAAAGCATGTGAATGCACTGGGCACACTTCTGGCAGGTGCTGCTTTTTAGGAGGAAGTGAATGCAAGGCCCTGGGAAATGCCAGTGGCTGCTGCCACCATGGACTGAGCTCATCCTGATCCCCAGCTCGTGGTGTTCCTCCCCCATGTTTGCACTTGCTCTGAGTCTGTGTCGTGGCTTGAAAGCAAAACGAGTGAGAGGCTCCAAATCAGAAATACAATTTAATAAGAAGAAAGGTAAAAAGGTAAAAATAAAATAAAATAAATGCAATAACACAAAGGACCACTGACAGAGTAAGAATACAACCTGAGCAGGGTGGTGGGAGCAGTCCAGGTGAGGGGCTCTTCCTGAAGCAGTGATCCTGTAGAAACGTCTGGGAGCTCTGCTCCTCTGGGAATCCAGTGGGTCAGGGCTGCTTGTCCTGTCCCAAATCCCAGATTCTCTCCAGGTGGGAATGCTTGGCTCCTCCCCCTGGGCGGAGCATCTCCCAATGGGATGAGGAGTCGTGCAGTGGGTCCTTGATGGCCCATTAAACAGAGAGAGCTCCTGGAGGGAGTTCCCTGTGAGTCCTGGGCAAGGCATTGATGGGCCATGAGCAGAAGAGCCCAAAGGAGGGGCCTGGGAAAACCCTGCCCCACCTGGTTCCAACAGCTCTTGGAGATGGTGATGGAATAAATACTTTGTGTACATCCTACACTGCAAACTAGGACAGTCTGTTAAGCCAAAATTATCACCTAGAAATAACAAGAGTTCCTCAGTTTTATGGGCTAATGTAATTTTTTATTGTCCCTCTTCACCTCTTTCAAATTCAGACCGGCTGTTTCATTACTAAATAATTTCCTGCTCCCTCCTTATCTCTGGAAAGATGAACAGATCAGCCTAGCAGCAAAGCTGAGCAGGAGCCTGGCCTCTGGGAGGGCTCCTCACTGTCTCTGGATTTCTGGGTTTTTCCTGGCCAGCTTTGGCTCTTTTGGTGATCTCCAAATTTCCCTGTATTATCAGATCACAAAATTAAAACAGTGGATAAAATTGATTTAAATACATGGTAATGCCACACTGGTTGCCATATTAAAAACTATATTGTAATTTTAGTCCTCAATAATTGCATTCCATTCATGGTACTGTCCAGTCAGCCTGTATGAAGAAGTACAAGGTTAGAATTGAGTAAAAAAAAAAATCACAAAATCACAAATGCATGTCTGTGACCTGGCAGCATGATAGAGCTCCTCTGATATAAGGTTCAACCTTCTAGTGCTCCTGCTGTCCTTAATGTGGATTTAGTCCAATTTAGAAGCAGCAAGTGCTTTATTCCCTGCAAAAGCCCAAAAGTCCTGCAGAGGCAGCTCAGGCTGAAGTAAAATGTTTGCTTTGCTGGAGTGGCACTTAGACATTCAGTAGGACAACACTGGCAAAGTTCACACTGGCTTGGAGTGTTGGAATGGGAATACAGAATTATACAGTAATTCCATGATGGTATCCAGTTGTGTTAAACCTTTCTGGAGAGAAAAGCAGTCAGTCTCTCACTTTCAGGGTGGAACTTGGTTAAAAATTTTGGCTTCTCTGTTGTGTGAATTATTTTAGACAGCTTGCAGCCTGGCATGGAAAGACAATAAACCCATCTATTAATGTACACCTTAAAATATGTATATGAGATTTTGAGGGTTTGTAAGATGTTCCTACAGGCATTATAGCCAAATTTTAGTTCTGTCTTTTCATTCATTGTTGAAAGTGAATGCAGAGAGACACTGAAGTGATGGGACGCTCATGAATTGATGGCAGAAATGAAAAGAAAGTAAAAAGGCGGATTCTTATCCAAATAGCGTTTGACAAAGTTCTTTCACTTTTTTTTTTTTGTGTAATTTTTCCTATTGAGACTTTTTTAAAACACTGAAAAAGGTGTTTTCTTCTTAAAATCAGGAAGTCTTCAACAGCTCTGATGAATCTGGTAGACATCAGTTGCTGTTTGGCTCAGAGTAGAAGACACTCGAGACCCTTAACTTAAATATTTTCACCTTTCATGGGTTAAAATATTCCAGGTTTCTGGCTAAATGAAGAGAAAAAGTTACTTTCTTCTAACAAAATGGCTTTCAAAAGATGCAACACTGACAGGTCCTAACCACAGATAAGTCACTCATAATTTATGATGTGTCCCAAAACCTGTGATGTCGTGCCTTGTTTCACAGTTTACTCCACTAATTCCTACTGATCTATTGTAGTGGGCTGAGCCAAATAGATTATTTTAAATTTCAAATCTATCTTTATACTTCCTACTTGCCTTGTTAAAAGGAGGAATTGGAATTAGTCATCCTCTCCTTTGCTGCCTGTTAATAACCCCAGATACCTCTGTGTGTTGAGCTGAATTCTCTCATTTCAAATATGCAGCCCTGCTTAACCTCAGGCTCTGCTCTCAGTGTTGGACTTAGAGCTGGTGTAAGTTCCTTTAACTGTCCTATGGATGCTGTAGTTGTGTTTATTTACAGCAGCTTTTTGTTCTGCCTCACAATTCCCAATGTTGCAGAATAGAGTTGAAACCAAACAAAAAATAAGGCAACCTGAGCAGGCATTACTCTGAAGTAATTGAACTTTTGAAGTCAGTTTTTAATAATTTATCTGAGAGAAAGGTTTGGTTGGCTCTTGGTTTTAAGGATGTTTACAAGAGGATGGCGTGGGAATTTGGAGGTTGGTTTTGGGGATGAAGGAAGGGATCTACTTGAGCTTCCATTACTCAACACATAAAAATGTGTAGCACATAGACTGTACCTCTTCAGAAATGCAAAACTAATTACATCTTAATTTGCATATCAAAGCAAATTACAACCTAATGAAACATTTGCCTGCCAAACATTTCTTTATCTTAATGAACAGAAAAAGAATACCTATTATAGCCTGATTAAAATGTCTTTGTACTTGTCCAACAGGTTACGCTCTGTATATATAAAAATATTGTTCACCATCTCACTGGCAATGTGAACAAAACAGATTCTAATTTACAGCATAAATTTTATTGTTTGCATCCATAGATGTAAAAACTGATAGGGAAAATGTTTTGCATTTTCACTGGAAACAGGAGAGAGAAACAGTAGACTTTTGAACAGGTATTAATTATTCTATTTGGAGTCCTATATTATAAAATAATGCTCAGAATCTGAGAAATCTGCACTCTAACTTCATGTATATACCATGATTACTTTTGTTCCTCAATGATGTTCATCTTGTGAAACTCCTCTCAATGAAACTTGAGATAAATCAGACAGAAAATGCTCTAATACTAAAAGCTAATCCTGCTGGGAAAAAACTTCTTTAGCCCATGTTACAAGGAATTTATGGAATACACCAAGGTTGCTACAACTTTCCCTGTAGATAAAGTGCAATAAATCTGTTGTACTGCGAGTACATATCTTGGAGTGAATATGTTTTATTTGCTTAATTTAAAATCTACATGCTGTAGCTGTTTTGGATTGTTCTCAGTAATCTTTAGTAATTAACCAAAAGCTGAAATAAATTTGCTGAACAGAACTGTTCTTAATACAAATGTTAAATCATCTTCCCCCAGCGTAATTGTACCTGAATAGATGCAACTGTAACATGAGCCATAAAAGGAGATAAAGCAGCAACATAATGTACAATTTCTTAGTGCATGATGGTAACTCTGAATAACACATGCTCCGTGAAGAAAAGTAATTTAAACTGTATTACAACAAATGTCATATTTTAAAATGGAAGCTATCCATCATGTGTTGAGAGAAAGTGTTGGCGAGCTACAATAAGTCTAAGGGATGTACTTAAAAATTCTTTTAGGAGTCCATTAAAAATAAATTGATGGACTTGCTTTTAGGACATTATAATAAATTGTAAGTGACAGATACATGTATGTTCCCTCCTCGTGGCGTGTAAAGCAATAATCACAAATTTGGTGGATAGAAATTGTGCAGAATGATCAGAAGTGATTCCTATTCTATAGTGGATAAAGCCTTTGTTTTAGGAAATGATCAGTGCGTTTATAAATCATTGATAAAAGTGCCTGATATTTAATTTAGGTTTTTATTCCAGTGGGTGTTAGATTTATAGCAGCACAGTAAGTTTTAACAGTGCAAGCCAAAGCATGGGAACTGGCAGCAGAGACTCGTGTATCTGGGCTTTGTAGTGGTCCTCTAAAAATAGCACATATGCTTATTAAATCCTTTTAAGCTCATAGATAATTCAACAGTGCATGTGTATATTTTATGGCTTTCAATGAAGACTTCCTGAAGAGTAGAAAAAACCACTTTTTTTGTAGTTTCCTTTTTAATCCAAAATTGTGAGATTTCACAGAGGAAGGGAGCCTGGCATCCTGCTGACCTTAGCTTGGACTGATGCACATCACCAGAGGGGGTGGAGGTTTTGGAAATCTGTAGTGTACACTGGAGGAATGTCTCACTGTGGAGGCCTTGAAAAACAAGGAAATAAAAGGTCTGTACCCAGCTGAAGTTTTTTTNNNTTTTTTAGTTTGTTTGTTTTTTTCCTAAATTTGGAATAGTTGAAAATGTACAGCAATCTCTGCACATTATGGGAGGTGGAAGAATTTACAGGGTTTCTTCTCCCTTCCTCTCTAGATATGCTTGAATATAAAAAAAGGGGAAATTCTACATATCAGGTGTCTCACACTCTCCATGATCTGCTGGAATATGGCAAGTGGATTTTCAGCAAGCTCACTTTGTTTCCTCAAGAAACCTCCTCCCTTTACTCCAGGTCTGCAAGGATATCTAGAATGTAGCCTGTAATTTTGAACCAAGATTTGTATATTTAAAAAAGAAACAGTTTTGAGTCAATCTCTCAGTTGGCTCCCATCAACATTTTGCCCTTAACTTCACTGACTTTGAGTTCTGCTGTTTTCTTGGAAACTGTTCTCTATTTTGTTGCTCTGCTTGAGGTATTTTTAATAGGGCCTTCTTAATGCTGCTTAAGAAACACCTTTTTGCTGCAGCCAGTTTGAGTCCATTCAAACACTTGGAAGAAAGAGGAGGAAATGGTTCTGAAAACTGCTAGCATGTGGAAGGTGGAGGAGTGTGTAAAAATTAAGTGATTCCTGCTCTTGTACTCTTATTAACAAAGAGCGTTTGTAAAGCCAGTGTGAAGCACTGCAGAACTTTGCTTTGGTCCAAGACAAGAATATAAGGAGAAAGTATTTGACCTTTAAAGTGTCAGCAATGCTTTGGCAGACAGAATGCAGCCTGTAATATTTCAATGGGGTGTGACATATTTCTTTAATCTCCAATCCATGAAAAGAGAGAAATTGAAATCTACTGCCTCCCCCTAAGTGTGTGGCTCAAAAATAAAAGTCCAGAGGTCTGATTTCTGTAAATGCAGACTTTGTTCTTGAGAGGTAGAAGGTAATGGAAGAGGGTTTTGTCTTTGGGTTTTACCTTTGCCAGAAGGAATTTAACAGGTTTCCAAGCTCACTTTAATAAAAAAAGTGAAGAGTGCAGCTAAAACCTTCAGAGACACACACCCAACCCTATTATGGGCTGAAACTTTCTGTGTCCTCACTGGCCCTTAGTTCTACCAAACTGCAAAGATTATTTGTTGAGATGGTTGTTATTAACACTGATGAAATGTTTCAATCTGCCGTGACTCAGTGGGAAAAAACTTGTGTTTGGAACAAGGCTAAACAAAACCTGAGAAATTCAAGAGAGAGGAAGAAATCACAGTTTGGATTAGATGACTATAAGGGTGTGGAATCTTTGTTTAATTACTTTTCCTGTGGAAAGTTTTGAAGAAGAAACAATTTTTGATTAAACTTGAATACTGGCTGAATATCCTATATTTTTGGCAGAAGACTGCTTGAACCTGAAACTTTCTTTTTCAACTACCTGTGTGTAATACATAAGGAATAAAGATAGAATTATGTCTCACTTGAGAACCAGGCTATGCAGCTCAAAAATTATTATTTTAGAATTCATGTCCTGTGTGGTACCTTTATATGTGCTTAACTCTCCCTGTGTATTAATTTCTTGCAGAGTGTACAAAAAGTGTAACGTGCTGTTTATGTTCATGGGGAGCGAGGAACCCAAAGTTTCATCCTCCTTTCCTTAATGTGTTGACAATTGGCATTAGTGGATGTGAAACAGCAATTACAGCTCTCCCACACCTGACCTCCCAGGCTCAACAATGAGCATCCATTATCCACCTCAGTGCTCTGCAGCAGGGAGGGAGGCTTTGCTGTTGTAATTGCCCTGGTAAGTGGCTTTAATGCAATGGGAATGATTTAGGAGGGCTGTAGCAGTGAGAGGTGAGGCTAGAGGCAGTCCCAGTGTCCCCTGTCACAGGCTGAAGAGCTATTTTTAGGGAATGGTCCCTTTTGAGGCCATTGAGTTGTCAACCTGACTTTATTGGGCTGTTACTTGTGGCAGCAGTGAAATGTGTCCCAGCTGCTCCAGACTTCCCCTGTCAGTCTCAGCAGGCCATGGAGATCCCTGTCCCCGTTTTCCTCTCTTCACTCCCTCCTAAACAAAGTGTCAAACTTTCCTCCCGGCTTCAGTGAGAATAAATTCATAAGTTGAGAAGCCTTCCAGATTCTGCAGGGATTTAGTCTACGTGGAAAAAAAGAAAGATGTGAACATAAGTTTGTCATTTCAGACATTATTAAACAACACATTCCAGAGACAAATGCACAGGTTGGAATTAAGTTTAGAACGTGACTCTCATTTCTTGCCCGACCTGTAGTGATACTTGAAAATGTATTTTTCTAAATCTTCACTCTGTACTCCCAAGGCTGAGCATTTTTTTTTATGCTGATAGCTTTTCTCTGTATTTGTCTCTCAGTGTAAACAGGAAGGCTCACTTTTCTCTAAGCAGGAAGGTTTATTTAATGAAAAAGAAACTTTATTGAAGATAGGATGATGTAATCTCCAGGGTGGCTCTGTCCAGTCATACTTTTATATTTGAGGAAATAGACCTCCTCAGCCTCATCCCACAGCACAGATGAATGCAAGATGAGCTGTAAAGAAGGAAAATTTGGGCAGATCTGTGGAGCAGATTTTTATACATTTTTTAAAATTAAATCCAGTCTGGCCACTTCTGTTAAGCTGTGCAGGTAACCTCTTTGAATTCCAATATTTCCTATTCCAGGTACAGTATATCATAGGGGTAATTTTCCTGGCCTTTTCAAAGGTGATCTTAGGGGTGCTGTAACTCACCCAGTCTGCACATCAGTGGTGCTGATCCTGAATCTTCATCTCTTCCTTCGGGGTTACAAACTTTGCTCAAGTGGGAGATCCAGCTCTGCTGGTTTAGTCTCAGCACAACTGAGATCCTTCAAAGCAGAGCAAGGCAGAGCAGCTTCATTTCTGTGGAATTTCTGGGTGCTGCTCTGTTATTTGACTCTTAGTATTTGTTTTGATTGGAGACAGTGGGTAAAACTTTCGAAAATACCTACAAAGCAACAAAGATACTTAATCTGACTGTCAGTGAAGCTTTGGCATCCAGGATGTCACCAAGTGATACATGGTAGAGATTTGCTGCTGCTTTTTGTGCTGATTTGCCTTGCAGCTCCATCCACGTCCCATTGCTCTCTTTTTCCTTGCTTACATAAGGTCAGAGAAGCTTCTTCAGTACTAAATTCAGGATACAGCTCCTGTTTCAAGTGTCAGCAGAAACGGCCTCAAGCACTCTGACTGATTAGGAAGGACTGAAAACCAGAGCAAAGTGCTTTGTTTATCAAATGAGTCTTGTTCTGCTCATATTTGCATGCACACAACTGTACAATGTCATAATTCAAGTGGCAATTATGGCAACATGTGCAAACTGGGTGATTCTGCATGCAGCTGGCCAGTTGTGCATGCACAATTACCCAAATTACAAATGCAATCACAGATAAAGCCTATAAATGCTCCTCAGCAGTCTAAAAATTGCCTATTTTTAATCACAGGATGATTTCTGGATAAAGCTGTGATACGTTTGAAGTTGTGGATTTTTTTTTTTTCATGGTCAGGAAGTTACTTGGTACTGAGGGTCTTTTAAAATCATAAACTGCTGGTTCCTTGTGTGTTTTTGAACACAAAAGTCCAGGATACAGTTATAGATCAGAGCTTTCCTTTTCCAGGCCAGTGTATTCCTTCTTATGTGTTATTTTCACATGCATTACTCCAGCAATATTTTAATAAAATGGATAAGGTGAGGTATGTACTAAAAAAAGTGAGTTTTCTACTGAATTCACTGATTCTGAACAGTTTTTCCTGTCATTTTATTTAGTTCTTAGTCTAGGAAAGGCCACACTCTAAATGAGAGCATCTTGTGTGCCTTGATTTTCTACCTCCAAGTGTCTGAGCTTGAGATGAGGAGAAGCTGGACAAGGCTCTGGAATGGGGTTTTAACAAGAACCACAATATTAAAAAAAGGGTTTTTCTAAGTCAACATAGTATAACCCTTTTTCCATGGAAGTAAAAAATAAATGCATCCCCAAATGTTCCAAGTTCACTATAAAATAAGAGAAGGATGGGAAAGAGCCTTTGGGAGGTGCGATGCTCTAGAGGAGCATGCAAAGAAGTCCTGGAAAAGCTGGAGATTCTCCAAGGCACAAAGGTGTGGCCAGAGGGAATCTTGTGGAGGCAGAGCTTGTGACAAGAAGTGGAATTAGGAGCTCAAGGACACTGTCAGAAAGTGTTTGGTGTAGAAGCAGTTCCTCACTTTGCTTTCCAACAAAATATGATTGAATTGAGCTTTGCAGTATTGGAAAGTGTGCTGCTTCTTGGTAATGAACTGACCACAATTCATCAATATTCAGTTATGTAGATATGAAATTTATATTAAACTTTAATGTTACAAATGACTCATTTCTGCCCCTGGTTCCCTCGTAGGAACAATGGAAAAATACATTGAACAGTGGCACATAAAACTGAGTGAATTAGAACCATTTCTTTATCTTCCATCAAAACTCAATTTCCTGATTGAAATATTTCATGTGGAGAAGTAAAACACAAAATAATGAATGGAATCTAAAATTCTCCTGTGTAAGCAGGCTGCTCTTGAGCTGGAAAACAAATCCTTGTAGGTGCAGGATGGCTGCAGGCTGTTGATAGGAGTGGGAAGGAGAGGGGAGTAGCTGCATTGCAAGGGACCAACCAGGAGATAATAATTCAGCTGTGGGTGTAGGGATGGGTGACACAATAATGCCTTAATGCCCTAAGACTTTTATCAGTGCTACTGAAAGGGGAGGAAAGGAACTAATGGAATTTTCTCTTTGGTACAAGCCTTCTCAGAATAAATAAACCTCTCCTGGGGGTAGCACATCCCAAGTCACAGATGCACAAGTTTAGAAATTATCAGCTTGAGCATCTTAGCTGAAATTAATTAGCTGGAATGATCATTGCTATGTGCACTAACAGGGTCCCCTCTGACTAAGTGGAGAGGATCTCATGCTAATGAAGACAGAACTCTGCTGTTGGGAGCCAGCAGTGCTCATCCTCCTGAGCTGCTCCTGAGTGCCAAAAGTTATCTCCAGGATCTGGGACAGAGGCAGAACATCCCTCAAGGATACAGTGCTCCTTTCACTGGACACATTTATATATAGGTCATCCCAACACTCAGGCAAAGGAAATCAACCCAGCCCAAGATTTTTTTTTTTTTTTAATTTGTTATAATTGATTTGTGTTTAGAGAGATTCTCCTTCAGCTCTACCTCAGATGTCAGTTTTGATTCTTCTTCTGTGCCTGGACACAGTCTAACACAGCTTCTGCTCCAAAACATTTATAATCCAAACAGCCCTGCCTGACTTGAGTAGTAGATCTATGTTTAAATAAATGTGGGAGACCAAGGGATGGGAAGATGGGATATCTTGGCTTATGGTATGTAAATATCTAAATGTTGTCTATCAACTCTTCCCTCTCTCAAATTTCCCTGGTTTTTTAGCAGCCCACTGCTTGCACAACCTTCTTTTACAAACATTCAAGTCTCAGTTGCCCAAGGACTCCTTTATTTATTTTCCAGACATTTTAAAGTAATTTGGACAAATCCAGCATCTTTAGTATAGGGAAAAAAAATAAAAAGACAGAACAACAAATAGCTTTTTGGAAAATGTCCTCATGAAAAACTCAGAAATATGGACTTAAAATACATCTAATTCCAGGTAGTAGAAAAAAAGTGGAATGAACATAAATGAAAAAAACCTACGACATCAGAAGAGATTAGTTTATTTATCATGAGGCTGATTTGAGCCCATCAACCTGATGTGCACAAGCACAGTCTCTGTCCCAGCCACAGTTCCTCGAGCAGGAGTAGCTCAGGAGCATTAGATTGATTGCCTCTAAGTGTTATCTACTCTTCATAAAAGGCAAATTGTTCCTCCTCATTCTTTTTGGCACCAGTTTTAACCTTGTTTCACCTAAAATATGATTCCTTAATGCATGAAAATTTTAAGTATTTGGACTATCTATGAAGGCTAAAGAAGTATATTGGTGGTAAAAGTGATTATAAAAGGTCCTTTAATAGACTCTAAATGATGCTTTGTGCTGAGCCTGACTGCAGCTCAGCACTTTGGGGCTCTGCAGCTCTCACTCCTGCCTCTCCTGCAGTGGAGACACTAGAAAGTCCTCCTGATTTGGGAGCCTCTTTAGGAGCTCTGCTGTGTCTGATGGATGCAGAACCTGCCCATGCTCATTTCACCCACCCAGTTAATCTCTTCTCTGCAATTGTGGTGGGGCAGGGGGCTGGATCCTGGTCAGTCAGTTCACTGAGCTCTGCACTGGAAATTGCTGATAGGAGAGGAGACCTAGAGCTGCTGATAAAGCAGCCAGGCTGACTCACACTGCTGTGGCCACTACACGTCTCCTCTGTTAATTTGTCAGATTGAGCAGCCACAGAGATGTTCTCTTTTTATCACCATAACACAGCTGTTGCCTCAGCTTACAGCAGGCTCCTCTACCACCAGCAAACTGATCCTTCTTCTTTAGTAGGTTCTTCACTTTACGGCAATTTAAACATGGTCTGAAAAGTGCCATGACTTTATTTCTTAAGCTGGAACTTTTTTGGCCATGTCTCTGACCTGATCAATTCTCTCAATAGAACAGTCATTAAAAAAAAAAAATATAGCACAATTGTTTGCCAAATTCTCACCTCTCTGGCAAGACACCACTGAGTAATTACACAGACACTGCCTGATGGACACCATTTGTCACCATTCCATGTGAAATGTCATGGTTCCTGCAGAGCTGGGAGCTTGTCCTTGCTCTGCTGAGCCTCCACATCCAAGCAGAGGCTGATACCTCTGTGACTTGTCTGGGTGCAAATCCCTGAGAGGTTAAATGAGAGAAAATGTTTGCTGTGTGGTGTAGGTATATATGTGTTTGCTTCACATTTGTAGCTAAATTCTAATGAAATTTCTAATTGTAGCTAAATATGGGTTGGCCCCATATTTGCAGCATAGTTATAATGAAAAAAGGGATAATAAAGGTTTGTGGGGAGCTGTTTTCCAGTGTCAAAACAGCACATCCAACAAGCCCAGGGGAGAGTCCTAAACTCTGAATTAATCAGAGGATAACATCAGCCTCCCTGTGCCCCTGCAGAAAACCAAGGTTCCCTTCACACTTCTGAAAAGAAATTATGTCAGTGAAGTTATTATGTTTCTGTAGCTTTAAGTAACTGTCACGAAGACAATTTCAAAGATAATTTCAGATGGCTTATTGGATTTGCTTCTGAAGCAAATTGTGTCATTGCAAAGACAAAACAAAAATCCCCACAACATTAGAGCTGCTTTAATTGCCTCCTAATGCATGCTGTTACCAAAATTAGAAACATGATTAGAATGAAACAGGTTTTTGTAAAAGATCTTTTTTCATTAGCGTTATCGTGTTGCCCTGAATGATTCTTGTATTCAGACAAAAATGTAACTGGCTTGTGATACAATCTTGTTATGAGCCTGTCAGTTCATATTAGAACATGTTTGTTTGGTTGGTTTTTTTTCTCCCCCTCCCCAATTCAGTTGGCTTCTGAAGTGACCTCAAGTTCACTTAGGTTTGAAATTGCCTTCCAGTCTACAAGTTGGAGTACTTTGAGCTGGAAGAATGAGAAATAATTTGGTATAAAATGTCTAAATAGTATTAATTTTATTAATAGCATGCAGATGAGTTTACACAAAAAGCACACGGACAGATGGTTTCTTTTTACCTGTGTCATTGAGCAAGGAAATGTGATATGAAAGGGTGATTTGAAATGCTCTTTTGACTGCACCAGCTCTGGAAATAGTTTAGGCAAAATCTGCTGCCACAGGTGTTGGAATGCTGGTGGAGTTAATGACCAGTGCAGATCCACGGGGAAGGTGTGGGTACAATACAGCCTCAACCTGGTTCTGTGTGGAGCTTATTTAAATGACAGCTTTTTGTTTAATTTTTTGTGTTCTTAATACAAAACCACTTAAGCCTTCTGAGCTTTTAGAGGCTTGCAGAGGATGTTGAGAGGGAGCAGCTCTTGCCTGTGATTCTGTCATTATCCTGCCCTTGCCCCCTTTGCATCCACACTTTCATTACTTGGGAACAGTTTGGGGGCAGAATTGAACTTTTTGTAAGGATCTGTATAAAGAGAAGTCCAAGCTGTAATTCTGCTTGGTGTTAGAGTGGCCTTGAATAAAGGCTCTTTCTTAACTAACTACAGGTATTAATTTTTTTGGTCTTTAATTAGCCAGAGTAATACCAAAGTTCTCATGCTATTTCTTATTCCTGATATTGCTTCAAAGGTGTTCTAGTAACATTGTTTAATATCTCCTAATTTGATTAGGAATGTAATCAGACTGTTATATAGCTGATTCTCATATTTTACTACTGATAATTAATTATTGAAATGCAAAACATGCACATTCTGTACTAACTATCAGGATCCTCTTGTATTTTTGTATGGCTATATCACTTTGGTTTCTTTTATCACTTCTGCAGTACACCTACTAATGTGTGATTTTTCATCAAGACAACACTTACACACATTGCTCTGGTGATTAGCAGTTTACTTTTTTCCTTATAGAAAATGATTAAATTTCCTTACCAGTAAATTAGTGTTAATGCAGAGTCTAAGCAAAGGCTTTATTATTACTTTTCCTAGCACAGAAAAATACCAGTTTCCAAAAATGTCTCTAAACTTGGAGATAAATTTTTTCCTATCTCCATTTTCATCTGTTTTCTCATTAGCTCTGTGCTTTTCACTGTCTTTCCCTTCCCTTTTTGTACTGGGGTTTGTTTTGGTAGGAGGTGTTCTTTTCCTGAGAAAGAGGAATGATGATCCTTGAACCTTTAAAATAATTATTTAATTAAACTCTGGTTGTATCTTAATATTTCCCTGAGACCCCAACATGCTGAATGTGATGCTGAGGAATGAGAACACCTCCTCAGAGGGTTTGCCAAGGTAATTGCTCTTAGACACTGTACTGGGAGTTTTCTCCTGGGGTCTTTTGCAGACACCAAAATAGAAGGATCTCCACTGATTTTGTTGCTGTTTTAGGCATACAGGTATTTCGGAGTTGGGATGTAAAAGGCTCTCTGAGAATTTCTCTGAAAGGAAATCCTATGTGGTACTCTATACTTTTCCCTCTAAGAACCCAAAAAACTCCCCCCCCCACTCCTTGCCCCCCAAACTAAAACTCTTCCCCAAAAGACAAAGCTCTGCTGCAAGCTCCCTGTGGCTGGAATCTACTTTTATTAAGAGAAGGCACCTTCACCAGCAAAATAATGCTCATGCTCCCCATCCAACTGCTTTCTTCTCCTCCCAGTTCCAGTGTTCCCTTTGGATTCACCAGGGGTATCTGTTCCCATGTTAAACAGGTCATCTTCAGATTGAAACATCACAGTGATATCTGAACTCGAACAAAAACAGTTCATTTGTAATACATTGTGAATGATAAACAAAAAAAATCTGTCTGGAACCAACCTATTATAAAGTCTGATCAGTTCCTATTTCAAGTGACACTCAGCAAGAGCAATTCTAGCTCTGTAATACGTGTGACAGCAATTTCCAGAGTTCCTGCTATTGTGTGGCGTGAAATTGTCTTGTATCCAACTTCCACAGACAGAAATTTGATCTGATAATCAGAGCAGTAAAACTGCATCCTGCCAGCTCGTGACCTGGGAGCAGGGATGTTTAAAGTCACAGGTCACAGTGTCACTGGGTACAGATATCTACCATGAGTGTCTCCAGAAGAACAGTGGCTTTTAGCCTTTGGGTTGACTGAAAATTTATTTTAAGCAAGGCTCCATCCTTATGACATGAGTCACTGGCATTTCTGCCCAGCCCTGGCACACTGGGAGAATTAGTTGTATTGTTTCAGAGGCAGGGGAAATGTTTTCAGATTTAAAGGATAAATGGTTATGTGCAGCAGTAATCAGTTGTTGCAAACATTATTCTAAATCAGGCTGATTAATGTTTGCATTATGATGGATTCCAAATGGACACAAATCTGGATGTTATGTTTTTGGCAGGGAGCAAAGACCACGTGTTTTGACTGCTTGGGTTGGTTCAGAAATTGATGTTCCCTTTTGATCGGTTCCTGTAAAGATCTTTTTTTCCTTTCCAAATGCCTGGAAGGAAAGATGCACAACAACATTATTACTTTATATGGTCCAGACATAAAAACTGACCAAACCTGAGGTTTTGATCTATGGGAGAGTAGACTTGTTTAGACATCCTGACAGTTTTGCAGGAGGTTGTTAATCTTTGAGACATTTGTGCTCTGTTACCTGAATATCCTTCTCTTGGATGAGATAATCCAGACACCAGTCAAAAATGCCTGGAAGAGCATGTATTTATATGCAGCCTTGACTTTGCACTGTGGCTAACTCATTTTCCATACTCATGCGATTCAGACTGAGTCCCCTGAGGGGTGGGAAGTTGATGAAGCAAAAATGAAATGTAAAACAACTTTCTAAACATCTTTACCGCGAATCAGGAAAGTTTTGTGTTCCTCTGCTTCATGAGTCAGAACGATGCATGTTTATAAAGCCAGCAGAATGGAGGTGTTCTGGGTCTATTGGGTAGGTATTTTTAATATTTTTTTTATCCTTCTCTGCTCCAAAGCAGATGGCATAGAAAAAGGTTGGCTCTTATTTTTTTTTTTAATGTTGTTCTCATTTACTTTTATCTGCTTTTAATCTTTTCAATGTTATCTTCTGCATTGCAGCTTAGTACCTTTAGCTGCCAGATGTTTGTCAAAATGTCATCTTGCCCTTTCTTATTTTTCTCTTTTTATTGACCCAATGAGTATCCAAATGTAAGAAACTGCAGGTTATTGTAGGCATGGAAGAGAGATATAAAGACAGATTTAAGGGATGGTTTGAAGCCATAACATCAGCAACTTCTGTGGAGCCTTTCCAGCTGGGAAACTGCACTTGTGTGTGTTAGGCTGGAATTTGTGTTACTCTCCGGGCATTCAAATTTGTGTGATTTCCTGTGAGCTCAGGAGCTTCTTTCTGGGTGATTATGTTTATCCTTGGGTTCTGTACACTTTGGGGATGTGTTGTAACAGTATTGAGTTTGGGTATATCTGTAGATATTAATTTCTTTGGCTGGAAATATTAGTAATGATGAAATTTTGGAGAACTCTAGTAAATCTTGAGTTCATGTTTAATACAGAGCTCTTGAATCAGACTAATCTGTAAAGCAGAGTAATGCACCTGATGTTCACAGCAGGCATTTGGAACACCAGTGGAGACAGGGGTAGGATAAATCACTCTGAGTAAGGGTTTAATTAATTGCACTTTGAATTCCTATAAGAGATACTGTCTTTGTGTGGTGAATACCATCTCCTTAATTTCACATTCAGTTTTAGACTGGGTAACAAATAAACCTCCCATTGCCCATGGATTGACTTTAAAAAGTTTCAGTCTTATTAGAGAACATTTGATTATAGACTAATTTGCTGTGCATCTCTTAAAGAATTCAGATTGATTCTGAGGGATGTGGGCAACTTTAAATTCTCTTACTCAGCCAAAAGAAAGTTGCATCCCCATGGACTTAAACTTATTAATGAACCCTTTCCATCAGCTTTCCAGCAGTGGCTCTATCTTGACTGTGTTGTTGTTGGAAATAAAGCATTTTAGCCATCACTTGAGGTTCATTATGACTGTTTTCAGTAAATAAAGAAGGATAAAAATATATACCTCTTAAAAGTAGCTGAAGGTAGTTTTGTGGCTGTAGTAAGAACTAAGGAATTAAATTTCCCTGAATAAGTTGGATCAGACTAAGTATATTCATACATGTAGAGAGAGAGNGAATTTCCCTGAATAAGAGAAGGTGGCTTTTATCAATTACAGAAGCAGTGGGATCAGACTAAGCATATTCATACATGTAGAGAGAGAGCCAGATTCTCATAAATGCCCCTTCTTTGGGTGCTTCTTTACATACCTCCCATCTTATTTCAGGCTTTGGCTCTATCTGACCTCATTTTCCTGGTTATTTCAATAGTCAGTGAAGAAGATTAAGCATTTTTTGCTTATATACTTGATCTTTTCTTTATATACAATCTTAAAATAGGTCTGAATACTCAAATTAAAGAAACATTTCACTTGCCATGGATCAGAAGACTAACACTGGGGAGACCACATTTTGAGAAGCCAACTTGTGGACAACTGCTGGATCATGGAATGTGGAATAGATGCTTGTGTTAGCTCAGTGCTGAGATTCCAAGCAGTGCTGCTTTGCAGGAAGGATCCACATAATTTCACTCTGCACCTCTGCAAGGAATTATCTGTACAGTGGAATCCCTTAACCACTGTGCAAGGCTGATCTCTGTTTCAGGAACGCAGCTTGACTATCAAAGTTATGCCAAACCAAAGACCTTGATGAAGTTCAGGCTGTATTCCCATGTAAACATTCATTTCTGAAGATAGCAGATTATTATTTCTGTGAAGAATTAGCTCTTGGATGTTACCACTTAAGTCTTTGCCTGTTGGGAATAGGAAGCTTATAAATCAGACAGGATGAATTTTCACTGGCAGTTTTTTCTGTTGATTAAAGAAACAAATCTTTCCTTCAGTCCCACTTGAAGGAAAACATTAAATAGTGTAAGTAAAAATCTGCTTTGATTTTCACAGGTGACTGCAGACTGTTCTTATCTTGGTACAGTTCTTTCTCAATATATTATACTCTTCTTTAGACGTATTGCAGTGAGGTTAAATTCTCTAATGAACTATTCAGCTGTGTATGAGAGCACAGCTGTTAATCCAGAAATTTTCAGTAATTAATCAGGACTATATCTGTTATGTAAAAGTGACTGTAAGGTGCATCCAGCTCCAGGAATCAAAGTGACCTGTGCAAACTGTGATCTTCATCCTCTGAAACTGTGGACAAAAACATAAATATAACTTCCACTCACCTTGTACACAGGAGGACTTTCACCTTCAAAAGCAATCTCTGAATTGGATTTTTCAACTTTTTTTTTTCCTCTGAAAATTAGATGGTATGGGTTTGAAACAATCTAGCCCTCAATGTAAGTTAGTTATGCCTACCTGCCTTAGCAAAAGTATTTATCTTTTCTTCTCTTTTTTTACCCTCTTTCTATTTTTTTTCAACATATACCATTATCTACCACACCAGGGAGTAAAATAAGTTAAGTAAAAGGAAATCATGGTTAAAATCACAAAGTCAAGAATTAGCTTTCACTTTGGGGGGGAAATTATTGAGCACAAAGCAAAATACATTTTAGCGAAGGAAATAATGAGAGACTTACTTATGAAAAATACAATCATTTTAGAAAACCTTGTATACAGTGAGTAATAATCAGTTCTCCATAATATTAAAGAAGGAGCACTCTAAATTTTTTTTGACATCCCTAATCATGGAGCCTGGGGAGCCGTACAGAACATTTGCATTAAATTACTCCTCATTTTCCCAGCCCTATCTGCCCCTTCCTTGGGTTTCGCTGCCAGTATTTGTGAATTTGGCAGAAGCCTAAAGATTTCATGGCTAATATTGTTGTCTCCTGCCAGGAATATCAGAGTGAGGTGCATTAGATGCTGCATGGCAATTAAGGGTTGAGGGAAATCACGCTGGTTTCCATGTGTGGCACCCAGGTGCCATCGCTTGTATCAGATTACTTGGGTGGTGTAGCAGAAGATGTTCCCATGCATCACTTCTGATATTCTGGTATTTCTGTCAGAGCTGGTTTTCTGATATTTCTCTTAGAGCTGGGTATTTCTGTCAGGTGAACTCTGGAAATTGCAGGCTCACCTCCTCCCTGCCAGAGTGCAGTGGCAGAGGGATGGAGCAGCTCTCGTGTCTCTGTGAGCTGTGTGGGCCTGCACTGTGCTGCTTTTCCCTTGATTGCAGAGCAGGCAGCTCTGCCTGACATTTCCTGCTGTGGCCTCGCATTCCCTTTCCCCAGTGCCATTGTCTGGGCTCCCACCTCAGGATTGTTCAGTGGGGCTTGCTCACAAGTGGTCATTCTTGGCCTAATTCTGCTTGCATTTTGTGCTTTTTCCTACAACAAAAGTGGTGCCAACCCAGCTGTATCAGCAGAATAGCTCTCTCCTGGGGCAGGTCCAGCCCTGTAGGAATGCACTGAATGCATGCAAGTATTGCCCATGAAAACCAGGCTTTTTCTGCACCTTTTTAACACAAGTAATCACATTAAGTCAAAACCAATGTAGTCAGTGGTGAAAACTTTCATACTTTTAGGGGATAAAACTCTCACTGTAGAAATGCATTAACACAAGGGCAGGTGATGATGGGACAAGGGGGAAGAGCCTTAAGCTGAAAGAGAGCAGATGTAGGTTAGATTTCAGGAGGAAATTCTCTCCTGGGAGGGTGGGGGGCCCTGGCACAGGGTGCACAGAGCAGCTGTGGCTACCCCTGGATCCTGGCAGTGTCCAAGGCCAGGTTGGACAGGGCTTGGAACAGCCTGGGAGAGTGGAAACTGTCCTTGCCCATGGCAGGAAGAGCTTTAAGGTCCTTGCAATCCAAACAATTCTATGATTCTATGAAGGTTTATTAGCATTACTCATTTACAACTGATTATAAAAACAACCCCAGTGTCTTTAGAGAAATGGTGTGTCTGCTTTTGAAAATCAGAACTAAACATGCCCAAGAACCGTGTAACAAACCCAAGTGTGCCCATGTAGAAAGGTCCCCCGTGGCTTTTAACTGAAGCCTGTTCTGCTGGCCAGGATGCTGCAAGCTCAGGAATCTTCCCCCTGCTTGCTGAATTAACAGAGGTGGAATGCATGTTCCCTCCCTGGGCTATAATTATAGATGACACCCTCAGGAAAAAGACAAGTCTGGAGCATCTGGGTTGGGACTTCTGAGATGGAGTGAAACAAAATTTCAATTAAGTGCAGTGGATTAGCACTGTGGAATTGATATTCTAAAGGAAAGGGAAACACTTCAAGGAAACATTTGAATATTTCCCCAGTAAAAATTACTATAGACCTCAAGTGCCAAAACAAGCAACCAACCCACTGGAATTGTCTAAATGCCATATTTTCTCATTACTGAACCATTGTGGTTTGATATTAAATATTAAGCACTTTGGCATTATGTAACTCAATATTATGCAGATCAGAACATTAATTCTTCTGGCATCACTGAAATCAGGTTTAAACAAAAATAGATGCCCTTGAACTGTTTTATTCTTGGTAAAACTGCCTTTTCTAATAAAAAGCTCCTGTGTTGAAAACTAACTGGTCAGCTCTGTGTTTCAGCAAAAATTATCCCATTTGTGTCTCTCTGGCTCTCTCCCAAACTGTTTCTGCTACCAGAACTTGATTTCTATTTTCTGGTCTGCAGAGAGGGTAAAAGTTTTTGGCATGCATATCTTCATGCATGCTGTGTAAAAAAAGAAATAATAATAAATATCCATTAAGGGCTCCTCCCATTATTGCTTCCTCTGTTGATATGACTTAATGTGGTATAGATTAAAATTAAGATTATCCTTGTGAAAATACACAATGTGATTCAGGCATCACAGGGACCCCTTTTAAGTTATTGTGGGGCACCTCCTGAAGCCTCACACCAAGGAAAGCCTCTCTGGGCTGAGGTAGGTAAATCTCATTTCCAAGAGTGGAAAGATGTTAATAATTTAGCAGTTGTTGGGAGTTCCAGTGCTCTGTGAAACGTGCTTTGCTCCAAATTTAGGGTTTCCATCACATTCTGACCTAATTGGAGAATTCTGACCTAATACTTTTGCATCTCTTGCTGAAGCAGAGTCCCTAAGTGGGCTATTTCAATGAGATAGAACATCCTCTCGTCCTTGGTGCACAGAGCTAAAGTCATTGAACTCAAAGGAAGAACTACTGAGGGAAAATATTTGGTATTTGCTATGTAGTAGTTTAGACCTGGGTGATCACCATGCTTCTTTTTGACTTTAAGATCTGTGTCACCTCAAGAACTGTAGAATTCCAAGAAGATTTATAATTGTTTCCTAGGAAATAGTCCCAGGGATAGTATCACTACAACACTATAGGGAGCCAGAGCAGTCTCAAGCTTCATCTGTCATGTAGGACTTCAGTCTATTGAAGAACCTCCTGCACAGAGATTTCAGGGGGGAGATTAAAATTAAAAATGCAGTCTGAAACACTCCAGTGATTTACCACAGAGTTTGCAAAAGCAACAGGACTTCTAAGTCTACCTTCTCTTGCTGTATCTTTCTCATTTATCACAGCCCTTCAAGGAGTTCTTCTTTGGGAGAACGCAATTCCCTGCTTGCTATTATGTCTTCTCCTTGTGATCATGAATCCAAAGTACAGAAGAGCTGTTGGATGGGAATTCTCTTCTGAAAGGCTGGGGAAGCTGCCTCAGGAGTAAAGTTACCAGTCTGATACATTTTTTCATCCACATTTCCTGGCTTCTTTCACTAAAGACTCAATATGGGATCACTGCTGTGGGATCTCAGCTGGCAGAGGCAGCTCTTCCCTGTGGCTTTTGTTTGCCACACAGGCAGACTTGGTATTGAAATGGGCTCTGAGAGCAAAGTGGGAAAGGGAAAAATCCCCTGCTCTGTGCAGGTGGGCAACAGGAAAAATCGTGGATTGGTGAACAAACCTGGCTAAAGTGTTCTGGGAACACCACAGGAGTGTGAAAAGGATGGACCTATTTGATGGTTATTTGCTCTGTGTGCTCACTCCATGTCAGCTCAGCAGGCTGGAGTCTCTGGGAGTGGGAACATTGCTCTGAGTGGAAAAGAAATCTTTGGGCAGCAGGATATCCTCCTAATAGGATTGCTGTGTCTATCCAGGAGATGTTTTTGAGGCAGCGAGAAAAGGATTAAGAAAATTATCAGCAAATTATATTGATATAGAGCATTTTTATAAGACAATCTCAAAAGGACTTAGTTTAAAGGTGTATTAGCTGAGAAGAAAATGTTTAGAGCTGAAGTTTTTTTTGTGTGTGTGGTTTTTTTTTT
>VWZU01000801.1:419456-537062 GCA_013397095.1 Sterrhoptilus dennistouni
TTTTTTTTTTAAATGAAGTCTTCTAAATGAAAAACTCCTGTAAATTTGTTCTTTATAGAAATGAAAAATACTGCCTGTGGAGCTGCTGGTTGTTCATTATTCAATTGAGTACAGTGCCTCGTCTTAAAGACTGTTCTTGCAAATGACTGTTCTCCATTTCTGTCAGCCTGTCTTCACACTGTGGGACCCTCACTGAGCCAAGGCATTTAAAAGTCAAAAACTCAGTGTCTTGGTATGTTCAACACTGAATATAGTAGCAAACATACATAACATATATGTGACATTTTTGCTTTATTCCTTAATTGCTCTGGATCCTTTTTGGATTGATTACTATCATGGAAATAAATAGAAACATTCTCTCAAATCCCATTTTTAAGGCTATGACTACAAACTGAGAGGACTGGGAAAGCAGAGAGGTTAGGGAACTTTTAAACAGGAAACTGCTGGATGTAAATATGCTGGCAAGGGGAAGAATTCTTGGGGTTCTTATCTGTGACCTGATCCAAGGAGAGACTTCCAGTATACATTGGATCAAATCAGATACGGTTTGTGTGGCTTTGAAATAAGAAACATGAGAAAGAAGATAATTCCAAGGACTAACATGGCCTGGATCACTGGAGTGTGTCTCCACTGTGCAAATACATCCTAGATATAAAAAGATCAATTGGATGATCTGGTTCTCATGCTTTGCATCCTCCCTGGCTCTTGTGAAACTGTGCTGAAAATATTAGAACCTGTTCCATGATGAAAAAGGTGTTTTGAAGCATCTACTGTTGATTTAGGGAGTACGTAACTAAAACAGAACTGCAAAGAGGAAAAGGAAGGACACAAACCAATGTCAGTCAATGAAGTTTTCAAAGTCTCAGAGAAAGAACATGAAGATTTTTTTTCTTCCCTCTGGGCTCTGACTTGCTGAGGAGAAACCTAAGATAGCAGGAAATGTTTTCTATAGAAAAAGGAATATATTTCTGTAGAAAAATGGTATATTAATACTATAAAATATATATGTGTAGTCTTCACCATATAATTTATGACTTATATTAAGATACTCTGGCTTTTTTTCTGCTTTTTTATTGGCTCCTACAATATTTTAACCCTTTCTATCCATTTATTCTTTCTTGTTTCGATGCAGGAGATACCATAAATCCTCCCTTTGTTTGTGCATTGATGTAAAATTGAACAGCTCCATGTCATATACGTGCTGCTGTCCCCTGGCAAACATTGGCAGATGTTTGGGTACTTCACTCTCACTTCATGACCTGAGAAATGTGATCTCTTTTTATTATGAGGAAATATTTTGTTGCTTATCTGATCCCAACCCCATTATGATTTCTGGACAAGCTCTGATTGATTTCCATAAGTTTTGGAACGTTTCTTAAGATCTTTCCGTTCAAAAGCAGCTTGTGGCAGTGTAGAAAAAGGAATGCCATAGAGACCTTGGCAGCTTTCTCCCTGGATTTCCTCAGAGTCTCTCTCCCTTCCTAGAGTCAAGTCACAGCCTCCTTTGCTGCTCCTGCCATCCAGAAGAGCTTTCCTATAGCTCTCTGCCTCATTGATTCTCCATCTGTTTTATTCTCAGCATCTTTCTGGTGACCTATGTTCGCATCTGGTGTAAATATGCTCCTATTCAAAGTGTTTTTACTCTGTCACTTGCCATTTCAGGGGATGATTTATTATAGCAGGGGCTGTGTGCTCTGTGCTGGGGAAAGGGAGGAAATCCAGGCACGGCCTCGAGGATTTCTCAGGTCTTGCTTGAGTGGGATTGGGAAGCGCGAGGCAACGCGGCGCCGGGAGCCGTGACTGATGAATCTGTCTCCCCAAATTATGGGGTAAATGAAGGAACTGGGGATCAGACAGGCAGAGCAGGCAGCTGTGCTAGGCACATTTATTTCCTGAAAGTTGTGGAGGACCTGAGCCAAACCTCATGGATGTCAGTCAGAAGCCTGCCAGCCATTCTGAAAGACATTTGGAAACAAATGCTGGAGGTTTGACTCACTTTTCTGAGTTAGAGGACAGTGCCTTCATTACCATCCACTTCTCCTCTCCTTTTGCAGTTAGAAAAACAATATAATTCATATAGATGGAGCACCACATTACTATCTAATAGCAATTTGTATTCTAAGGCTGTTCAGATTTGTCTCTTATTTCAACTCTAGATTAACAGGGGAAAGAATTACAAAAGAATTGCTGTTGGAAAAGGAATTTGAATACAGACCAGGTGGCTAATTTGCTCCCATTAGTTAGTATGTTTAACAAGGGAGGGTGCAGTCTGCATTAAAGTCTCTGGAAGAACATCTCTATTGCTATTTAGCATTGCTGCAGAGATTTGAATTTTTGCCTGCTTTCCTTTGTGCTGGAGCATTTTTTTCCCCCAAAACACTGGGCAAAGAAAATAGCATACGGATGAGAAGTGGCATGTCTGAACAGCTACGTGTGTCTATGACATGAATTGGTACAGAAGAAGAGGCTGTATCATCATGCTTTGATAACAAGCAAATCAGGAGCAATTACTTTTTTTCTTTCAGAGAAAAGAAGATCACTTACAGTACTTCAAAATAAGACTTTTTTTTCCCCCTGGAGAATAATAATCATTCTCTGTGTAAGCTGAGACACTATCATCTCTTTCAGTCTTGCTGAGTGTGAGGTGTCTGAATGCATCTCTGCACTTAGGAAATAGATTGGATAGGCTGTGCTGATGTCACTTCTCAAGTATTGCTGACTCCTGATCCAGTTGGATCAGATTTTGATCTTTATAACACATCCTCTATTCTGAAGGAGAAAATGAGTAGAACAGATTGTTTTCCATAAGGTTTTGGCAACTAGAAAACATTTGTGAGGTGATAATGTAGTGATTGCTCATGCCTGAGTACGTAGAATGAAATTCTATAAGGAAAACACTTCATTTCCTAGCAGAAGCCCATGGCAAACAGAGGTGGCTTATACACCACAAATCACAGGTGGGGAGAGGAACCATGCTGCTATTGGACAATAAACAGCATGTTCAAATAATGTAGATTGATATTAAGAACCAAAGAGAAGTGCAAATACCAATCTGTTAAAACTAGCTTTTTTTCCCATGCCTGGCTTTTTATTTGCATTTAGTTGCTATTTTCCAATGGGATTAAAATGTTCAACAATTTCATGGTGAGGCTGATTTATTTAATACTTGAAGAGGCCACATGGAAAAAGCCTGTTCCTCTGATTATAAATACTGGTACATAATTAATGAAATGAAAACAGTTTGTTTGTAGGCAGTGGTGCAACATGCAAGAGGAAAAGCTGAGGCCTGGTTTTTTAGTTGCATCTTTGTGTGTATTTTCTTTTACTTTTAGCTTTGTTGCACCACAGCAGGCAAGAAATGTGCTGGAATGGCTTCTGAGGTGAATGGTGCCTCTCTCCATGTGTTTTTCTCAGCCAGCTGCAGTATCCAGGCTGGTCTGGCTGCTCTGGTCCTTGCCCTGCTCAGTGCCCTGGTGTCTTGGGTTTTGTAACCAAAAAAAATATTTATTCTATTCCATCTGTTAAAACCTGGTTGGGGAGATTTTTATTTATCTGTTGTAACTCCAGAAGGGAGGGGTAACTGCCTTCTCTGATAACGAGCCAGCTGTTAAAACTGGGTGGGGCATGGTTTCTTATCCAATCCACTACCCCCATGGAAATATCTTCTGTTAATGAGCCATTAAAGCTCACCAATGGCATCACACATTACATCATCCTATTGTGAGATGCTCCAGCCAAGGAGGAGGAGCCAAACCATTTTCACCCAGATAAAAAGGAGCCGCAAGTGTCACCAGACATCCAGTGTTCCCACGGGATTCCTAAAGGAAGGCTGAACCCATCTCTGGACCCCTGGCTCCACAGGGCCATCTCTGCTTCCAACAGGGCACATCTGCCACTCCAGGAGGGCTGACTTTTGGATTGTTTCCAACACCCTGACCAACAGGATGTCAGATTGTATTTCTGATTTTGTCTGGGTTTTCTAACATTTCTTGTTTGTTTGCTTATTCTCTGGTACTACAAAATTTGTATTTTTTTTTTTTTTAATATCCCTGGTAAAGAACTGCTATACCTATTCCCAAAATCTTTGCCTGACAGCCTTTTAATTGCGAATTTATAATAACTTGGAAAGGGCAGGGAGGGGTGCTTGCATTTCAGGAGATACTCCAATCTTCCCTGGCAGTTACCTGTCTATCCAAACCAAGACCCCCAGTGTCCCCTGCAGGGCTGTCCCTGCCTCCAGGCAGACAAGGTGCAGCTCTCCTGTGACATTGCAGTTTGAGCTCTGTGTCCTGGAAGCACAAACAGGACAATTTCTGCAATTTCTTCAAACCTTCATTCACGGAATCAGCCTCTTTTTTCACCTTTTAAGTTGCTCCTGAGCTATTGAAAAGCTGTTTAAGTTTCCCACCTTGCTCAGTACATTTGCCCTCTCTCCGCTGCTATTATGGCAGAGCCATGGAGGGATAGCATTACACTGGCTCCTACTGTGCCCATCAGAATTACAGGAATCAACAAAGCAGCTGTAAACCCTGTGCTAGGAGCAAGCCAACGATGGAAAAAAATACTCATAATACCTGTCTTTTGGTGTCAGTTGTTGTCTGCAAGGCACAATAGAACATCTGGAAGCGAGAGCCCTCCTATTCAGGGAGCTGAAATTGCATTAGCTGCTCTGGCATAAAGGACAGGATTAGAATGACAGACCTCCCCACTGAAATATTTGCTTTTGAATAAACTTGTCAAATGCAACAAGGGGTGTCATGGCAAAACTTTCCTGCCTCTGCTGCGAGAAGAGCTTCTGTTCCTGTGATGACAAGAGAGCTGTGTTTAATTGAGCTGCATTTTGCTGCTGTCTGCTGTAGGCAGATACAATGAAAGGGGACAAAGGCCAAGTTCAATTCATTGCTATCAAGCTTCCTTTCTTCTAGGAGCAGGTAACAGCAAAACAATTACTGCAGGCTTAAGGCAGGTGTGTTGTGGCGAGAATGGGGGAAGCAAGAAACTGCTGCAGTGGCTTCACATTAATTTATGCTCAAGAGACATTCACCATTCTTTATGGCACGACAGGGGACCCAAATATAATGGAGAATACAAACTAAGGGAGATAATGGAGAAGGAAAGCATCTTTCAATGCCTTTAGAGTTCCTGAGTTATTCCTGTTTGCCAGGATCCACTTTGGTGAGCATTCACTCATAATGAAAGCCTAGCTTACTGTGTGGCTTTGTAAAAACTAGGTCAGGTAAATTTGAGGTGCTCTTATAGCTTGATTCATCTTTAAACTATAGATCAAATAGTTCTAATAAAAAACTCTAAAAGGGTAGATTTCTCAAAACTTGCATGCCATTCAGGACATTAAAACTAGACAAAGACCACAGGTCTGGCTTGTAGCACTTTAGGAAGTTATGTAGGCAGCTTGTTGATAATTGATACACTTTAAAACGTGGTCCTGACTTAGAAATGCTTATCTTTGCTCTTGAGATTGCTGTTTGTCCCCAATATTTATTCCTGTTTGCTTTAGATTACTCTGTAAGAAAAAACAATACGGTTTTCACATCTTGTTTGGGTGTTGGAAAAGCATCTCCACAGCTGGGCAGAGGCTTTGTCTGCCTCACTCAGGGAGTTTGGGCACTAGAAACAAACCTGTTGCATTTGTGCAGTTTTCTTTGTGGGCTGAAGATTCATCCTCCTTCCTCATAGGGTTGCCCAGCCTGTCCTGGGATACCTCACTACTGTTGTGTCTTGTTTGTGCCACCTTGGTGTGTCCATAGAACACTGTGCTGAACCAACTCAGGGGTTATTTGCTGCTATAATAATGACAAACATTAACAAAATTAACTAAAACTCAATGCTTCAATGAGCCAGTGACGTGGAGCACTGCAGGAAACAAAAGTGTCCTTTCTGATTTCTTCTAGAGAATTTTGCCCTTTTCTCCTCCATTTAGAAATCAGAAATGGGAGTGTATTTTAGATTGTGTCATCTCTAATGAATACACCTCAGTTTTGAAAGATTAAAGAAGAACTCTTTCTTTGGTGCCAGTTTAAAAATGAGATTTGGGGTGAGACTTGATGGCCTCGAGGTGCCTCATCCATGAGCCCCTTTGGCTGCAGGGCAGGAACAGATCCAGAGGGGCCACTCAGGTGGAGCTCCTGTCACACACAATGAGGGAGACAAAATTCCTGGCTCCCAGGACATTGTATAGCAATTGAAACATCATGTTCAGCTAATTTGAATGAATTCATATAATTTGGCTCTTAAACAAAAAGTGAAGCACGCTGATTTGGGAGTCTTAAATGCTTGTTTTCTTCAAAAATGGTAAAACAAAGTGATTTAACACTTCCAGGATGGTTTTTTTTCCCACACACTTCTAAATTTACAAAATGTTTTGTTGGTTTTTATGGTTGCAGGGTTACTTCCATGAAGCAGTTGATATTGCCCAGGGGAGGGGAAAAAATCACTTTTCAAATCTTTCTTACTATACTGTTTTAAGTTATATCCAACAGATGACAACAAATATGATTAATATTAATAGAATGGAATGGTTTTATTTAATTTATTCTTTGTGAAGTCCTATTCTTTTTCGTGCTTGGATCCCAGGGGAAAAAACAGTTTAAGATGATTTCTGTTCCCCATTTACTGTTTACTAGTTTCAGATGGTCTTTTGGTCTCCCACTGCAGTGCTTTAATAGTGACCTGCCTCAAAGATATGGACTTTGTTTGTTCCCTGAGCTCTTCACAAGCACAAAGGTCTTTATCAATTATTCAGCAGAAATTTTCTCTCTGACAAAACTTTCCCTTGATATCTTAACACAGCCCTCCTCATCCACTGATTTCTTGCATCCTTTCAGCTTAGAAGTCAGTTTCTATTAATGAGTTAACCAAGCTAATAACTTCTATCTCTTAATGTGTTTAATGTACTTCAGCAAGAGTTAATATTGTTGTGGAGGTGAAGGTTATAAAGTGTGTTGGTCTGGTGTGGCAGCTGCAGTGCAATTTCCAGGGGAAACTGGAATTAAATATGATTGTGTGTGCAAGGGTATGAAAAATTCTCTGAAAATACTACCTGTAAGCACACAGACCACCTGAATCTTCAGACCTGGCACCTGGACACTCCTTGGAGTGAGGTGGTTGCTCCTGTCTCTGTCCTGGCTGTGGAGGGAATTCAGGGACATGAGTCCCTTTCAGCTGTCCCATAATCCTGGCAGCCTCTGGGATGGAGGATAAGGGAGCAGAAATGAAAGGCAAAAAAAAAAAGAGAACCCAAATCTAGGACAGAGGGGTAGCTAATGAGAAAAAGGAAATTGCTAAGTGAAAAGGCAAGGAGATTAAATAAAAATAAATGGGATAGGATTCTGGCTCTGTCACAGAGCCTTTCCTTAGGGGTTAGGATGGATTTTGCCCTTGTTGGTTGAAGGAATTCTCCATCCTCTAAGCCAACTACAGCAAACTATGAAAAAAGAGCAATTATTTCTTCTTTCTTGGCTGCTTTTAACAGTTTTTGGTAAGCATGGAAACAATATGAACTGTGTTAGTGAAACAAATTGGGTGCCAAGAAACCCTGGTGCCCTTACATAGGATAGAACAGCCCACAGCCTGAGAACTCTGTGAGCTGTTGGGGGCAGAACCACAGAACACTCTCTGTAATAGCTCCTGGGAGCTTTCAGAGCAAGCAGGACAATTTTTCCATGTCCTCCCCCTCGTTTCTCCTTCAGGTGCTCTCTGTTGTGGTTCTTCCCCCTTAGGCTAATTGATTTTCCCAGAGTTTTTCCTCTAGTTTTTATCAGTTGATTAGAAAAAAAACCCAGAGCCAACCTGCAAGTGCCTTCTTATCTCACTACATGAGAATAAATTATAGCAGCAAACTCTTGATTTTCAGGAACTTTTCTACCAGTAGATACCTATTACCCCATCTATTGTGTCTACTTTTCTGGATTTCACTGTTTTTTTAAAAGATAAAAAGTGAAAAATGAGTGATTTCCCAGACATCTGATCAAATAATTTCCCATTCTCCATCTGCTCCATATAATATTTGCTCCTCTTGCTACTTGGTATTTATTTCTGTGGCCAATGGATGCAATAAGGAATTGTAATTTAATTGTTGGCAGAAGTTAAGATCATCCTCTCATTTGCACTATGGCTTTGCTTTTCAAAATTTCCTTTGTCTCTTATAATGCAGATCTCTACTTTGAATTAAAATTGTAAAATTATCTCCTGTGTGGATTTGAAAGCCACTGTCACAGCACAAACATCTTTCAAGAGCTTTATTCTTCAATCTTGTGTATTAAGCCTGACTTTTTGTTAGTTACTAATGAAGCTTTTGCCGTCGTCAAGGCACTAATGAGTGCAAAAGGGAAAAGACAACATTGTAGCATATGTGAACTTAGAGAATGAGTTTTAATTGATGGGTTGTAGTTCACCATTTGGAAAATCCGAGCCTTCTGGAAGCCACGGGTGGCGTGCTTTGTTCACTGCTGCTTCTTCAGCAATAAAGAACTTTCTGTCAGTGCTGGAAATCACAGAACTGAAAGTTTGTTATGATTTTCCATGGTGCAGAAAAAGACATAATACCTGGATGTTTGCCCTAAATATATACCTGTAAGTTCACCTACTTAGCCTAATTAAAAAAAGAAAAAATGAAATTGCAACTTTTTAATTCTTACATTTTGCAGCCATTTCTTCCTTCTGTCCTCTAGAGAAAGTGTCTCTTTCTTTAAATTTGATAAATTTGCTGAAGCAAACCACAGAGCCTCCCTGCTTTGTGTGTTAATTGCATTATTTTCATTTACAGATGGGGGAACATGGGGAGGTTAAGTGGTTTGCCTGTGGTGTGGCCTGAGTTTGTCTCTTGAGAATTGAGGAAGGGAAATCCTTATCACAGTGACTGGGAGCATTGGGAATAACCAAGAGGTCTAGGAGTGAAACCTGGCGCCTGCTACACCTTCTGCACTAAAATGTCACTACAAAGGAGGGAAATACAGGTGAAAACATTCATGCATTAAAATGAGGCTCCAAATGACCCAACTTGCTGTGCCTTCTGGTTTGATTTTGGCTAAGTTCCTAATCCAGTTTCCCACCAGAGAAACTCCTACTGCGAATAGCTGCTCCTTAATAATAGAATATTACTTTACTGATTAATATTTGTTGGACACTTAGTCTAATTACGGTTTCTCACAGCTACTTTAATTACTATAATACGAGGTTTAACTTAAGCAAAATATTCCAGATGAGTTTAGCGATGCTTTGCAACTTAATTCTGTACATGGGAGCGTGGCAGCTGACTGTGGGGAGAGAGGAGAACACGCTCCTTCCCGAGCCCAGGACACGTGTTTCTGAACGATAAGATGTGTCAGTATTTTTGTTCCTGAATCAAAAGATGTAATACTGAGGATTTACAGAATCTGAGAGCTCTGAAACCTCAGCCTGGGGAATAGCTGCAGTGAACATGATTAACTGGATAAAGGGGAGCTCTGCGCGGCGCGGTTGAGGATGTCAGTGTTTACTCACTAATTGAAATTGGAGAGGCAGAATTAAAAGCTTGTGATTAGTAAGGGATGCCAATACCTTTGAGGGCGAGCTCCTATCTTTCCAAATGTGCAGAGGAACACGGGATTGTTGTTCTTGGTGAGAAATTGTCCTATTTCTTCTATGTCATTTGCTTTGAAAAGCAAGATAAGGAAATAAGGCTTTGGAAGAAGTTAGCAAATAAGTTTTTCTTTCCAGGATATCCCATTTTAAACTGGAGGTGTAGTCCACATCCGTATTTGTTGAATATCTTGGTGGAAAGTACAAAATACTTGGACTGGATTTCTGTAGCAAATGTAAACACCTTGTCAGAGCATTGATGAAGGATAACAGGTATGAAAAAAAGTGGAGGATTCACTAAAATTGTGACCTGGCACCTGTAGCTCTCAGCTCTCTGTACATCTGATGCTGTTTTACACCACAACAACACAAGACTCCGACCTCAGTAGGGTGAAAATCACTCCTTTATTTTTGGGACGTGTCTCCCTTTTATACTATTTTACACTGACCAATTTGATTGGTGACACAAAGACAAACCTCTTCACTCGCATTGGTCAGACCAGAGGGACATCAAGAAGAAGTCTCTCCTAGGGAAAGGAATGAAAACAACGTTTACAGTTACAAAAACACTTCTCTTGCTTTCAGAAAATTCCCTGGGAAAATAATTTCAGAAAACCAAAACATCTCAGGCATGAACCAGGTTTGCATACATCCCCAGTGCCTTTTGCAGATCTCACTACTCAATTTCCTCTCTTATAAAAAAAATACTTGAAATCAAAGTATGTTCTTTATTATTGAGAACAACGTTATCAGTTAAAACTCAAAACACAACAGATTTTTGTGCATCCATCCTGTTATATCAGGAATGATGTCCTTGAAGTCCAACCTGAATTCTGACATATTTAATATTTATTTACCATAAACTTGCACTAGAAGTGCTTGAACTGCATATTCAAATAGAGGACTTGAATGCATGGTTGATAAAATGCCTGATAAGACAAATGTTGTGGGAATAAATCCTTCTCATTTTTTCAGGGGCTCAGACTTCACTGAAACTTTGTTCTCCTCTTCTGAAATTGTTTATATCAGTTTAGGGAAATAGTAATATATGTAGCTTCAGAAACACTCCTGCTTCATAAGATGTAGGCAGGCATGGGAATTTGATTATGGAAAAAGGGTCTTTTACAATACTTAAAAAAAGAAAAAATCAGGTTTCTGGTTTTGCATAATGCTGGTTTATTTTGAAGTGTCATGGTCTATGCTTTCACTCTTGCAAACTGATTCTTATTTAGGAGATGAAAGATTGAGCAAATCAGAATATTCTTGTATAATTTAAACTGCCTGATAATGTGCTAGAGCCTCCTAGAATTCAGGCCCAAACATTAGGCATTGATTTAAAAAAAGGCATTTAAATAATTTTAAATTGTTCAATGCTGAGCATGATCAGCACCCCAATCATTTTCAAATAAAAGTACCTATAAAAATTGAAGCAGATGAATAATTTTAAATTACTTTATACTGTGCAAGCACAGAGCCCCAATCACTTTCAGACTGAAGCACATACCAAAAAAAAAAAAAAAAAAGATTGAAGTACTCCAGTAAATTTAAATTGCTATATACAAGGAAAAGGGCCTTTAAATTACTGGATACTTGAATTTTTTCTTTAAATTTTCTTATTTTTATGTACTACCCAAATAGATTTACTTTATGAAAATGACCCAAACAATCTGATTTTATAAACTTGCACAATATTACATTAACCTCTGTTCCACGTAGTGATGTAGGGACATTCCACAATCAAATGTCACATATCCTGCGTTAGGAATTCTGAGTACTATTATTATTATTATTATTAAAGCAGGATCCAGGGCAGAGATTTACATTTTTCACAACTTCTCATGTGTTTTATGTTTATTGTTTGTATCTGCTGCCAGTTGAATGTCATGTGGAACAGCTGATTAGTTTGGCCAATACACATAATTATAGACCAATTAAGTGTACTGGAAGTGCCATCATCAGAGTTTAGTGGGGAGGCTGCAGTGGCTTCCTGACCACTGCAGGAACTGCACTTGATTTAAACAGTGGATTCCAAAAGCAAATTATAGTTTATTGTAGAGGTTCCATGGTGAACTCTGTGGGATACAATGTCTGTTCTTGTGCCCCGGGACTGGCAGCTGTTCCTGCACCTAAGGAAAATACTGTTCTCATGGCTACAGATCATTTTTCTATGATTATTGTTTCTACAATAAACAAAAAAATCCCCTTGACATCTTTAGCAATTACCATCCAACGTGTCCCAGAAGCACCGTTCCTTGATAGTTGAAAAAAAAAAAAAAAGTTCTTCTGTAAAGAAATAAGGAATAAGTATTTTACAGGGTATTACTGAGGCTTTCTCCAATACTCCTGAGATCTCATTCTCAACGTGTCAGGGTTTTCTTTGACTACCTAATACATGTGAGGTCAATAGTTGAATCTTTTGCATAAAAGATTTCATTCAGCTTTTAAATTGCAAGCAATTATAAGAGAGAGGGTTATGGACCAAGGTCTTAGTTCCACATTATTTATGTTCTAATTAACTTACCAGACTGATTTTTTCCCCTCCCTGCTTTGGCTACTAAGTGTTGATCTTTAATAGTTATCTGTTCCTAGCATTAATGGGTTTTATTTCTTTGGAAAGGTCATTCTTGATGTAATGTCACTGTTAACACAAGGGAGCCTGTAAGTTTTAGACATTTTGCTTGATTGTGATGAGCTCAAAAATATTGAACTACTTGCTGTCATTCCCCTGGGGGTTGCTTTCACTCAGAAGAGTTTAGTACAAGTTCTTTCTAATTTTTGACTGTGTTTTTGCAATTCATTAAAAGTACTCCTCAATGAGCAGCTGACATAGCCAAAAAAACCTGGGTTTGTTTTTTTTTTAGTTTTAAATACTTTAATATTTATTTCTAGATAACTCTATGAGCTTGAGAAGTACTGCTTGCTGTAGGTAAATAATAAGATCTGGACTTAAAAAATGAGCAGTGATGCAAAAACTTTGGTCAAAATGAATCAAATCCACATATGGTTATTACTGTACTACTACTGAGATACGGTGACTGTTCTATAGAAAAAGAAAGTGGAATCACTTAAAAACTAGCACTGAAGAAGATTTCTAAGCTGAGCTCACAGAATTTGTGTGAAAATGAGGAACAGCTGAATGAGACAGAGAATGTGTTGACCCACTAAAGAAGATTAAGGTGATTCACAGCCCTGTCCTTGCTATGAGTTCACCTCTGAGCTTGGTTTTTGAATAGAAACCCACAGGAAGCCAATCTTCACAACTATTTATTTTAATACAATTGTACTATTATCACTCTAGTAGTATTTCTGTAAAGAAAAAGTAACCATTGACCATATGCAGATACCTTCGTGAAAAAGTTCTCTAAATCTATTCTGTATTGTTTTACAGAATAGATTGTCCTCTTCCTGTTGATGTCAAATAAAATCTTGTCAAAACTGGTAGTGGGGTTTGTGTTGGGCTCCTTGTAGAAATTTCTCAATTTTTATAGTGAGTCTTTGGATGTTAGACTTGTTTTTTCTCCAATAACCTTGCTGGAATCAAGGGATTTTACTTGAAAGTATTAATTTTTTAAAATTCTTGCATTTGTGAGTGTTTAGGAGAAGGTCAGAAAATGTTCAACAAATCTTTTTTTGAAGCTGAAAACCAGATATTTTCACTTGTCCTTATACTTTTATGAGTTCTGGGGGTTGGTTTCTGTTTTTTTAATGTTTGAAGGTGATAGAAGTGCGTTTGTGTTTAATCCTTAAATCCATGTTATACTTTCAAAGATTGTTTTCAGCAAGCTCATTTTCAGTTTTAGCTTAGCAATGCAAAAGACAGATGTTCAGTGTTACACCGAGTTCAGTTTGTGCTGCAGTAATAATTGCTTCAGACTCTAACTTCGTGGAATATGAGAAAATAATAGGTTGAAGGTTGTTTTTTTTCTTTTTGATAACTATCATGCTGCTGGGAAATTAAATGTGTGTCATGTTCCTTAGAGTTCCCAGCCATCCTATCCAAAACCCACTATCTGCTGTGAGAAATATGATTTTCATTTTTTCTCTAACAGCTTTTGCCACATCAGTGTTTTCCTATGTGGAATAATGACCTTGCCCCATGCAACGCCATGTGAAGGGTTTTAAATAAGTTTAAACAATTTTAAATTTATTTCCTTTTTAGAAAACCAGAGATCCATATTTTCATTCATCTAAATGCTTCACGAAGTCATTACTGCTGGAAAAGAGGATCAACCTGTTTATTTAATTAGGCAATAAATAACTAAAATGTTTGGTATGAGCAGATCTTCCGAAAAGGTTATTGTTGTAAGGCAGTTTAGGTTTCAGCAATTCCACACCTTGCAGCACAACCAGTCCAGAACTCTGACTTTCAATGTTTCTTCTTTATGCCTCTTTTAGTGGTACAGGAGTGCTATTGAATGGCTCATTTGCATTATTCTGTACCCTGTAAAATGAATTTATTATGCAGCTTCTCTAAATAGGCTAACCAGTTGTAATCTCATTCTGGTGGTGTATGGGTTTCAGCAAAACATGATTACTTCTTTCATAATGCCTAAAAATAAACAAAAAATAACCTTGGAGCCCAACCCGTCCTTTTGCTCGAGCCTAGTGTGTTAAGTGGTGCTATTAATCATGATGGGTAGTTATTTACTTGTTAAATACTTGAGTAATTTAAAATATTACTTACTCTGCGCACAAGTAACAGGTTTTGGTCTCTGTTATTAATCATTAAAATACTTAATGAAGCGGGATGAGAGCCATTCCCTGGATTACAAAAATCTGAACAATGTTCAGATGGATCTGCATAGCTGAAAGGGGAAGTTGATCCTGCACTCCATGGGGGTACAAATGATTCTCAGCTGGGAGCTCTGCTGGATCCATGGACAGATCCTGAACCTCAGCTAGGAATTTGTACGGAGAGATGACACCACAACACTGACTGTGAACTTCAGAAGGCTGAAAATGACTCCTTCATTTTTGGGATGTGTCTCCCTTTTGTACTATTTTACACAGACCAATTTGATTGGTGACACAAAGGCAAACCTCTTCAATGACATTGGTCAGACCAGAGGGACATCAAGAAGTCCCTCCTAGGGAAAGGAATGAAAACATAGTACAGTTACAAAACCACTTCTCTTGTTTACAGAAAATTCCCTGGGAAAAGAATTTCAGAAAACCAAAATATCTCAGGCACAAAATCAGGGCTACAGAGAGGGAAGGCTGAGCTCAGGTTCTGGGCTGGGAGATCTCTGCTGACCGTGGGCAGAGCTGGTTCCCATTTAAAACCATCTGGTCAGAAAGGACATTGATTTAACAAAGCATGAGGACTTGCATCTGTGTTTATAATTCATAAAGATTAATCCTGGCTCTGTTTGCAGAAGCTGCTTAACATTGTTGTAGGTGAATGGTGGTCGTGCCTCCACCGAAGTCAAATTTCTCAGCTCTTTGTGTGGTGGTTAATTTTAGAGTGATTGTGAGCCACCAGCATGACAGGACTTCAAAAGGAATTTTACGAAGCATTCGGCAGCATGTTTTGGGCTTAAGGAAATATCGAGACCCTGGAGAACATTTATCTGGAATTCTTTATGTATTTTGTACAGATGGAGCTTAATCAGGCACAAAGAAATGTTACTGAGATGATCACAGGGATGTATCCAAATAGAAGGAGATGGAAAGAGTTTGGTTTGCCTAGCTCAATAAATTGAAGATTTAGGGGGGGACAAAGGTTAATTTAGTTAAGAGACAAGACTTGTACAGGAATAAATGGCTATAAATTGGCCGTGAACAAATTTATTCTGGATGATATAAAGTGACAATCAGAATAAGGGTCAGGAATTGTGAAATGTAGGAATTATTTATGATCAGGATCAAGTGATCTGGCCAGCAGATCACTGTGCCTGCTTGAGGTGATTCCTGTGTAAGGGTTTCACAGAATCACAGGATTGTTGGGGTTGGAAGGGACTTCTGGAGATCATCCAAATCAACCTTCCCATCAAGATGGGTTACCTAGTTCAGGTGACAGGAACGTGTCCAAATGGGTTTGGAATGTCTCCAGGGCTTCTCTGGAGTTCCCAAGTCAAGGGAAATCTAAGTTCTGAGGCGTGGAAAATATGTTAGTAAGAATTAATTTAAAAACTTATTTTAGGGTGCATTTTCATGGCAGCTGCCCCAGGCTGGGGTTCAGACTGTGAGGGTCTCACACCAGGCCCTGTTTTTCCAGCTGCATCATCCTGTGGGCACTGGGATCCACAGAACTTTGTGGTGACTGGGAGAGCAGGAAAAGTGACTGGGGAGAGAGGGTTGTCCCAACTCTGCCTGGAAATGAGAACCCTGTCAGAGTGCTCCTGTACTCTGCAGGCACTGTCCATATTATCCTTCTTCACCCTGAACAGTCTGGGCTCCGTGGTCACTTTGATCTCTGAACAGACCCTGGGAGCAGCAATAAATGAATAAATCATTTCTGGAGGAAATGATGGTGCGTCTTGCAGAGCTCCTCAATTTCAAAAGGCGAGTGGCTGTTTGAAGCTCCTTGCTCTGACACCACCCCTGGCAAACCGCTCCTTGAATAACTTAACGAGGTTCCCAGCGCCGAGGAAGATGCACACCTTTTACTGAATATGCAATAAAATTCTTATAATAAACACAGGTATGTTCAGGAAAGTGCTCGTAAAAGGGAAGTTCCTGTGGTAGATGGTCTCACAAAAGAGTTTGTCACATTTTGTTTCCAGTTAATGGATGCCTACCGCAGTCGCACGGCTTCGGTGACGGGAGAACTGAATTCATTTAAGCCAATAAAGTTGTTCTAATTTGCATTTTCATGGCCCACTCTTCAGTACTCCAAGTGTGACTTTCCCTGTTAGGACGGAGCTGTGCAGTAAATGGATAGGTAGGCCCTTTAAAAGGATATTTATCATCCTTGAAGAATCTTAGTGCCAAATCTTAATAGCATTTCTTACAAAAATGACTGGAATTCTCGATCAGATATGGAGGTAGAGCTGTAGAGATTGGGAACAGTCTTTTTATTTTAAACTTCTATCCTGATAGAAAGAAAAGCAGTCAAAGCCTGAATCAGTGAAAACTTCCCCCCCAAATGAAAATATTGCATAACAAATTGCCCCAAATCATAGCATTCTAGAAATAAAATAATTTAAAAGAACTGTGCATTTAATTAATTTAGTCACATGCAGAGATTATTAATTCAACGTACCTTTATGTAAAGTTGAAATACCTTGGTTAATTATGCCAATCAGATGATAATTTATTCATGTTTTTTAGGGTTATTTTTTGTTCCAGTTGATATTAAAAAACACAGAAGACATAGAGAACTTCATGTCCAGTCTGTGTGTGTGATTTGATGAAATAATTGCCTTAGGACCTGCTGACACTCTAATTGGAGTCTGTGTAATGCAGAATCAGAACCTTACTTAGAGCAGCGCTCTCTTTATTTTAAGTATCACACTGTTAATTTCATTTGAATAACTCCCTCATTTAAATCTAGAGAGAAGACTTCAAATTTCATCATCTCCCTATGACTGTGTGCTGTTTATCACTTGTTTCCTTCTCTGATGGCCTCCTCCCTATCCATTTTTGTGGGTCTGGTGTTGCAGCACCTGAACATGGAAAAAGGTTTTAAGATTCAAAGATCTCAATCTGCATGATAAAAATATTTTGTCATGAGCAATTTCATTCAGTGTTGGCAGTTCTCATTATTCTGATTACTTTTTTCTCTCCATTCTCAGCTCTAAGGATCACTGTGTTTCTTATGAAAATCCAAAGTTTTCATATGCAAAAAGCAAATTTCTGTTTCTCATGTTTCCACAGAAAAGCTCAGAAGCATAAATTTTCGATACCCACTTCCAAGTAGATGAGTCAAATAAAAAAGAAACCCCAAAACCATACTTTAAAAGATAAAAAAAACCTCAGAAAGTTCAAACAAAACAACCAGAACTAAAAACTCATTTCTCAGCAAGTGACTCATAATTTTTGAACTCTTGAAATTATTTGTCTTAGTAAAAACGAGAGTGATTTCAATTTTAGCTCTTCCCTTTCGTGTTCTATGTTGATTTGTTTTCACTTCAGATTACTCTCCTGAACTCATAGGTAAAATGTGGCCCTACAGAATATTTTCCTCTGAAATGAGATTTGTTTACTCTGTGCAGAGTTCCTGTCTGGGCAGATGGCTTTCACAGGTGTCTGCACCATTTACATTTCTAATTAAATAAAGCCTTACACAAGGATGGATTTCACACCATAAGAACATGTGTGTGAAATGCAATTAATATTTTGCAGCTTGTGTTTTTGGGCTAGGTGATCTCCTAAAGGTAGGGCTAATGAAGATATGAGGGTGTACACAGCAAAAGGTGAGAAAATTCATTTGCAGAGCAAGCATGTGGCCAAACTGAAACTGTGCAAGTTGAAAAGAACATGAAGATTCTGAATTTCTTTAGAAAGACCTTTTTGAGATGACTTTCAGTCACCAGAAGAGGAGGTAGAAGGACTTTGTTTTTTTGAGATGTCATGACACCCAAAGGTACTTTAGCATCAGGGAGTTTATTCATTTCCTCTGCAGTACAGTATTAAATTGCTCTCCTTTTTTGCTTTCCAACCATATTCTATGTAAGCAGCTTTCAGTGCAAATGTTGAGGTCAGTCAAGGTCACCAGCATGTGTGTGCTGGTTTATTAACTAAAAAAAAAGGTGTTTCTTAGGCTTGATACCTCACCAGGAGTACAATTCTAGCACAGTGGCCAGACTAGCACAGGAATTATCTGAATAACGACATTTCCTTACACCAACTGGCAATAAATTCTGAAAGAACAATTGTCAGAGTATGAAAACTGAGCTTTTGCTGTGTACATTTCTGAAAAGCAGGAGGTTATAGAAAACTTTGATTTTGCTTGTTGGTGAGCACAGGATCTGTAGGTCTGAGTAGTCACCACTCTGCTTTGCTTTTCAGACTTCTAGCCTTCTAGATTTTCATGAGCAAATTTTCTGCTGCATAACTGTCATTTTTGTTCAAGAATTTGTCTTTTTTCTTGGTGGCAGGTGAAGGATCCTTTTGTATTAATTGCCCAGCTCCTGACTAGTTGTATGAACAAAATTTATATATTTGGACTTCTACATATGACTTTTAAATATTATTTCCAGTGTATTTAGATGAAGTCTTTCTTTAGGCACCTATTAGCCCATAAACCCTTTTATTATTTCCAAAAATGTGAAATCTACATCTTCAAATTCAGAATATATTCTGCCTTGAACAAGTCTCTTTCCCTTAAACATATCTGCCTGGCTTATTTTTTTCAAGGTATTTTTGAAGACTACTGTCCCCACTGTGAAGAACCTTAACTGAAATTATTTTAATGAGATAGACATTTAGTTCTCATGAAGTTTCTTCATGAGAAAAGTAAAGAATAAATTTCCGTTTGAAAGACAATTAATTAAAACCCGTCCATGTGACGACAGATTTAACATTTTGTCTGACATGTTGAGAAGAAGAAAGTGCCTGGAATCGCACAAGTGGAATAAAATGTTCCATTTCACAGCAAGGCCAAGCTTCAGTCTTGTAATTATTTCAAAGGGAGTAAAGGTCATTTTCTATTTGCTGCATCTCTATTATGTGAGGCTTCTGTACCAGGCTTACAGAAGTTAACTCATGACCCATTTAGATTGCCCAGATTTCAAAGTCAACTCAGACTGTCACAAATCTTATAAAGTAGACATATTCCCTTCTCTAAGTACTGCCATAGATGATGTCCAAAGAGGCTTTTTATTTATAGCTCTGTAAGACAAGAGTTCCAGCTTTCAGGCTTGAGTAGCTGCGAGATCAGAACATGATTTGCCTCTCACTTGCTGTGTTAATCCTTTAGGGGAAGAGCTGTTTGTGGATAAATTTCAGGATATATGGCCTGGACTGTTTTTCTGGTGGGGGACTCATTATATAACTACACTTGCATCTTGAGATGGGAAGAGGTTTTCTCCCGCTGTGATTGCATTTTTTATGCATATTCATCCAGGAACACTGAGTCAGAAAGACAGGTACTTTAAAACTGCACCTGTGCACGCAGAAGATGTGTGCAGCAGATGCATGTGTGCCTTTCTTCCTGTGCATATGCCCATTGAAATGCATATAAGGCAGGTTTTATAACAATCAGTAATCAAGCTTTAGGCACAATTTTCAGGGCAGGCTCTGAATATCTCAGTTCACAGTTGCAGGTGTCTCCTGCTGGAAGACTGAAGGGGACACATCCAATTCTCAGCCCCAAAATCTCCAATAAAATCAATATACCAATGTCATTTAGAGAATGAGGGATTGGGAGCTGTGGTTTGAAACCTTTTTAAGAGTGACAGGAATAGTGTGATGATACCTAAATTAATAATAGTCAAGTGTATTGCACTTGTCTTGTGTGTTACTTTAAATCTTTCTCTACTTTCTTGGTTAATCCTTCCAAGGGACCAACGTGGAACAGGTCAGGATGGAAGGCAAAGGTCTCCATCTGTTGTGTTTGCCTTCACCAGATTAATTGCCATGAAATATTCTGGCTGTTTCTTGCAGTCTGCTGGCACTTCTGGCCAAGCTTTTATAGCAGCTGCCAGTGACATGAAACAAATGATCCAGCAGTTGGTTCCCATAAGAACAAGTAATGCAGACCAGGTGGGGCACTGCCTTTGGATTTTGGAAATGGGATCACACAAGACTCTAAATGAGTGGGAAATGCAAGGAGGGAGAGAGCAGATCACATATCACTGTGATTTAGCAAATGGACTGTGAGTGGTAGGAAATAGGGAAACGTGCAGATGTTAAAATATTGCAGGACATCTCTTTAGGGTCAGGATCAGCAGACTTGGGTGATGAGGGAGTGGAGGTGGGACTGAGAGATGCTGCTGGTACATTGGGAGAAGTGAGAGTGTGGTTGTCACTTGAGCTGCTGAAGGAGAAAAGAGCCTTCAGCACTCACTGGTCTGGTACTGGGGAAAAATTATCTTCACTTTACCCCTGAAGAACTTTATTTCCAGAACTGTAATTATGTATTGAGGATGTCTTGAGTAAATAGACCCATTGTGCAGAGGCAGTTGAATTTAGGAGCAAATGTCATTCAGAACCCCATGTTTGTTTCCTTCCTGGTTGCCACACGTGCCCTCTCTAGTTGATTGTGCTGGGGCTGCCTGCAAGGAGCAGATTGCCCATAACAACTTTGAGATCAGAGTGGCCAGTGCACCACCTGAAAGTCAGGTTTTGTAAAACACCTTCAGATGTTCTAAAGCAGAAAGGACTTCTGAAAATGCACTTACACACATATGGGTTGGAAAATATGGTTTGACTTTTCCTACTCTTAACCTTGCCTCCTTTTGCCTCTCTCTTTAACCTTTTAAACTTTTTAGTAATTTCTTTTTTGCTTGCTGCCTCTTTCTTGACCGTTCTTACCTCCATGCTCTCATTTAACAGCTGCCAAGAAAAATAGCCCTTCAGGTTGTTTTCTCTATTCAGAGATAAATGCTTGAGAGTCCGAGATTAGAATTGTACCTATTCCCAAGCAATTTTATTTTGCTTTTAAGCTTCTTCCTTTGATGTTCCTGTGGTGACACGGAGCTTGGGTGACCATGTACTAACAGTGACACAAACTGTATTCAATGGAACCTTCAGATCCACCTCCACTATGATGCACACATTTCTTTTTCAGTCCTCCCCTGGTGCAAACAAGCTTTTGATTATAGGGAAAATGGACAAACTGTGGCTTAGAGGGAAAGAAAAGAAACAGTTTATACTTGCTAGCAAAGAATTTCTTTTATAAATGAAACTTCAGTATGTGAGACTTTACCCTTGAATATAGAATTTCTTCTGCAACTTGGTGATCAAATTTGAGACATTTGCAGCTCTGAATTTATCAGTTATTCAAATCAACTTGCATGTGCTTAATTTCAGTATATATTTAGGTCCAGCTGTATTTAGCTAGGCCTAAATAAATGTGATTTTTAGGAGCAACATTACATTCTGTGTTTTTATGGACAGTACGTTCTTTATTGATATTCTGAACTGAAATTCACCTTGAAAACTACTATTCTGTAATTTCAATGCCAGCCCATATATATAAAAGCAAAAAACCTTACATAAAAATTTGTTTAGCTAGATTTGAAGGGGAAGTGTGATGTGATGGATATTTTGTTTTATGAATATGGACCCCAATGTTTTGTTTTATGAGCACTGAGCCTAAACCCGCTATAGTTCCCACAAGCCAACATGATGGATGAAGGAGTGGATGTTAAAAGTCTATTTCTGGTGTTTTTTCCCCCTCAGGTTCTGCTACTTGCATGTGCAGAAGATTTAGAATGTGTCCCTGGATTCCAGCAGAAGGTTTTTTATATAGAAAAGCCATTTGAATTCACAAAGGACCAGCTGATTCTGAACCGTATGTTGTTTTCATATATTACTATTGTGCAAAAATCAGAATTGTTTATGTATTCAGTTTATTCCTGCCATTTATCAGAAAGCTCTTTTTGTTTTGTACCTAAGATTTTGGATATTGCCATGATTCAGTCTGAGTTCCCCTGCATTAATCCTATGTCTCTACAGACTTTACTCTGTTTCATGTATTAGAAATGGCAAAATACAATATATAATCATTTGGGGCTGTGGGAATATTGTGAAAACCTAGAATCAGCCACTTCTTAAAATTAAATTTACTCTGAATTTTATTTAATAATCCTACCTATGAGCTTGGAAGTCAGCAGTTGCCCATCAGCATCTCTATTAAATTATCTGTGCAACTCAGATTTAGCAGTTTGCTTTTTGAAAGCATTCATAGCTGGTGCAAGTCCAAGTCTTCACATGAAATTCAGAGCCTGGAAGAAGTTTGAGATCATCAGTGATAATAAAGTGTCACACAACTAGAATATTCAGTATATTTCCATTGAGCAGGTGTCACCTTATAAAGCCCAATCTGGCACTGTATACCCAAAGCACTAAACTGAAGGAGATGTAACAGTTTTTCAGTTCTGGTGTTAGTTCATTCCAATACTTCAGGGTTACAAATTGTTCATTCCGTTCTGGGACTTTGGGACTTCAGCACTGTCAAACAAAAGTGGTGCCTTATCCGGTGTTCGATGCCTTTAAAGACTTTAAAAAGAATTTAAGTGCTGCCATTTTTGTAACTTCCAAATACCCCTGCATTTTCACATGTGATATTTATTACTGATGATTTCTTTGTTGTGCTTGGCCGCTGGTGCTGAACCAGGAATTCTTCTGGGTGTCCAGGATTGGGCAGTAGTGCTTGGGTCCTGTGTGCAATACTTGGATCCTACAAGGGGAAACATCCCATAGCTTCGTGGAACCAAGAAATGTAAACCAATATTACTCACCAAATACACACATTTCCCATCTCAGTTCCCTCCATATATCACTGATACATATTGATGTATTTTCACTTCAGATAAAGGTGTAATCTGTGCACATTCACTTTAAAATAGCATTAACTTCTCAAAAAGAAATGTCAGAATTAGTTGCCAAAGTCTATTGAAATAACTCTCTTAAACTTAAGTCACTCAGCCTTTGGAGATACTAAAATAAATCTCTAGGATAACATTTTTAGTCTCAGCATTTTGATATGTTGCTTAGTCTGAGCTGCATTTTCACAGGAACTTTGGATCACGAGTAGTAAGGCTAGTCAGAGATGTGAGATTCTTGTTCAGCTTAGAAAAGAGATTTCAAACTTCTTATTTCTTTGGGAAATTTCGCTTTCTCCGGAATTCTTATTTTGGACTTGTCAAGCACATTATTCCTAGACGGCTAAAAGTTGAAATACTTAGAATGTAATAGATTTAATAAGTGTGCAGATTTGAAGACCTATTAAAAGAAGGAATATGGATAAACTAGGGTTAAATTGAATAAAAACAACCTTTGTTGAAAATTTTTAACTTCGAGGCTGTAGTGTGACTGACCAGATCTGCTGATTTGGAGAGGGGATCACCCCAAGGATGGGTTGGTTCAGCCAAACTGACTGAACTGCGCTGTGGTGACCCAGCCATTCGCAGTGGCACAAAATGAGCACAAATAATTAAGATGCCATCATTAGTGAGAGGAGGAGGGAAGAGCAGGAGGAGACTCAGAAATGCCTGGGAACAATCTCTGGAATTAAATTATTTTAATAAGCAGACACTAAATTGGCCTAATGTGCAGTGTTGGACAGAGGCAGACTGTCCACACGTGATCCTGGTTAATTCAATCACCCACAACACAGGGTGTCCTTCATGCAGCACCATTAAACCTCAGCACAGTTCCTTCATTTTAGCTGTCAACAGAATTGATAATTTTAATTGTCTGTTTGAATACACTTTGCATGCTCTTGCATCTTTTTATGCCCATTACCAAGAGCAGTGTAATTTAGCAGTTGCATTGCAATGCGAGGCTTACAAGGGCTGTGTAAATTAATAGAGCAAATATGTAAACCAGGCCTGTAGCAGTGATTGTTTTTGTAGTCCTCAATAAGCCAAGGAGCTCTTTAATTCTTTTCTGAAGTGCAATAATACAGTCTTTTTCTTTTTCAATTCAAAAAAGAACCTACAGTACATTTCATTGCTAGCATCTCCCTTGTAATTAAATATAGGTTGTGTAAATGTAGGTTCTTATGTATTTATTACTTCTACATATGGCAGTGTTAATTATATTTTACATTCACTGATGGCAAGAATGGAGAGAAGACCATACTGAGGGTACAGAATTTTCTCTTATTTCTTGTTCTGATTTGTAGCAATTTTTATTAAAGCCTACTTATAAGCTGGGCACAACAAGTCCAGCTGTGTGTACATATTTTCCTTCCTATTAGTTTCACTGTATTCGGTTACTATTAGTTTTTCTGTCATTGTGCTGAGGCTGAACTAGCTTTTAAATTCTTATTTATTTGCTCTTGCATCTCATTTAGTAGCAGCCTCCAGACTTTGACCATTTCTTTGTCCCAGTTTGGTCATTATTTTTTTCCCCTCAAACACCTTCAGACCTCCTTATAACTTATGTTTTTAATAACCAGAAAAAAAATAAGGGTCTTTTACTTTTGGTCTGCCCAATTTTTTTTTCCTCTATGTGCAGAACCAGATGTCTCCTTGGTGTAGAGGGAAAAGATCCATGGAGTCACTTTCTGGAAATAGCAATTATGTCCACATAATTATTCTAGCAAACAATTGTGTCACTCTTTTTTCCTTCCTTATACATTTTTTTTACTTTACACCTTGGACCATCTTTGCAATCCAATAGGGAAGACCATCAAGATTTCCACATTCTTGATGAAGTGCTAATTGACAGCATTTAATTAGAGGTTTTACACCTGTCAGAAGCACTTGTGGCCACGAAATGCCTCCCCATCACAAAACCTGGCCCTGCCAAGTCTGGCAGGTCACTGTCACTGTCAGGGTTCTGTCACTGTCAGGGCTCTGTCACTGCTGGGCTGAGGGAAAGTTCCTAATCAGACTCAACAAACGTGGCAATGTAATTGTATTACATTAATCACGTTTATACTTAACACACATCGGGCTTGGCTTTTGGGGGTATTTTTAATTGACAATGAATCAAATAGTGCACTTGAATAATGGAGGCAATTAACATAAAGCAGGAGGTGATGTGTTGTGCATACTAAACTGGGGAAGGCATTGCCGGTACTTTAAATGTCAAAACAAAGGAAGTTTTGACCCTTACTTGAAAAGCTTTAATTTGGATGTTAATTAATGGCTGACCTCTTGTGTCTCTTACGTGATAGATTGCATGTTCAGAGCCTGGGCTGCTTCAAGATCAAGGTTTTGTCTGTCTGCATTTGGGTACTTTTTGTTCTGCAGATTTTAACAAAGAGCTTCCTATTCAACCATAGAAAAAAACATTGTTTACTCATATGATGTGAAATATCTTAGTGTACTTATTAATGCTTTAAAGCAGGTTTTCAATTGCCTGGCAAAGCTGTGGCCTCCAACAAGATTTACTTTGTTCAAAGCAAATAAAGCCTGTGGAAAGATCAGAGAAGATCATTCCTCCTCCTTGAGCCTGGTGTGCACAGCGGTCATGGCCCTGGTTGTGTGATGCTGTTTTACACCACAAAGACACGGACTCTGACCTCAGAAGGCTGAAAATGATTCCTTTATTTTGGGGATGTAACTCCCTTATATACTATTTTACACAGACCAATTTGATTGGTGACACAAAGACAAACCTCTTCAATCACATTGGTCAGACCAGAGGGGCATCAAGAAGAAATCCTTCCTAGGAAAAGGAATGAAAACATAGTACAGTTACAAAACCACTTCTCTTGTTTACAGAAAATTTCCTGGGAAAAGAATTTCAGAAAACCAAAACACTTCAGGCATGAAACCAGGGCTACAGTTGTTCTCAAATCCAAACATCTCCTGTTGATTCTGAGCTGATGCTGTGTGAGAGCTGGGATTTGCTACATCCACATTTCCCCTGATTCCCTGCCAGTCGACTGCACAGGTGGCCTTTTCCCATGCCTGTTTCATGCTACCAATACTCGTGCTGTTCCTCTCCTGCCCATCCTCATCCTGGAGTTATCACACTGTCATGGTTTGAAAGCAATGAGTGAGAGGCTCCAAGTCAGAAATACAATTTAATAAGAAGAAAGGTAGAAAGGTAAAATAGAATAAATGCAATAATACAAAAAAACACTGACAGAGTCAGAACACAACCTGAGCAGGGTGGTGGGAGCAGTCCAGGTGAGGGGCTCTTCCTGAAGCAGTGATCCCACAGAAAGGTCTGGGAGCTCTGCTCCTCTGGGAATCCAGTGGGTCAGGGCTGCTTATCCTGTCCCAAATCCCAGATTCTATCCAGGTGGGAATGCTTGGCTCCTCCCCCTGGGCGGGGCATCTCCCAATGGGATGAGGAGTCGTGCAGTGGGTCCTTGATGGCCCATTAAACAGAGAGAGCTCCTGGAGGGAGTTCCCTGTGAGTCCTGGGCAAGGCATTGATGGGCCATGAGCAAAAGAGCCCAAAGGAGGGGCCTGGGAAAACACTGCCCCACCTGGTTCCAACAGCTCATGGAGATGGGGAGAGAATAAATACTTTGTGTACATCCTACACTGCAACCCAGGACACACACCCACCTCATTCCTCTCCCGTACTTCCCTCTCCCCATACCTTTCACAGAGCCAGTGTGGCAGCCCCATTCAGTTCCCTGTGCTTTGCCCAAGCCTCTGCAGGCTTCTCACACGGGTTTGGATGAGAGTGTTAACTCTTCATGCTGAATATTGCAGGGTTTGGGTAATTGGGGTTGCTCGTTGTAGCTTGCAAAAGAACATGTTCAAGCAAGGTAGAGATTTTAAGCTTAGCAATTTCTTGCAGGGAAAACTGTCTGGGCTTCTGGGTAATCGCAAGATAACTATGGATTTTCCACCTGTTCAGTGTGTCCTTGCTGAAACAGTGTAGTGGCTTTTCAGAATGAAGAAACTTTTAATGCATTTTGAGTTTTACAAACATCTTAAATATTCTTTCAATTCACATAAATTGCTAGCTGTGTTAAGGATGTGCTTCAGAAGATGTTGAAAAATTACTTGATTCCCATTCCTCAGCATGAGGGAACAGGTTCAATGGAAAGACATCTCAACTTTCCTACCCGCATAGGGGAGTGCTTGTTATATCCTAAAATATATATCCTAATGGGCTCATATGTGTGGATAGAATTTGAATAGTAGAGCTTTGTTCTGACACTTGAGTACATGGTTAAGATAAGGCACATGGACCTCTAATTCCATGTGGACAGGAATGTTGGTCAGGATTTGAAGAAACACATCTTAAGCACACTATTCCTATTGATCATAGGAAGCCAAACTCATGTAAGCAAAATTCTAGGAAATAACTGGGGGTGTGTGCAAAATGGTTTCAAAGTTGTGGAAGTTTTAAAGTGGGAGGTTGGGAACTTTAATAGATGTTTGTGGAGGCAGGATGAGGAAGATCCTTTTGCACCCGATGCATTGCCTTTTAATTGAAGTTTGATGCTGAACTCCTACACGAAGGGAGAAAGTTGTCTGGGAATACATATTATGACTAAATAATAGAGAATGTCTCAAATGTGCCTCTGAATAGAGACACGCAGGTTGGTGTTGCAGCACAACAGTATCACATAATCTGTTTAGCTGCTTTCACACATGATTGACGCAAAACAAAATAGCAGAGAATAGTTGTTGAGTGGCAGGTGGTCAGACAATTCTGGAGTGTCAGCTTCCAGGACCCGAGGGGAGAGGAGTCAAGAATAGACTGTTTGATTTTTATGCATATACATTTAATTAAACTAGTGTTTGCAAAGGTAGGACATTAGACTGAGCAGAGAGAAAGAATTATTTAGTCTCTGAAAAACGTCTTCAGGGCTGAATCAAAACCTCTCAGGGGTGCAGTCAGCTCTTGTGGAATCACAGAGGGAAAGGCATATATTGATGAAATCTCCTCTTGGCATTTTAATTCCAAGGTGGAGGATATGAGGATCTAAACCCAAAGTTTCTTGTCTGTTTCGCTGAGAAAAGCCACACAATCTTGTGTAAAAAACCAAAACAAAACAAATAAACCCACAGGAAAAGTGGGTGAGGATCTTTGCAGCAACAGCGAATGCTCCGTTAGCAGCTCGGTCTGGATTTAGGAAGATAAAAGTAGCAGATTACTTGGTTTGAGATTTAATTTGTTTCTGGAGACTTTCCAAGAGCCGTAGTGTTTCACAGCTAATACTTTTTTGAAATACGTGTGGGCTTTGGTTGGCTGAAACATGCCAGCTGTTCCCCTAATAATCTAAATCAATGGCCAACTGCTCGGTATTAGCAGGTTGGGTCTCTCGCTCAGCACAGTGCAAACCTTGTATTAATAATGTCCCCAGGTGCTTCAGTGGAAGACTTCTCTGCTCATTTCCAGTTGGCAATTTCAGAACAAAAAAAAAATATCAAATTAACTCAGCTACTACTCCTGAACCGATTACCCACGCAGGCCACGAGGCAGCTCCTGCTCTGCAGGTGTAGAAATGTTTGTTGGAAGGGCCAAATCTTTTCATTGAGGGAAACGTAGGTGGCTTAGCTGGGGCCAAATTCTATAAGCAAATAGTCTGGCACTGATTGCTTCTGGCTGGCAGCTTTTTAACAGGGTCATCTTCCTGAGGGAGTGGGAGGTAGGGATGGGAGATTTCTGGTTACAGGTTAGAGCTGGGGTCACCCTGGAGAGGATCCAGCAGCAGCCCAGCTTTGTCAGGAGGAAGCTTTGTCCACATCTGACAAAGAGATGCAAATCACCCCACACTGAGACATTAATGCATTTCTGTAGAACATTTCTTGGTATTTTCACAGACTGCCTTTCTGACAAGACTTTTAATTTGGGGATCTTAGGAAAGCACCATTCAAAAGAATCATGGCCAGCTAACCTTTTCCATTTCATTTCAAAGTGCAGCGTGGACATTTAGCGAGAATTAATGGGAGTATGTGAGGTTAAATCTTCCTTTAAACATAGAATCTCATTTAAGTTAATGATATCTTAAAGCATGCAAGTATTCTTGAAAATAATTGCAGATGTAGTTCACAATTAATTCTGAGCTTTTAGGATTTCTCTCTGTTAATCCAAATCAAATTATAACTTTTCTAATGTAATTATGATCATGCTTCAACTTGCAGTTTTTTATTTCCCTTTGCTTATTTAAATCAGTCCTTTTCAGACAGAGCAGTCTGTCTGCTTTAATGGACACATCTCCTTTTCATACAGTTTCCCTGTGCCATGTGGTTTCTGTCTTGCCTTGAGAATAAGTGCCCCTGGCTGTAAATTCAGGAAGTCTCTCAGAAATTCCTTAGACTGGGGGATGTTTCTAGCTGGAGGCTAATGCTCTGGTTTTGTTTTATGCCTCTGTTCAGCCTATCCACCTGAAGCTTTTCCTCTAGAGAAGGGAAAGAAAAAGTAACTTTTAATGGATTGATTCTGAAAACCCTGGTTGGTCTGGAATGACTTTGTGCATATTGGTGTGCCTTGTACCTGCTGCTTCAGGGGCAGGCAAGTGAGCCTGTGGATAGGGGACTAAGTGCATGTCATATTCTGTGATGTGAATATTAACTAAAATGTTTGTCTTGTGGATTTTTAATCTCCGAAAAAATATCAGCCTGGGCAAAGGGTAGGATTTGCTCAAATAAGAATCCTTGCCTGGAAGGGATTATCTTGAACAAAAGTTGAGATTCCTTTATCAAGGAATTCTTTTAAAACAAACTAAAAGAAAACTAGGAGCCTTGGGAAGACCTAAAAGATTCCTATAGTGATCTGGGATGTTGCTTTTCTAGACAAGAATTCCACTTACAATACTCACTTTGATTTGTTTGCTTTCTTTAAAAAAAGAGAAGCAATAAAAACCCAGTGCAACCTTCGTCTCTCAGCTGTGGAGAGAACTGAAGCAGAACTGAGGGGCCTTTAATAAGGCAGCAAAACGGAGGCAAAGCTGGAGCAGCTTTACAGGTAGTCGATAGCAGAAGAGAAATTCCTCCCTGGAGTTGGAGCCAGCATTGGTAAATCTCTGACACTTTTGAAACGCTTGCTGGCAAGTACCAAGACCCTAAAAGCAGGTTAGACTGAAGTAAGTGATAATCTCCTTGATGCACAGGACCATTCTGCTGCCAGGCAGTCAGGTTTGTTTTACTGAAGGGCAGATTGTGAATCTTTTCTCCCTTATCAGCAGAGTTGTCAATGCTCTGGCTGGGTCTGGCTTTGTGTATAAACTGGATTGTCTTGCCTTGAACTTTTTCTAGAATACTGTGAAGCAAGGTTGTAGAAAATGGGTGCATTTTAAATGTTGTTAATATTGTATTCTATAATTAAATACATTTATATTCTCTACTAATCACACTAATAGGAAATGTTGTTTAGGTAAGTGTATTAAGGCATGTGGGTTTTGTTTACCTTCCTTTGTGTGGCAGTGAAGCGGAGGAAACACAAAAATGTGCTCTGGTCTGCTAAAAACCCAAATTGCCTGGTTACAAGTAGGATCCCTGCAGACTTTATTTAGCTGGAATTTTAATTACAGTGCCAGCTCTCAACACGTACAATAAAACAGTAGGGAGACAACTGTAATTTGACCTTTATAAAACATTAACACCAACCTATACAAAAACATAACTTCAGCTTAAACGAGTACAGTGGGAGGCAGAATTCAAGAAATTATGAAAACTGTACTTATTATACTTTAACTTTTGGAAGAAGCACAGCAGTGTGCTCGTGTGGACAGCAAAGTGTGACATTGGTGTGTTTGGTTCCCAGACCCTCATACAGAAATGCTGCACTGTTGGCAGAGGAACCTTCTCATGGTCTTTTCATGTCTTGGGGAAATCAATGCTGCTGTGAGGCTTGGGGTAAAGGATGCTGCCCAAACCCCACGGGAAATGCTGATGGATAAAAGCCAGCTTGTTTCTTTCCCCAGCAAAGCCAATTCAGGAAACTTTGGGTGCCCTCCCATTCCCTCTGAATCTCCTCTTTGCTGAGGTGTTTGTGACAGTCCCCTGTGCTGATTTGCACCCCGGGCCAAGGGCTCCTTTCTCCTGTGAAGGTCAGAGCAGGATGAGGTGGGGAAGAGGAGAAGTGGAGCAGGACTAGTCCGTGCCCCTGTTGGATGGAAATGTCAATGCAGCAGCACTGCTCACCTATGAAAGGGGCCACAGGACTGACTCCAAGGTGTAGAAACTCCAGAAATGGCCACAAATCCAAATGCATTTTTGGTTAATTCTGGCTGAAATCGTCCCTGAGTTGTGGTGTGGCAGCTCACAGCATTTTCTAATTCTGTCACCACACAAAGCTGATGAATACTGTGCTCCAGGTCTTGTCTTGTTGTTAACTTAATATATAATAACCATAGTTAATAAATGTCACCTTTTTTAAATATGAAACTGACTTGAAGCTGTAAATACAAGCATACTTTAAATGTCCCATAATAAAAGGAAAATTTGGAGATGTCTGATTGCCAAGGTTACAGGTTGCCTTCGTGTGACCTGAAGCATTTAATTTCCTTTTGCTCTTTGCTGACAGGTGAAGCATCAACCCCTAAAATCTCTTCTTCCCTAACTTTTGATGTGATGCTTCACACCACATTATGTTTGTGTTCAAAGGTGATGCTGGATGCAAACAAAAATTATGGGGTGTAGGAAGGGAGTTATTCAATATTGTGGCCAAGAGCTTTCCAGGGGTTCATTTTGGCTGAATGAAAGGCCACGAGCTCAGCTGCCTAAGATTTGGTGTTTGGCTGTCCAGTTACTATTGCTCTGGGTTTTTTGGGATTTTTTTTTTTGTGTGTGTGTTTGTTTTTAATCAAGGCTCTTCTAGCTGGAATTTTTATTCAGCTTGGTTTGTATTTATGGAGGAACCACTCAAGTGTGTCATAAAAAAATATAGGAAATAGTGATTTTATGATATTTTTCTAGAGCAATGAAAGCAGTATTGTGGGAGTTATACAGGGTAATTTGCAACCAAAGAGTTCATTTCATTTAAATTTTTTTAAAGTTACATTTGTGACAGAGGAAAGAGTCTAAAATTATCTTTAATAACAGAGCTGATGAGTTCACTCTTCCGATTAATAAGAAAATGCAACTCTCTAAATGTTCTGTAAGATTTGGTGTTCCTTCTGAGAAATCAGTCAGATCTCATGCAGGTAGGCAGAAGGTTTTTGGCATAATAGAATAGCAGTTCTGTCACTTCAATGTAAATCAAAATAAGAATTTTTATTTAAAATTGTATTATTACTTCTAGCACTTTACTTTTATTCTTTGAAACAACTGCCTTTAATAGCCTCTCCAATAAAGTTCGAAGAAGCTGAAATATAGGAGCTTTAACACTTCCATAATAAATCTATTAATTGCAATGCTTCTGAAAACATTGGGCATTGACTACTCAGTGCTGTTTTTATAAGTCAGCATCACTTCCCAGAACTGTCTAACTACAGTTAGTACTGGTAATTAATTGAAATGAAATTACTCGGATGATGAATGAGGGCTGGACACGTTTGACTTAACTCTTTCTGGCACTGTAGCTGTGCTCTAGATCCTGATTTAGAAGGTATTTGAGTGGCACCTTTATTTCAGCTCCTTCCCCACTGTACAGAACTCTGTCAGTGCAGCAGAGACCCAGATTCTCTCAACTCCAACACCAGTTTTATCTTGCACACAATGTCCTTTGGGAAAGGCTCAGGCTGAGCTGTGAGGAGGCTGTTTCCCATCCAGCCATGCAAAAGGGAAGGTAGGAGAGCTCCTCAGCACATGAGTTTTCTGTGCTGAAACAGATGATTTGGGCTGATTATGCTCAGAACCATAAATACAGTGAGGAGTTCAATTTCCACGGGTGAGTGCTGTTCCTGCACTCAGTGAAATTGGGTTTTTCTGCATAAACCTGTGCCGAAACTCTCATCCTTCCTGTCTGCAAGGGCTACTGGATTTTATGTAGTAACAAGTCTAGAGTGGACTTTTAAATGTTCTCTTAAAGACCTTTTAAATATAACAAATCTCTGGATAGGACTGAGCTCTGGAAATAGGTGCAGGGGCTGGTGCTGCACCTGCTGCTGGCAGCGTGTGGGTGAGAGCCTCGGGAGGTTGGGATGCTGAGCATGGCTGGGGGGAACAGCTGGCACTGCCCTCAGGAGAACTGACAGATTTAACAGTTTAATAAGGAGATAAATATTTGTTAAATTAGATTAAAGACTGGATTTAATGAGGCTGATTGAAAATGATAGGTAAAGGTGACGAAAGTGGTCTCTGTCTGAGGTTTGCTATTCATGCAGGTGTCTAAAGCCAGGGGTATAACAAACCTTCCTGCTAAAGCTTGGGGTTCAGAGAACCCAGAGGCAGCCTCAGTGTGGGAAGCAGAAAAAGCAGAAAGTTTGCATAGCAGTGCAGATGTAAGGCCTAAAGTCAAAAAGATACCCAGAATGAGGACACAGAACAATAGGACTGTGTTTTTGTGCTGTGTAGACTTAGGCCTTAGCAAGTAGAAAAATATGTTAAAACAAGATAATAGAAAAGTTTCTTAATGAGGCTTTGTGCTTTGTTTATAGAAGAGTACAAAAAGTTCCTGAAGAGCAAAAAAATATGAAACAAGCACCTATTGTTAGTTACAAGGTATATGTGTACTTTCAATGACTGGGTTTACGCAGATGTCTGCATAAGCTCTTAACAATTTGCTATTGGTTATAAAACTTTTCAAAGGCCCTGTAACACATTGAATTTCAGCTGCTGTTGGCAGGACATGAGCTGTTGCCATCTCTCAGTTGTCTCACCCTGTACTGAGGCTGATAAATAAAAGCTCGAGGAACATCTCCCAGCAGTCCCATCCTGTTGTTTGGAAAAACTGGATCCAACACCTCAGCTTTCAGTTCATCCTCTAGGAAAGCTCCTGGTGAGTTTAACAGAGCTTTGCCAGTTTAGGAATGGTAGGAGAGCTCAGGCTTCACTCCATGCAGTGTTCCAGATTTCATCCTGGGTTCTTCTTTCCAGAATTAGTGCCTGCAAAGGTCTGCTAAAGAGCCAGTTCAGACCTGAAGGACACTGTGAGGTTCCCAGGCACTGCACAGTTGATGGACCCTGTGCACAGCAGGTCTCTGGAGCTGGGAAGGTGTGGGATGTGCCAGGGGGTGGCACATGCTGAGCCAGCACCAGGCAGGACTGAACTGTGTGGTTGGGTAGTGCTGTGAGGTGACAATGGCACCTCCTGCCTTTATGGGCTGTTTAAAAAAAAAAACCAACACACCAACAAAACACCAAAATCAACCAAACCCCCCACAAAACAAATATAAACACAAAATAGAGCCCTCAAAGCAACATTAAGGCAAGTACAGCGACCTCTGCTTCTCTTCCTGTCCTCTCACCTCTGTGTGACAGTCTGTGAGAGTCTTTGTGGCAATCCTTGAGATTTTACACAGTGTTTTCCTGTTGAGGCTTTCCTGAGGAGCAGAGCTCTTACTTGAACCTACATGTGATATTCCCAGGAGACTGAAATCTTAACTGTGCACATAAGCCTGTTTTTTATCCTTCTCTTGTCTCTTCTGTTGAAAGAGTTTTACTTTAAATGGATTAATTACATGTGCATTAAATCAGCGACTCCACAGCCTGGTAGTTTGCCCATTTCCATGAGTTAAAGTGGTTCTTTAAATCCCTACTCACCTGACTGTTTATATTTTTTATGCCTGAAATCAATCAATGAATAGATAAAACCATGAGAAGCATCAGTGATTTCAAAATAACTACTTTTATTGGTATTTTAATAGCTATTGAGGGAGCTGGAACTGGGACTTGCTTGTGATGTGTGCACGAGAATATTTGGACATAATGATATCAAAGTATGTAGGAATATTTAAACATTTAGCAGGAAGCAGAGGAAAATGTGCCTTGTTTTCTGGATTTTCAAGTCATGTGCTAGAATATCATTCTTATATTTTGCGGTTTTTTTCTTTTGTCTTACAATAAGTAATGAGATACAGCTGAAATGGTTCCAGCAAAAGAGGGCTGGTGTAGGAGAGTTTTCTGTAAAATAGAGGGGACAGTGCAGGTAAACTGGAGCCTTCCAGATCCTGGTGGGATTCTGGAGCTCCTGGTTACATGAAGAACATGAGGTCTTCCCCCCTCCATTGTACTCCTTTGTAATTCTGGAACCTTATTTATCTTTCCTATATCTGTTAGAAATTCAACCTTTATTTGTCAAGAAGAATGCCTTCTCTTGCATTGAACAGTTTTTTACTTTGTTTATATTTGGGTAAGAAAACTTATGTTTTTCTTTCAAATTTGATTCTGGTGGAACTCCTCAACACCTTCTGCTTGGCAGCTGAACCAAAAAAAAAATTAATTTGCACAGCCCTAATGATGTCAATGAATTGATTTCCCTAGAACACAAGAGTGCATTTCCTCCCTGGGATGCCCCAAAGTGATCGTTATTAATGATAAACGACAGTGGAAATTTTACAGAGAAATTAATAACTGCGCTGTTGCTCTGAAATGAGAGCAGCAACGTGGATGTCCTTGAAGGATGCTGAACACATCTCCCTTCCTTTCCACATCCATGAATAGATTATGGAAAGGCCACACTGTGATGGATTTGCCAGCTGGTTTGCCTTGGGAAGAGCAGGGTTATCAAAAGCAAAGGTGATGTTACCTGGGCCTGCCCTCCTGCGTGGGACACAGGGATGGTTGGAATTTCACTCATTTTTCAGAGCAAAGCTCAAGACCATAAATCACTGCTGATGTGTGGTAATGCAATCCCCACACCTCTAGCAGGTGCTTCCAAATAGGGAGTGAGTCTCACTTTACCTTTTGACATGTTAAGAAGTTTAGCTGGAAAATTCTGTGGATTTCTCCTTGTAATTGGCTCGGCGTCAGCCCAGGGGTGCAGGTTGGACCCTGAGAATGTAACTCAAGGACTGTTGTCTAAAAAGGTGGCCAAAAAACCCACCTAAGCTATTAAGTACTAAAGAGAGAGAACAAAGGAACTCCACACTTTTTGAGGTCCTATAACAAGGAAGGAGTTTGTCTCTGTGCTGTGCTTGGCTTCGTTGTTTTGTTTTTGGTATTATTTTCCTTCTTTATTAAAACCCTTTTGATTTTTCAAGGAACTCTTGATCAGCCATCTCACTCATTATTACAGCCACGTTTCTGCCAGGCTGGACCCTCAGAGTGTGGGTCAAACTCATATTGATGGTTGATTTCCAGGAGGTCTCTGTGGATTTAATAAATATGTGCTTCCTCAGGTGTATTGGTTTTGGAGACTTTAGATGGGGAAAAAGTAGAGAAACCTTCCCTTGAAAGAAGGCAATGAAACAAGAGTGAATAAACTATCTCAAAAGAAGAACTTTTGATTTAGCAGCATTTTCTAATAAATTATCCTGATCTCAAAGCTCACTTTTCTGCCGTGCTGAAAACAGTGATGGGTTTTTGCCAGTTCTGCTGGCAAACCTGAACTCTGCAAAGCCTGATGTAATGAATGCAAATAATGTTCTGTGTACTTCCCTTCCAATTCTGTGCTAAAATATATCTAATTAGAAGGATTACTGGAACAAAATGGGGGGAAATAGACATTAATTTTCCTCTCAAAATAATAGAAATATAATTGACAATTTTAATGTGCAGGTTCCAAGGGTTTGTTGAAAACTGTTGAGGTGCAGTCATGAAATCTTACAGGAATTATAAAAAGTGCTGAGCACTGATCTGCAAATGCCATTTGTAGCTGACTTCATGCAGTTCTGTTTTACCTCTGGAAAGTAAAATCAATTTCAGATTAGCTTTGACAGGGAGGTGTTGAGGTGTGTGAGTCAGCACTTACTCTGATATTTCTGCCAGCCTGTTGGGAAGACAAAGAATTGTGATGGATATTATCAATAACAGTGCTAGCCTGAAAGGAAAATTGGCAAACTAAGTTAAGAAACACTTTCCTGCCTTGTCCTGGCGCACTTTACACAAAACTAAATTACAAGTTGTTATTAGTGTACAGAACTAAAATTTATCTTGAGATTTAGGAACTTCTTTTTCCCTGCTCTACCCCGTTTTTGTAAAAAAACCTGCTGTTATTGCTGTTACTGCTTTTTTTTTTCCCACTTTGAAATCTGGAACAGTTTGGTTTTTTTGGGTTTTTTTTGTCTGAAACAATGTGTTTGGCAGAAGTCAGTACAGCACGATTGAAACAATGAGGGATTTCATTCTTTTTATCCACAATTGTGGAGCTATATTTAATAACCCTTTATAATAATCTTTCCACTACACTGAATTATGTATTGATTCTTCTTTTGCAGTAGCTTCATTACAGAATTCCGGAAGGAAAATGGGCTTTCAGATGTCAACCTGAAACTCTTCACAATTTTGAATACGGCATTACACATAATTCTGTGAGGACCTAATCACACATCGTTTGATTTCAGTGAAACAACTCTCATTGACTTCCCTGAGAGCTGCCTGAGACTTGGCTTGAACTATTGCCGTGGTATTGAAAGTATGATAAGCGTTTTGATGCAATTTTCCATCTCTTTCAAGTCTTAGCTCTGCTGTGCACGTGGTCCTGCCACACAGAACGATGTGGTTGGGTTGGAAAAGCCCCCTGAGATCATCGAGCCCAACCATCACCCCAGCACTAAATCCAAGTGTCACCCCCAAGGATGGGGACACAGCCACTGCCCTGGGAATCCTGTTTCAATCCTTAATAACCCTCTCAGTGGAGAAATTTTTTTGTGATAGCCAATCTAAACCTCCCCTGCTACAATTTGAGGCCATTTGCTCTTTTTCCAACACTTGTTAATTTTAAGATCGACCTGACCTGGCTACAACCTCCTTTAAGAGAGTTGTAGAGAGCAATAAGATCTTCCCTGAGCCTTCTTTTCTCCAGGTAAAACATTCTCAGCTGCTCCTCCTCCTCACATTTGGGCTCCAAGCCCTTCCCAGCTCTGCTGCCCTTTGGCCACACTCCAATGTCTGCCTTGTAGCTCTCACAACATGCAGGGCACTGTGAGGAGCTTTCAGGAAGATACTTTTAATTTAAAAACTTCAGGAAGTTTGTTGTTTGGTTTTGGTTTTTTTTTCAAAAGTAAAAGATATTGATGCTTTTTTAAATAATGAGTTTTATTGATGGAGCTCCTGCAGCTGCTGTGTGGAAGCTGTGGGTCTGTGGCTCTGGGTGCACGGGCTCCTTTGGCTGAAATTCCAGGGGTTAACAGCTCTGGAGCACGCAGGGGTCTCCGGTCATTGATTTTTAGTGGTTGCTGTTACAGAAAGTACGAGTGGCATTTAAGAGAGACAAAGCACCGTATTAAAGTTAATGCCTTTGATTTCCTTCAAATCATCTGTAATCCACGTGGACCTGTCATAATTTATACCTGGCTCGGCCACAGCAAAAAGTCTGGGGCTGTCGCGTAATCTGCATCAACACTGGTGTACAGGAGAAATGGCACGTGCTGCTCACTGCACTTGGTGTCGAGGAATTTATCTCTCCTTACCCAGAAGGCTGCCCTGAGCTTAATTGGTCTTTCTCATTATTTTTATTGCTAGGGAAAAAATGGGATTAAATACCGGGAGAGGGAGATAATGGAGGTTGTGCTGCTTAAGATAAATAAAGACCAATTCCTGTTTGTTTCTAAACATGACAAATGTGACCAGGTTTTTTCTTCCTCGCTGCCCCCCCGAAGTCTTGAGGGTCTCCTGAGGATAATCTTAATAGGATAAAGTGGTCTCTGAAAGGCAATTAGCAAGATTCCTATAAACTGGGCCATGCATTGGCCATGCTCAACCCTCTCCTGATTAATGCTCATCTTAATTCCATTTCTTGGGATTTATTTACTCATTTCACGTATAATGTATTTAGTTCCCTTAGTTCTGCTCTGTGGTTTGAAAGCATCCTGGTGCCTTTCAAGCCCCTGTCCAGCTGTACCTGTGAGCAGCCAGCAGCCCCAGAAGGGCTGGATAGCAGTGGAAAGTGAGCTTGGATCACAACCCATACAAAGTCTGATCAGTGCCAATAATTGAAATAATTAATGCTGTAATGATGCTTATGAAAAGGAGATCAGCGAGGAAGACACTGGGCTTTTTAGGATGAAATTCAGCACCTTGTGTCAGCTCTCCTGATTTTATTTAGAGGAATCATATTTCTTTGGAGGCGTGCAATTCACAGTGTAATAAAGCTCTGGGGAAAGTTCTTCTCTCTTACCATATGCCTTATGTGCCATACCACTAAAATGATTATTTCTTTATTTTTAAAATTCTTTTCTAAGACAGAAATTCAAAAGTTTGTCACTTCTTACCCAGTTTTCACCCATGGCTGCATTTGGAGAATTCCAGGACAAGCCAGGATCTGTTTAAGTGTCTTTCAGCAGATACTATTACATATGTTTAATTAATACTTCACCTTTACTACTGCAACTTCTCTGTTTAGGAAGACTCTACCTCCAGGAGGCTTTGGAACTCATTTGATGTGCTTCAACACCTTTCGTAAGCTGTGCTTATTCCTTTTATGTTTATTTCTGTCTTTGGAAATTGGTGCAGTGGGAAAGCGAGGTCCCTGCCACCCACCTGCTTCCTTGAGCTCAAACCCTCCAGCACCAGCCCACCTAGAGACCAGAAATAAGCAAACAAACAGCTCTGACCAGAAGGTTTCAGCAATCAGCATGTCCCTCTTGTTCTAAAATTAAATGAGATGCAGAACCTGTCTCAAAACAGCCTGTTTGAGGGGCAGTAGAGAGGGGAGGTCCATTATTGAAATTGCCTCCTATTTACACCACATACAGCAGCCTCCTGTAGCTGGTGAATGTTCCAACTGCCAGAAGTAATGTGACCTCTGAGGCAGGGAATATCTTCCCACATCTATTTTCAGTTAGTGAGTATCTAACTAGACTACTGCTGGAAATAAATGGAGATTAGTAAGTTTTCCTGGCTTTACAGTACATCATAAAATGTTGGAAATATTAAAATAATTCAATATGTTCTGGCAAGATAAACATGAATAGGGCACTGGAGGGTTTGGAGTTTTGGGTAATGACATTTCTCAGGGATGTTTAGGGGCACTTTGTCCTGTGCACAGGCTGATGCTGCCAAGATGGGAACCTAATGCTGAAGGGACTTTTACACCCAGATGGTCACTTTGAACCCCTCACGCCAAAATAGTTGAGGGTCAGATCTGAACTGGCAGGAATCAGTCAGCACCTGCTGGCTTAATCCTTTATGGGCACCCCCAGGATCCTTGCAGTGTTTTCTACCTGGAATTGCTTTTGTTTAGCTGGTTGTGCTGTGTATTGATCTCCAGCTGCCAGCTAATTTACAGGCAGCATTCACCCAGCACGGTGTGTACACTGTGAGGAAGCAGGAATTCACCAGGTCCTGTCTGTGGTGCTCATCATTGCTCTGCAGCCACATTTTTTGTGATGCTAGAGGGAGAGTGCCCAGAACTGCTCGATGGCACCTGAGCCAGAAGATCTGAACCCATACCCAAAACTCAGTTCTCTCACTCTCAGAACCAAACTGTTCCCTGTGCAGGATCCTCAGCCCCTCCAGGCAGGGCTGGGAGTGCAATTAGGCTGCCACAAGGAAGCACAAATGGAAAAGAGAAGGAGTTGCACTAAATGGCATTGAGGGTTCAGCTCTTGGCAGCAGTTTCCAGATGGAGCAGCTTTTACCTTGAGCATTCAATAGGGAGGGAAAATTTTAAGAGCTGGAAGAAAGCGCTTAGGACTGTTGGAAATGCATATGATTAAGGAGTTAAGATCCTAAAAAAGGCACTGCTTTTCCTTGGCCCTGCTTATTGCACAATGTACATAAGTGCTTCTAGTTAAGTCACTGAGGCTGCTGGCAAACTTATGTAAGCACTTATGAGGAAAACATATGCTTGTGTGGAATGCTGACTGGAAGTTTAGCTAATGATCTATTCAGCTCTGGGTGCCACACACAGATCATGAAACATTTACTTCCAATAATTAGCTGTTTTGTAGTTTGGGGCTTTTTCTTTTTTATTTCTTTTTGTTCTTTTTTAATCCTACTCAGGCATATTGACAAACATGGCTTTTTGCTCTGCTCCTGGAGAAAGTTTGCAGCTGCAAAGGTCCCTTGAGTTATGCCAATCACTTGCAGATGTTCTTCTGAAAGCTGAAATTAAATAGAATTTCTTGATGGCAATAAATTAAACAAGAATATTAGATAGGTCGTTATCTCTAAAACTGTGTGCCCTGGTCACAGTGCATCAAATAGTGCTAATATAATGATGACCTTTTAAAGGAAAACACATTATGCTGTAGCTGTCTTTGCATTATACCTGTGGAATGCTGGTATGCAAAAGTCAAGCTATTAAACAGTGGAAGAAATGGAATGAAAATAATCTATTTTGCTTTTGTCTGCTGTTGCTGTTCTGATAGGCACATTCTTCTCTTTTTTTTCTCCTGTGTTCAGTCTCGCTCTTCTTGAAACCATAAAACACAGGGACGGATCAAATACATGATAACATTTTGGAACATTATATCCTGCTGCATTTTGATGAGATGGATCAAAATTCCAATGACCAAAAGCTGTTGTTCAATACCAAAAATGAGCAGAACTGCAGAGGAAGATAAGCAGGGTCCTTGTCTACCCTCATCATGGTCAGAGAGTCTAGAGACCAGGCATTTGCTCAGAGCTAAGATTTCCATTTACTCCTCAGAAGCTCAGGTTTCATATGAGCTGTTATTTCAGCAAAGATCCCTGAAAGGTGTTGGAGTACTTTTGGTGATCCGTACCCAGCTATTCATCTCTGTCGATCCCAGAGATGTGGAATCAGAACTCCTCCTTCTTTCCAAGGATATTTGATTAAACTCACATTTGCAAGTTATTAAATACCTGCCAGCACTGAGTCAATTCCAGTCGTGTTCCAGTCATTGCTGGAGAAATAGGACTTAATTCCTAGGGCTGTTTCCCCAAAACCTTTTCTATCAGTTTGTCCACTTGGAAAATACGGTTTTTGAATTTTTCTTTTGTCCGTAGAAAAAAAGAAAAAACTTCCTTCTATTTGGCTATTTCCTAATAGAATGGGCACAGACAAACAGAACTAAAACATTTTTGAGCTTTAAGAAGCTCTATTTAAGAGAAGAAGGCTTTGCTTCTCAGCCTTGGAGATGACATAACTGTGAGCTGCTTTACTTTGATGAAAGGGATATAAGATTTTATAAGTTTGACACAGCTGTTCTCTAGGCACCAATTCTGGGGTTTGATCCCTGTGAAAGTCAGAGCCAGGTCGGACTCCATGGTGGTTACAACAAGGAGCAGGTGCCTGTAGGAGCATCCGTGGACAGCAGGGAGAAGGAACTCTGCAGACCTGAGACACTCTGACAACAAGTGGTTTTATTGCAAGGGTCTGGGTAAAGAGGGCTTTGCCTTCAGTCACCAGCCTGGGCTGAAGGGAAGCCACAAAGAGAGAGGGAGAGAGAGAGGGTATGAGGTAAGGGAGGTAAAAGAGCTAAGAGGGGTAAGAGGGGTAAGAAAGATAAGAGTAAGAGAGAGGCAAGAGCAAGAGAGTGAGGTCCTTGTTCCAATCCATTATAGCTCCTTTTGTGTTGAATATTCTAATTTACAGTGACCAACCAGTGAGAGATACAAATCCTACAAGCTTTGCATGCAGCCTATGAGAACTGCTATATTACCATATCATCCTATATTCTAAACTCTAAAGACTGCTTGTCTTATCTGCTTTTTCCCTGATGCCTTGGCAGGGTGGAGAGGGGCTACATTCTTGGGTCCTTTTGTTTTCTGTCCTTCAACCTGACTCCAGCTAATCACCGTCTTCCTGCCTGCCATGATCACATCTCAAAGCTGCCCTTCATTTCTATTTCACTCTCAGGTTTTACATCTCCAGTATTTCTTACCAGGCAATCATATCCACAAGCCTTTCCTGTCCCATCTTTCCCAACAGGTGTCCAGGCCTTGGCACCTGTGGAGGCTGGCAGGGATTTCCCATTCTTTGGTGTGAGTGCTGGAATGCCCCTTGCAGAGGAGTATTTGCTTCCTGAGCTCAGCACTTCACTGCCACACCACTTCCAAGGGGCTCTGAGGCAGCACAGGGGATGGGAGATGTGTTGTTTTTTCACAGGGAGTTAAAGAAACATCTCACACTGTTATAATTTTCCGGTTTTCCCGCTGTATAAACAGCTGCTGGTAACTTGTCAATCAGCTTCTACGTTGGTGCTCCTAATTACATAGGGAAACATTAAAAACGGACTAAAAAAAGTTTCAAGGCTGATAGCAGAGAAGTCAAAAGGTTCTCAAACATTGTGTTTATCCCCTCTTGAGATAAAGGTTTTTTAGAAGGCCCAGGACCTGGAGGATCAAAGGGAGCGTTTTGTTTGTAATGAGTACCCATCAGTGCATCCTTTAATTACCATTCTCATTGGTGTCTATTAACAAAAACCCACCAGGCTCTGCAGCAGAAAACATTAATTTACGAGAAACGGACAATGTTGTGTGAAATACATTGCTGGGTATAAATCATTCAGTGTTTGAAGACTTAGACCAAAGTCATGTTTAGAATATTCTGTGCTCCAGCCGATGCTAATTAACAGCAGGGCTTTGCCACTGTAGTCAGCAGGAGGTGTTGAATCACTTCCTTTGAAAATGAGCCCCTTTCTTGGGCTGCTGCCTTCCAAAGGCTCCCAGCCTCTCTTCCAGCTTGGTGTGTCTGGGGAAGAACTCATTTGAAATTTGCTCTCCAGAGCCCTTTTCATACTTACAGCCCTCAAACCTCCCAAAACCCCTGAGCAAACTCTTACTTTTGACATTCAAATGAAGCCTCAAAGCACTTCGGGGCTTCGGTTCCATGGTATCTGCTGGTGAGGCCAAACTGACCACTTTGATTAGCACCATTTCAGGCCAAAGCTATTGTTTGTGTGCCTAGCAGTGGATTTGAGCACATATGGCAATGCCAGCACGTGCCAGGCACGTTTCTGGCAGGTTTCTCATGTGAGGATCAGCAATATTGATGCTCTGAGCAGTCAGAGCTGCTGGAGATGAGCAAGGCCATTGTCCCTGCCTGGCAAAGATATTTAGCATGCAAAGTAGCCTTGGCCAGCTGTACTTTCCTGGGCTGCAGGGTGTGCACAGCAGGCCCTGACCCACGGATTTATAAGTTTAAAAGCTTGTAGCGATTTTTAAAAGCTGATCTGTGTTTGTAAGGTTAAGGCTACTCAGTCTGAATGCTGCAGCATAGAACGAGTGCAGTGCGCACAGTGAAACACGGTGTAATCCAGCTCTGTCAGGAGCTGAATGTGCTGACCACACCTGCTTGGTCAGTCCTTACAAGGGGACAGAGCCCAAGTGTCCTTTGCCCATTCGTGAGTCTGTTCTGCAGTTCTCAAAAGTCAATCTTTTTCCTGGAGGATTCTCTATCGTTACTCTCCATAAGTTTGGCAGCAACTGAGCCAGTGTTTAATTTGGAATCCATGTGAATGAAAGTCTTCCTCTGTGTCTGACTGCATTGTTTGTATCTGAGGGTTCTTAAATTCGGGGTGTACAACTCTCTTCTAATAACGTGCTCTTAGAAATCTTATACAAGATAAACTGCTCTTGCTGCTCTGACTTTTTTAATCAAAACCCCCGTTTGGTACACGTTTGCAAACTGATGAGTGAAATGTTCAGCGTTTCTTTTTTTCATTTCCTGTCAAAGCTCAGGGAAAACTAAATCAAGTTTTAAAGTGTCCATTTTTTTTTATGACTTCTGTGAGGTGTTTGCCCTCTGTGGTAACTCTGGGCATCTTGGAGCAGGGAGATACAGACTCGAGGTCAGCAGAACTGAGGGCGAAGATTTTGTAAGGTTTTTTCCTGTCTAAATTGGCACTTTATTTCAAAGCACACAGGGAAGAACTGCTGACATGGAACACGTAACGAAATTTCAAAGCCACCAAGAATGGTTTTATCCATTTTTCTTTTATTTTGAAGAAATGGTAGTAATTATCTGTCAGGCTAAAACTGAGTTCTGTTCTAAAGGATGATGGTGAGAGTGCTGGACATTTGGAGGGAGAAAAGTTAGACTTAGTAGAAGCTCAAAGCTGCTTTTCTAATCCAGAGGGGTTTTTCCTACCAATACAATCTCTTATGCACCAACTTAATTATTTGATCATTTATCCTCATTAAAAGTTAGTGAGTTACAGAAATTATTACTGTATATTAGGAAATTTTATTTTGTGGATACGGCAAACCTTTCAAGAATTACTTTCCTCTCTAGAACAGCAAATTACTTTCCTCTGTCTTTCCCATGTTCTGGGATGCTTATTGCACTTATGAAAATGCTAAATTGTACATTTCTAAATTTCAGATCGTGATAAATATCCCTGCCTCTCTGGAGTTTTTCAATAGCATTAACCTTAAAAAAAAACCCAAGCCAAACATCAGCATTTAAAGTTTTGCTGGAAAAACAATTCTGTAAAATATTCCTAAATGATTTATGATTGGAGTCTGCAATTATTGAAGTTAATGTACCTTAATGGACTTAATATAGGTGGAAAAAAAAAAGTTATGTACAATGAAAGTTGCCCAAGCATTAGCATTCAACTTTTTTGGTTTTCTTAATCTCTCATATCTGAGACATTTTTCCTCAATTGTTGGAAACAGCATCAACCAGTTGTCTGTATTTTTATTGAGTTTCAATTTTATTTTATCTCAAAAAACCTCAACCAATACAAGGAAAACAGTTTTCAATTCAAAAAGGAAAACAGGTATTTTTATATGCAGCAGGAAGGAGAACACCTATTTTCTTTATGTAAAAACAAATCTTGTTCAGCTCACAGTTCAAGGCGTGTAGGAGGACAGTTGAAATTCAGTAACACAGAATTACTCATTGTTAAGAAATGTTTTTATTTGGGTGAAAACTGGTTTTGATTTGGCAGGGGTAGAGGACTTTGTTTAAATAAATAAAATAGTATATTCTGTGTGTTTGTTTTATGGGCAGTATGAGCAGAACCTTCTTGAGGCTCCAGTACTTTTATAAAATGAAGACTCAGACAAGACAACTTTATTTTTTTCATGTGTGACATGATATCTGTCCCAAAAGTGTGTGTTAAGTTCTTCTCTTTCAATAATGTATGATTCTGAAATAGAAAGGCCTCTATTAAGTGAAGAATAAATTCTTCCAATGAAAATGCAAAATGCCAAAATTAAGTTCACATGAAAACTCAGCTTTTTTCCCGTGTAACAATGTTCTGCAATTGCACAGCTCCATCCTATTTGTCAGCTGAACTTTCTTATGAGAGCTCAGCAGAATTAGTGTCCATGAAATTAATTTATATCTTAGAAGTCTTTTAGAAGGTTGCAGGAAAAAATGTTGCCTCCATGTTGCTGTGAAATCATTATAAATAATTGTGCTAAATTGTATTAAAAAGCTCCAGGACAGAGAACACTGAGCAGAAGGATAAAGGTCATGTAAAATTTTTCCTCTGCAGTTCAAGTGAGGCAATCTAACATTGCACAGTCAACTGAAAGGCATCTTTTGCAAGAAAATATTTAGGGGTGAATACCAGAATTTTGGCTGTCTATTCCAAGCCATAATTGGAGGGATAGTTTGTCCAGGGGGCCCATTCCTCCTCTTACTCACCCAGGGTGTGGAGTGGAAGGGAATAAAAGGAAACACTGCAACATGTGCTAATCTAGGGGCTTTTTGCATGATCTTTGCTTCGTTTTCTGAAGGGAGAAGAGGAGAAAGGGGAACAGTGATGCCTGGAATACACATTAGAACAGCTAACACGTTCTGGCGTGCTCGCTCAGCAATTTGAGAAATAGATAAAGCCAGTGATGGTTAAGGGTTATAGAGTGAGTCCAAGCTAAAGAGAGAAAAATGTGGCAGAGATGTGGGAATTTGGCCTCATGGCACAGGAGAACTGGGAATGGCCATCTCTGGGTGAACTTGTCAGGGGTCAGAATCCTATTTTGCCAAAGAAGGAAGAAAAGCTGCTGAAACATGCAGCAATTGAACAGGGATTCTGCTGGAAGAGAATGATGATAAATATTCTGTCATATCCCAAGCATTCAAATGGCAGTGTATCACAAACAGAGGCAAAATTCAACCAGGTCACTGGATCAAATCCTGATCTGCTGCTGGGACAGAAGAGACAGCCCAGCAGCTCTGGAGAGCAGAATTTTTCCTGCTTGGGCAATGATCTCTTGAGAACGTGCATCAAAATTGTTCCAAGGCCAGTGCATGGATAAAGTGCAGTTATTAAAAGGCTTGAGTGGTTCTCAAGGGTAACAAAGTTGGGAAACTTGTGAGACAGAGAAGGGAAGTGTCCTGTATTTCAGAGTCACACGGGGCAGCAGTCTGCTCTCTGCTCTCTGCAAGAGGGAGATCAGCCTGCACTGAGACATAAAGAATAGGAGAGTTCACTGAGCAGTGTGTGATGAATGCAGCCTTCTGCAGATGGGTCTCTATAAAATATTTAAGGGGGGGGGGGCAGCAGAATTAATCTGGAGAAATTATAAAACTGGGAACCAAGCTCATACATTTCAGATTGTTGTATTTTTGTTTTAACACCGATTCCTGACTCGTTTTTTCTCCTTAATTGCTGTTTCCAGCATATAATTAAGGCAATTATATGCACAGATTTACTTTTTTATTTGCAACAAGAGTTTGAATATACACTGTGCATATTAAACAGTCACCACAGCGAATTTTTGACAAAACAGATTACTATGAACAACGTTTTTCAGCTCAGATGTGTTGGATTAGAGCTCAATATCTTTTTTTATTTATGTTTATTTTAAGATTCATTCTTTAATCCCATTTTCATGGAGTAGAAGATTTTCTTTCTTGCAGCTTTCTCTGTTTTCTCTGCCTATCACCTTTGCTACAGATCTGAACCACACTTTTAATATTTCTGCTTAGACTGACTCTTATTAGTTCAAAGCAGAGCTACATATTTTAAATTGATCAAGGTTTCTGAAGTAATTATAACAACTGCTTCTGGAGGACACAGTTGCAGTTTTCATTTTGATATTATATGAAAGTGTGTTTCTTCAAAGCTACAAGTGTAAGCTAGTAAGAGGCAGCTGGTAATTATTCTCTAATAAACAGAGTAGGAAGTACATGAAAAACCTTAGGGGACACATACACTGCTTGCAGAGCAATTAATAAAAATCTCAGGGCACTTAAAAGAAAATTCAGCCTGAGACTGTGTGTGCATTTGGCTGTGAATTTGAGTCCATTCCAAACTAACAGGTCTGTTGTGATCGAATTTGTTATTTGTTTGCTAGCACCCTTTCACTTGTTATCCTTCAACAGACTTTAGGAGATAATTTTTATTCTTAATTGACTCTTAATTTTATCTATAAAATCCTTTCAGTTTCTGATCTGCTTTCTATAGAAACCCAAATAATCAAAGTTTTGATATATTAATTAATTATATATTATATTAATTATAATAATATATAATTAATTATATAATATATATTATATAGATATATTAATTCCCTCTCTTAATATATTAAGGCAGAGATGGAGCAATTGGGTTGGGTGAAGTGTGTTCCAAGAGCAGGAGAAGACAAAGTGAGACGAGAAAAACATAACTCAAACTTCTGTAAAATGTAGTTTTTTCTTTGGGTGGAAGAATAAAAAGTTTGCTTTGAGGAGTTTATCTCTGTGACATCAACAAACGTAGGCCGTCACCACTTTCTCAGTGGAGAATTGTTATGAATCTCAAATCAGTTGGGCTTGTTACTGCCCAAGGACCAAACTCTGGAGTACTTGCTTAAAAGGGTGAAAAATGGTAAAAATGCAGAGTGTGTTCAGCCCCTGAGAAAACTGCAAGTTGTGGGTTTGCCATTAAAAATGTGTCATTGTGGTTTTGTCATTTAAATCCAACTCATCCATCTTGTAGCTCTTCCATGGCTTTGTATTAATGCTCTTTTAGGATCAGCCCCACTGCTTGGGCTAGGCTGCCTTGCCAGAGATTATATTGCATTCTTTTGTAAGTTATTATGTCACAGGCACTAAAATTGTGATAAATCAGGAGAGTTTCTATTTTTTGGAAAGGTGTTGGATGTCTCCTCATTGAGACACAAGATTCCCATGTGCTCCTAATTCTCTCTCTGCACCTGACGTGTGAGACTTTAGCCATTGGTACTAGGGAAATAAAGAATCAATAAGAGAAGATTTCTCTAGAATTTATTTGGGATACCAAATTGAGATGCACCAGAACACTCTGGAGTGATTGTGATATCAATGGAGAAAATGTGGATACCATCAGAGTGTGATTTTAGCCTTTCTGAGAGCCACAAACATCATCTCTGGAGAAACCTTGACCTGACTGAACCCTTGTTGAAGTGTTTTATGAGCCAGAATTAAGTGGAAAATTCTGTATTTCTGTCTATTTTGGTTGGATTTTTTTGAGTCTCCCTAGGAAAGTGGGTTCTCCCAGTGTTTTAAGCTGGTTTGTATTTTTCTTCTGAGCTTGTCTCTCTGTCTAGCTCTGCTCTTCTGATACCATATAAACAAATTGTTCCTTTGGGTCCAGATTTCAGACAGAGATGTGACTTTGCTTGGAAGAAGGAGCAGACTCGCACTTGGTGGTAAGGAAAGTGTTTATTCATGAGTGTGAGTGTGAGTCAGGATTTGGGCTCTTACTTGCCCTTATGAACAGGGGCGTTACTGTTGGAAATGAGGGGGAGTGATTTGGGTACAGGGGGCACTGACATGGCCATTTTGGGGGGAAAGGGGGGGGGGGGATACCTGAAGCCTTGGCTGAACCACCTGGCTCTGCCACAGCCATCAAGTACCAGGGTGTGTCAATGGATAAGGTACAATAGAAGGTACAATACACTCGGAGAGGGCTATAGAGGAGACATACAATGGAGAGGGTGAGGCCTCTTGAGGGGGATAACGACAGGGATTAGGGGAAGGGGGGTGGGTAGGGAAAAAAAACTTTTAAAAAAAAAAAAAATCATACAGAACTTTAGAAATCTCAAAATGCACACTGCAACAGGTTTGCATCAGTTTTGGGCAGGTATGAGCACAGCAGTCCCCTGCTGGCTGCATCACTGGGTGCTTTCCTCTTGGCAAAAGGGAAATGCAGGTTGTTAAACACAGCTGCTGGAGCAGATATAAACCCGTGTGTGCTGGAACACCATAAATCATCCTGCTCCGAGACAGTAAAAACTGCCTGCTGTGGCCTACACCCAGCAATACTCCGTGGTTCTCCCTTTTTAATGCAAACCACCCCATCACGAAACGCTTTGTAGTTTATCCTGTGCTGATGCTCCCGCGCTGTGCCAAGTGTGGCGGCATGAAAATCACTGCAGCAGGCACAGCAGCACCTTCACTGCCCTGACTCCTGTCCTTGCTCTGGGAGCTAGATAACCACTCGAGGATTGCTGCACATTTCTCTTGGTTTCTGTGATTTGATTTTATTTTTTACAAATAACTAGCGTTTTAAAAGAAGCTGATAAAAAGCCTGCTCTCTGCTGATACGGCGGTGGCATTTGTTGCTGCACTGGGCATTAGGTAGGGGAGAGCATTCTGTTACTAATGGTTTAAGTCATGACTAATGCTGTGTGCCAACAACAGAGATACAGATTCAAATTTAAATGAACTACCCAGGCAGTGTTTTACAGGATGTGTTTCTTGTTGGCAATTTGTTGTTCCTGACAACCTCGGATCCTCGGGCCGTTGTTACGCCAGCCGCTGGGATTAGAACACACACAGGCTGAGCTTATAAATGTTTCAAAACTGCTGCGATGGAGCAGCAGAATTTTAAAATGTAATCAGGTATTCTTTTGAAAGTGGCTAATGTGAAAGAAGCCAGATTTGGAGGGGTTTGATTTTGGTTCTGAAGCAGCATCTTTTTTAATACTTCAGTATGTTTTTCTGATGCCGCTTCCTACAATCCGCTGACTCCTCTCGTCCACTAGAAATGAAAAAGCCAAGGCAAAGGTGGAAAGCTACAGCAAGAAAAGTTTTGGTGCTAGAAGACTCTTCTGCTTCAGGTTCATGAATGAGTAGATTTTTGTGGGATTGATCTCTTTGAGAAAGATGTGCTTACAATCCTTCCTCACAGCATCCACTGCATTATTGAAGGCTTTCTTCTTGATTATGCTCCAGAAGGATTCAGTGTTTCTCATCGGACTTTAATGACAAAGGAGCCTGTTTGGAACTTTAGAGAGCTGGGTTTTGTCAGTCTGGCTTTTTATTTAGTCCTTTTTTATTAGAGCAATCCTTTATAACGAGATTAGCACATGGAAGGTGCCTGAGATCTGCTCCACAGGGGCCTTCACCTTTATCACATCAGTGCTTCAAAAGTTCCCCGACAGCTGCTCACAAACCCTGTTGTGAAGTGCAGCCTATTTCCTTATCTTCCTGTGGAAACGCTTCCCAAGTGTCTGTCCACAGGCATTCAATTCCACATCTCCAAATTAAAAACTGCTCTGAAAGAATACACAATGGAGCAGTGCTCTTTTGTCTCCTGTATCAGCTCCTGAAGTGAGATTAAGGTAAAAGGTATTTTTACACAAAATGAGGTCTCTGTTTCTTATCTCCGTGTTTATCTAAAATGTCAGAGTTAAATGTATCAGACATGAATGCTTTGTGGTAGCAGAACAAATAGTTTATCAATCTGGTTATGATTGCAATAAATCCTTTGATCCTCCTGATGCTGCTGTTTCCTTTAATATCCAATCTGATTGATACAAAGTTTTTCAATTTAGGAGTTGAATGTTTTATTTGCTGTTTTGGAATAATAACAGGGCATAGAGTTGTGTCATGATCACAGCTTTTGTTTATCCATGTGTTTCAAACAATATAATTATACAGTTAAGTTAATAGTGCAATGTGTCATGAAACTAACACATTATTAGTGTGATGATTGCAAAAATCCCAGAAATTTGTGTTATTTAGTATCTTATTCAGTTCTTTTTTTTAATGGACAAGCTGTCCTTTCTTTTGCTAGAAAAAAAAAATGCAACCCCCCTGATCTTGTTCAGGAGTGTACGTTAAACATATGACCCTGAAATGCAAACTGTTTATAACTAGTCCAAGCAGTAATTATAAAGTTACACTTTATATTAATTTGCTCTAATCCATGAATCATGGGGGGTTTTTAATAATTATAAAGTAACTTTTCTTTTGTGAATAAAATACTGGTTTGGGGCTTGCTCTCTCAAAAGAATCAGGATGAGAAAGTTGTCTTAAAGTATTTTATGCTTTTTATTCTGTATTTTTATTTCTGCCCATACAAAGGCTCAGGACAGAATCAGTCATTCTTGAATTGTTGTTTCCTTTCTATTGTGGTGAACTCATTTCACACACTCCCTTCCCCTCAAAACCCTACCAAAACATGTTCTTTGTAAGGAACATCCCTAACTGTTACAGTGTGGTGGCATTGCCCTGACTGCAATTGTCCTCTCATTTTAGACATCTTGGATAATTCCTACACAGGCTTTCATCTGTAGCTGTATTTCTAGGATTCTAATCCTGTTCTCTTGGAAAAGTCCAGTTAAATTCTTTGAAGCCAAGAATAAGGTGACTCCTCAGGACTGAGTAATTGGAATTTGCTGGTTGTGTCACAATCCTCTTAGCCTGATGTCTTGCACAGAGCGATGTCTGACAAGACACACTCGCAAAATGCAAGTTCTTGTTTTCACAGCTATTACTTCAAATTTGATCTTGTCCCACATCTTGTTTGGGAGGTCACTCAACAAAACAAGATTTTTTGTCAGTGTCAGACTCTGGTGAAAGCTCTGCTCTCTAACTTGGTAGAAGTTACATCCCCCTGTGGGGCTTGGAATTGGAGCAGCCCCGTGAAAAACACAAATTCCACATCATGGAACAAGAACCTCAGTTATGTTTAGCTCTGCTAAACAGCCTTTAGGCTGTTGAGCCCTGCAAGCCTGGGTGGGAATGTCTGTGGCACTGGGATGGCTGTATGGAGTGTGATTTACCCCTCAGACCTAGAAGGGAGCAATTCATTACCATGATTTCATTCATTAGTGTCATTAGAGCAGAGGATGGTTTGTTTATTAGAGCTCAGAGAAGCACTGACAGTGCTCACCTCTTTTTTTCCCAGAACAGGACGAGTGGTGATCCTGCCCAACACTCTTTATTTTAGTGCCCAGGTGACTCCTGCTGTGGCATGAGAGATCTGCTGGGTAGTTTTCAGTGCTGAATGGAGGATTTCTCTACGACACATCTTTGGAAAGCCTCATGCTCTCATGAATTCTATTTTATCTGCAAAGAGCACTGGCTGTAAAATTCCATACCCTGACAACAGTAGCATAAGATACACCAAAGTCACTTTAACCTCCACGTGGATCTACCTGAGACTTTAATTGTCTCTGTGCCTCAGTGCAGGGGGATGTTTCTGTGCGTGCTGAGCCCTCGCTGGAACAGTCATGTCAATTAATTGCTCATAACAGAGATGTACATCAGTCAATAAACACTTTTTGTGTGTAATTAAATGGCAAACTGAAGGTGAGGGATTTAGTAATCCCCAGGAATATTTGTGAACATACTGCAAATTGTTGTGTTTATCTCCTCCAGGATGGTGAGAAAAAGGGACATTCTGGGTTCCACAACGTAAAAATGTGAAGAAAAAGCTCTTTTTCTGTTGACTTGGAGCCCTTTCTTCTTGCTCAGTTGTTCCACTACTAAGAACTGGGTTGGTGTCCAAAGACTTTACATTAAAAAAAAGAAAACAAAGGGTTTCTTCTCCTCCCAAAGAAACCAAAACACACTCTCATATCTAGAAAGGGAATAGGAAACTTTGAATTTTTTCGACATGATATCTTAATGCACTGGGTTTAATCCTGGCAGACACAGCTAACCTTCAAAATTGTACAACAAAGTGCAATTATGTATTTGTAGGCTTCAGAGTTAACCAGATATGAATTTATTTGAAGCATTTAAACAAATCCAACAGGCAGGAGCCTGAGAGGAATCTTTCACCAAAGGTGTTTTCAACAGGTTTCAAACTGCTTGTGTTAAAAGCTCTGCTCTAATATCTACCTTTAATGCAATATACAGGAAAAGAAACCTAATCTGTATCAGGTTACAAGAAAAAAAAACTCACCCTAAACCAACATAACAGCTTTATGGTAATTTATTTTCCTGCAGGTAGTCCCTTACTGTTTAGATGTGATTCTGAGAAAATTTATGATCTCATGTAAGGAAAAAAAAAGTGTATTTTTTTTCCCCATCATTAGACTTGCCTGTAAGAATGCCTTATTATAAGTTTGGCTGCACAGCAGGATTTATAATATTGAATACATTGTGTCAGCTCTCTTGTTTGCAGGAGGATAAAGTTCCATTATTCAGGGCTTTGCTCCAAATCCGTCCATTGTAGTGCAATTAAACACAATCCTTTTTTTTTTTTAGGGCTAAACCTCATGCTTCAAGAAAATAAGCTTTCAAGATGAAGTGTGTAGGGTTTATGTATTACAGGTAAAAGCCCAGCTCACACCAGGTGTGAGCACAGCTGAGGTTGGACATAATCTCTGCTCATTTGGGCTCTTTATTTTGTGCCATCCTGGCCAAGGACCCTGCTCAGGTTGCAGAAAACATGCTTGACTGCCTGGACTGGAAAGATTTTTTTTTTTTTCCCCCTCTTTCTGTATTTAATTATCCCAGTAAAAATGTGAGCTGGGTTTTATGATGTAAATAAGTGTTAGTGAGGTGAATTATGCCAGGGAACACAAGCTATTTCCTTGGGCCTTGTGGAAATATAAAGGATAATGTTGAAGGGGATGGAGAGGACTTGTAGGTCTTTGTGTTTTCTGGTTTTCTTTACTTTATTGAGGACACAAATAAACATGATATGTGCCTGTAGGGCTCATGAGTACAGCCTTGTGCACCAGGAGGCCTGCAAGGATTTGGGCAGTGTATGAAGGGGATATGGGATTTTTATTTGTCTTCTTTTGAATTGGGATTAGTCATCTCAAAGCAAAAATATTCCCTGAAGTTTCTGGTTTGGTCTGATTTTTTTTTTTTTTTTTTTTTTTTTTTTTTTTTTTTTTTTTTTTTTTTTTTTGCATCATCAGATTAAACAAGAGGATGAACCTCAGACAGGTCATGTCTCACCCAGAGCTGGAAAATTTGGTTTTGCTTGTTCTCACTCAACTCAAACCTCACAGCTCCATTTTGGGTTTATTTGAATATTACTGTCTTTAGACAGTGGGTGGTTTACATGGATGCTGTTTTCTTGTTGATGTGGAATTTGCAATATTAATAATTCTGTGGTTTCTTTAAGGGAGCTTATGACTAGGTCCTATAACATCCAGAGCACTGAATTTCAGATTCAAGGAATCTGAATTTTTGTAAATATGTCTTTAAAATACTTCCCCACATCCCTGAGCTATGAGAGCTTGTACTTTATTTCCTCTTGTTTGAAAATAAACAAGTACTGAAATATTTCAGAAACTAGCAAAAGTGTAAATATTCCATCTGACAAGTCTTTTGCCTAATGTAAGTCCCAGAACTCAGGTCTAAAGCCCATCTGTCACCACACAGAGCTAAAAACAAGGCAGAAATAAGAATATTCACATCATCATAATGGGGTTTTGGAGTGCAATGGGAAAAGAGCCATTTCCTGCATTGTGATTCTGGTTTTATTTATTGTATTAGTGTTTTTTATAGTCGGTTCTTATGACCTTTTTCTTTTGCTGTGCTTTAAAATGTATACCTTAGATATTGTATCAAGTGCTGTGAATGAGTGCTGGAAAATTTAGTTCCTACTGTATTATATTGCCTTGATTTCATAACCTAAATTCCACTCATAGTTGAAAAATAAGAAGTAAGATGTTGGTTTTCTTGAAGAAGGCAATTTGGGGAATTCTTTGTGTTGATTTTCTTCCACTAATGTTCTTGCTGCCAGGGAGTTTTCTGAACTGGAGGGTTTACAGATTGCCAGGCCAGTAATAAAACAGATGTTCCTATAGATTTCAAAACCTCCCCAAATTAGACTTTCTCCTTACAACATCCCTAATGTTTCAGCTCTGCTGGGTTGGCATTTGCAGTTATTTACAGCCCAAACTCCACCACACTTACAGGCTGCCAGCCTAAAGCTTTCTAACAAGTTAAGTCTGTTGTTAACCATCTTAGTGTATTATTTATAACCAGAACATCAGTTAAGATAAAGACTCCACTGCTCTGTGCCCTGCCTGGAAGGGTTTGCAGCCTAATTACAGAGTCAAGTGGATTTTGCAAACATGGAATAAGCCACAGGACAGCTCTGTGTGTGTCCAATCGGTTCTGGGTCACTTATTTGTGAGTTACAAGCACGTTTTCCCCTGAATTCTCAGTGCACACACTTCTGTTATTCAAAGAGAACCAGATTTGTTTTTATGAGGAATGAGATGAGGGTGCCACCTCCCCTTTTTTCCCCATTGCTGCTGATTCTTCCATGAAAGACCCTAAATAATTCCTTTCTCTCCTGAAAGCTGCCCTTTTCATGTGTTTATCCAGAGCTCTCAGGTCCCACCTTTTGTTTTCCCTTAGCCTGGCTGGATAGGTCTGGCTCTCTCTGTCATTACCTCCAATCAATATTTCTTGCCCTCTGATTATTTGTACTTCACTCTGGTGACTCGTCAGTGCTTTTCTGCAGGGCAGTGCAATATTCCAGAGCTATGAAGGGCATCATTGCTGCTCCCTGTGTCAAGGGTTGATGCCACTGCAGCCGTGCCCAGACCCCTCTCCCTGTGCCAGGCTGGGATGGATGTGCTCTCCCCCTGTGCTGGTTGACTTCAGGACACTCGCCTGTGTAACCACTGAGCATTTGATTTGCATTTTATTATCATGACAGCGTTTTATTTGCATTTATTCATAGTTACCTGATTGCAGCCCTGGTTTTGTGCCTGAGATGTTTTGGTTTTCTGAAATTCCTTTCCCAAGGAATTTTCTGTAAACGAGAGATGTTTTAGTAACAGCAAATTTGTTTACATATTTTCGTTGGAAGGGACTTTCTTCTTGATGTCCCTCTGGTCTGACCAATATGATTGAAGAGGTTTATCTTTGTGTCACCAATCAAATTGGTCTGTGTAGAATAGTATAAAAAGAGAGACACATCCCAAAAATAAAGGAGTAATTTTCAGCCTTCTGAGGTCAGAGTGTTTGTGTCATTGTGGTGTAAAACAGCATCACCTGATGAATAAACATTCTTCAGAAAACAAAGACCTCGCCTAAATTCTGCTTGGAATAGGGGGAGGAATTCCCTTTGACTTGAGAGGCTTTTCAGTCAGGCCCTCACTGAAACATTTCAGGTACAGTTGTCAAGTAATTGTTCTGTAAATCCTTGTCTTTCTCCTGGTAATTGCTCTTTCATCTTAAGATGCATATTTTGGGTCTAACGTGTTCAAATTTCAAAAACAACATGTACAAAAGTTGCATCTACTCTTGACTTCTGTTTGTGTTATTGAATGTAACACAGAGAAATAAATTTACACTTTATCCTTGGGGAAGAAGTATTTCAAGTCACTATTTCAGGGTTCTTCAAAGATCAAAGACAAGGAAGGAGTTGAGGAAGAGTGAAGGCGATATTTTTTAATCAAAATGTACATTTTGTTTTGAGAAATAGAATTTGATTTTAGAATATATAATTACGAAAACGTTAGTGACCTCCTGATATAGGGTTGGTGTTGTTTTGGTTTTTGTCAGGTCTTCATCTGATACGGGATCCAATCATTTTTGCCAAAGTGTTTCTGGAAATAATTTAGTAGCCAACCTGTTGCTATAGAAAACAGGAGCTTATATAAAGCAGTATATAAGGCTGACCTAGTTAATGTTGTTTATTATCATGAATAGCTGATGAAATCCAGCAGAAAATTGCAGCAGAAAGTGTGTAGGGTTTGCAATGGAATAAATAAAATGGAGCAATATCTTCATTGTGGAACATCCCATGGGAGAAATGTTAATTTTTAAATAAGGAAAAGCATGCTATGATTTGGAAAGCCAAGTGAGGATGACAGGATGCCCAACAAACCAAACTGAGCAGAGACTCACCTCTGTTTGCACAAATGAGTGTCTGTAAGAGAATGAGACAATAAAATTGGAAGGCTGGATACTTGGCTTGGAACGAGTGCTTAATCCATCATTTAATTTACCAGAACACTCAGGCTAATGAGCAGGCCTTTTTAGATCTTATTTGATGTTAAATATGCGCTCTAGTGCCTCACTCACTGTTAAATACTCAGTGCATGGACAGATCCTCTGCCTTCAGAAGGGTTATTAGTGAGCTTGTAAAATACAAGGGTTTGAGGGTTCTATTAAATTGGGCAAATAATGCTTGGCTGCCTTGCACAGGATCAGGTCCAGATCTGCCTCTTCACTTGCTAAAGCAGCACATGGTGCTGCAGGGACTGTAAAATGCCTTCCCTGGTGCTTTTGGGACAAGTTTATATTCCACCAAACTTTGGATTTCATCAATGTATCTATTCTACTTTATGCTGGAGGATTATTTGGTTAAAGCAATTAGTGATCATTTTTCTCCTGGCTCCATTTATGGAGGAATTTTCTAGTGAAAAGCAAGAGGGTTTTATTTTATAATTTATTTAAATGAATATTTTACAATTACATTTGTTGCACGTACAGAAATAAGGGGAAATAGTTTAACTTATACTTGCAGGAATCTCAGAGAGTAAGAAAGCTCTCATGTTTCTTATTATAAATAATAAATTTCTTATTCTCTCCTCTCTATCACCACCTCCAAACCAGGTGGTTTTTGGTCCTTTTGCTTGACTCTGAAAATTTTGTTAGGCACAGCACAGAATAAATAAGAGAGCCCTTCTGGCTCCCAGCATCATTTTTCCCTCACCCTGGTGTAAAGAACATTTCTCGGCTATAATTTGTTTTTTGGTGCTATAATTGTTGTTCTCAATAAATAAAGTAATTTCAGAGTGACTGAGGAGGCATGTCGAGCATCAAATACACCATGAATGCACAGGGGATAATTATCTTAATTGTGTTATCCTTTATTTAGCTGGATGAATGGCGAGGGACCGTGGGTTTAGTGGAAGGGTTCAAGAAGAGCAGGATCATTTTCACTTGGCTGTGTGAGCATTTGTGTTTGTGGGGCCTCTGCTCAGAGGATCAATTCTTGTGTCCATGGCAATGACAGCGACACCAGAGCACAGACCACGATTCCTTCATGCTCCACGTGAGAGGAGAGGCAGCTTTGAGCCCTTCCCAGATTAATTCAAACTCCTCACTCATCAATTGCTGAGACTTTTTTGGTCATTCTGTTTCAAATGGTGCATGTGGGTAAATACCCCAGAAAGCAGTGGGGCTGCTGGATTCAGCGAAGTGATGGTAATAGACTGACAAAGTCAAATGAAAGAGCAAAACCATGAATATTGTTAATTGTGTTTTTCCTTTTCATTTTTATCTCTCTCTGATTCAGAAGCACAGAAAATCTGTTTTCCTTAATAGAGATCTGCATCATCTTTTTGAATCAGAATATAAAAGAAGCAGGGCTCTGCTGCTGTTGAATAATTTTAATATAACATTATAATGTCTCATTATGTTTAATTAAAATATAGCTTTGTATCTGAGATATGTAGTGCAGATAACCTTGTTCAAGGGTGAAATTTACCATTAAAATAAGAGCCAGAGATGTGAAACCTCCCAATAGTGAATCAATAATCAATCAGTAACACTCCTTAATTAAGTGCCAATCAGTTCTAATCATTGTTTCATGTACTGTAAGACCATTTAGTCTACAGAAGACTTTGCTATCTCTTTCAAACTGTGACTTGTAATATCACAGAATGCATTTAAAAACTTCAGCTGCTGGGACTGTTAAAAGATTTTACTGGAGAAGGAGAAAAATAATTCTAATATTTTATAATATAATTAACTTTGTGTTTTCTTTGTACTTTAGCTTAAATATACAGAATTTCTGTTGTGAATTATGATGCAAGCCTTCACCAAGAATGTTGGGATGATTTTCAAAATACTATAATGGGGTTTTTTACCTGTATTAATATCTTCCATTACATTACGAATTACAAATATTTCTGGTTTCAGTAATTCACCTACTGTAGAGAGAACTCAAAACTTATATATCCACAGAGGAGCCCTATGACTGCTTTGTTCTATCCTCTGTATTTATGGGTCAGGTGGTTTCCCTGAACTGGTTCTTCTTCACCCTGAGCAGTTCTGTGGGGAAGAAAATCAGAATAAAATAAAATAAAATAATTACCAGTATTGGAGAACTGATAAAAAATTCAATTTCACCCATTGCAAATAGTACTTTATTTTGTTTTCTGAAGCAAAGTGGGGTGTCCTTGTTTGCCTTGACTGCAGCGTGTGGTCGGATTAACCTGCAAATCTTCCTTTGGCAAAGTCCCTGAGCTAAAGCAATTCCTGCTCTGCCATGTCCCAGTGCCAGGAGAATATCCATGGTGGGATTTAACTCCAGGGTGTGGCACTTCTGGATTCTTTGGCAGCTTCACCCTTTCCCTTCAATGCACACGTTCCTCAGCACTGAGACCAAACAAAGCACTTTAACATGAATATATCCAAATAATAAATGTTTTCTTACTGAAGGAGATATAAATTAAATAAATTAACCTTCTGTTAAAGGTACTTGAGTCATAATTTTTTTCATCTCTCTATTGGCAGAAGGTAAAGTTGAAAACCAGGGAGGACAACACAGGTTCCTGTGCTGTTCTGATCACAGGCAGGCTCATAAACCCACGTCAGATAAAATCAACATGTAACCAAGCAGTCTCAGTGGCAGCTTCACGTAAAGCTTTTGGAAAAGGTAACTTTCACTTGCTGTTAATTTGGTTTAGACATAAATGTTCTCCTACAGCCATGTCTTGCCTGCTGACATCCAAATAATTCCACTGCTCCTGTTCTCATCCTTCTGGGGAGCAGACAAATGCTTTCCATCAGCTTCCAAAAGCCAAATTTTCAACTGAAATGAATCAGAATCTGTCTGTAATAATCAGTGTTGTTCTGAGATACATCACCTGGCCCTAAATACAGCAGGCATGCTGAAGCCTTTTGTTTCCAGCAGAACTTCCCTGTTGAATTAAACAGAGACTTCTGTTTAAAAAATCAATAGCACAGCATACCTCACTGACATTATTTTAAAGCACAAATGATTTTTAGTTCCAGATCTATATATGAAAATAGATTTCCTTTGCATTTTTTCCCATTTACTCATAGCATTAAGGGAGGTTGTATTTCCATAAATACATTGGAGACCATCTTTTATGTGCAGGAGTTAAAGTGGAGGATTTGTAGCAGATTTTTGTTGTTGCTTCATAGTAGGATGTGGTAAAAATGCAGTTCTGATAGAATCATTGAAGGCTTTTCAGGTGTGCTGTATTATATTGCACATATTCAAATACAAATTTAGGCCAGGTTCTTCTCAGCTGTACTTAGCAAACTCTGGAATAATTATTTATCTACATGCAGTGTGTTCCTCTCTGGAAAAACACTTTAGATTTCCATTGACATGGTCAGGGACATTTCAGTGCCCGTTTCAATTGATGTCATTGGCAATGTCCTCACATTCTTTGCAGATGGAACTGTTTTAAGTCCATTGAATTTCAGCTGAGAACCCATTCCAGGTATTGAATTTCTGACCAAGATGAATTAAAGCAGTTAGTGATGGTTTTCTTTTCACATGCATTGGTTTGGTCAGGTTAATCTCAACAGGATCAACTAATATTATATGTCCTTTTTTAGGGAAAGAAGAGAGAGGATTTCTTCTGAAATCCTGTGTAATCCTCCTCATATGCCAGTAGAGGTGAATTGAGTTAAATTCACGCTGGTTTATTTCAGCTGGATATATTCCAGACCTCCTTCCAGGATCCTCATTGGGAGTTTCTTGTACTGCATACCCTGCAGAAGCAAACAAATGTCAAGAATTAGATAGAAAGTAGAACTTGATGTGCTGGATGTTTAACTGATGAGGTCCTGTAAGACTGAGTTCCTTCCTGGGCAGAGTTTTCACTTGAATGTACTTCAGGTTTCCATCAAAATCCTGGAGACTTCTGAGGAAATACTCAGGCATATGAGAACAACAAAACATGAACAATTTAATTTTTTCCTGAAGAGTCTATTTCTCTAGAGAACCACATCATCTCTTCGCTCCATCTACTGCAAATCTTAGGTGCTTTTGGCTTTGATTCTTTGAGCTTCTCTTGCCGTGCACATTTTGACAAACAGGAACTTCCCTGCCCAAGGACTGCAGAGCAGAGCCGCACCCAGAACCTGCCACCCTCATTTTCCTGTTCAGTCAGGTTACACTCGCATGAAATTCAGTACATGACATGTTAATGACATTGAATCCCTTGCATTTTGATATATCATCTCTTTTGAACAGAAGAGAAATTATATGTAAGAGCAGAAAACAGCCAGGGCTTTTCAAAAATTGCAGGCATTTTACGACATTTTTAAACAGACAATTCTGTCTAGGAGTCTGTTTTTTCACATTTCAAAATGAGCTTAAAAATAATATAAAGCACAAAAGTGGCATTAAAAAAAACCAAACCCAAAACCAAATGCACATTTATTCTTGCTAGGATTATACGATCAAAGGCAGTGAGAGAAAAATACTTTAAAAAGACATAACTTGTACATGATTTCAAGGCTAATTTAATTTCCTCTCCCTGTCAAATGGTGTACTTCCAGCATCACAACAAAGTTAGGAAAACATGTCAAATTTTTCAAACTTCTTCCATTTTCTAAAATACTGAAAATGACTTTTTTATTCTGATAATGTTTCACTGGTTTATGTATGTTTAAAAAAATCATATTCATATATTTATTTTTTTCTCTGCCATTGTATAAGCTGAAGAAGACAATATTGCAGTAGCCATTAGCTGTGTCTCACATACACACATTTCAATGCAAACACAAAATTCCAGACTTTCTCTTTGCCATTTGCTGTTCCCACTTCCCTAATGCACTGTCTGTATGCCAGAACACATTCTGGAATTAAATAGGACCAGGGAAAAGCAGCAGCACAATAGAAATTGCAGGTTATTGCAATTTAAAGACATTCGGTGGTGAATGAAATTTGAAAGTCTGTCATTTGGCTAGTAACAGCAGGAGAGAAAACTTCAAAAAGAATTGAAAAAAAGAAATTTTTAGCAAAGGTTTGGGGTGAGGGGAAAGAGCCCCTAATGCAGGAGAGAGGAAAAGTGGTACAGGATGAGAGTGGCTCCAGCTGTGGGGAAATGAGGTGTCCTGGGTTGTAGTGTAGGATGTACACAAAGTATTTATTCCATCACCATCTCCAAGAGCTGTTGGAACCAGGTGGGGCAGTGTTTTCCCAGGCCCCTCCTTTGGGCTCTTCTGCTCATGGCCCATCAATGCCTTGCCCAGGACTCACAGGGAACTCCCTCCAGGAGCTCTCTCTGTTTAATGGGCCATCAAGGATCCACTGCACGACTCCTCATCCCATTGGGAGATGCTCCGCCCAGGGGGAGGAGCCAAGCATTCCCACCTGCAGAGAATCTGGGATTTGGGACAGGACAAGCAGCCCTGACCCACTGGATTCCCAGAGGACCAGAGCTCCCAGACCTTTCTATGGGATCACTGCTTCAACGAGAGCATTTCATCTGGACTGCTTCCACCCCCCTAACTAACAGGGTGTCAGGTTGTATTCTGACTCTGTCAGTGGTCTTCTGTACTATTGCTTTTTATTTTATTTTACCTTCATTCTGTTAAATTGTATTTCTGACCTGAAGTCTCTCACTGGTTTTGCTTTCAAACCACTACACGAGGCTTTGGAATAAACATTTTTGTAAGAGGTGAAAGCTAGAAGAGAACAAAAGCTGTGTCCATGGGCTGAGACTTACATCCTTTATGGTATGGAGAGGCACAGGGAAAATCTGCATTAATCCTGAGTTTGATGAGGTTTGAAGAACATCCTTGCATTATGTCTGAAGGTATTTGTGGAGCTTGAAGACCACTGTGTCTTTCACCTCCCTCTGGCTGCTCTGTCATCTGGACAGGCTTTGCCAGATCACAATCAGGAAAATGGGATCAGCCACAAAAAAAGATAGGACAGGAACAAATATATATATATATACATACACTTTCTTCTTTTCTCCCCCACTGTAAAATAAACCAGAACAGTACATTATGCTAGATTGTGCCAAGCTAATAGTCTCCCTCTGAACAGAATGTTCTACTACTATTTTTATGTTAATAGTTATGGGAGACATAGCAAAAAAAAAATAATTCTAGTAACAGAATTGGAGATAAACAAGACAACAGTTTTGTGAAGTTTTCAGTAATTGAGGTGCATTTTAACACCTACCAAACAGGAGATGATGACTGAGAGCACCTTTGCTTTGCTATTTAATTCTCGAAATCACAAACTAAGAGTTCCTAGATGAAGGAGATCTTTTGGGAAACGCGGCTGGGACAACTGGATGGAAAAGCAACAAATGCTGCTTGGAGCTCCATTTGATAAGGGCGAACACCAGAAAAGATCACTTTACTTCCAGAAAATAATGTTTGCTACAGTGTGAGAACGAGGCTGGGCTTGGGTGCAGTGGCAGGAAATCAGTTTGAATATGGTCTTGCTGAAAATACATGTAAGGTTTGCACAGTTTCCTTTAAAGCTCACAGGAAAGACTTTGGGGGCTTCTAAGCCTCGTATTTGTATCCAAACAACTGCCCAGACTCACAAAGTGGCTCAGTAGCTGCTGTTAAGGCTGCTACAAAGTATAGTTTTAGCGGTGCTGACACCTACATTGTATTGAGTATTCTCTCGTGTGTCTTTGGCTGTATGTTATTTTCATTCTGCTTTAATCATGGAGCCTCAGAGAGGAATTGTTAGTCTAATGAGCTCTCTATCCTTGTACAGCCTGATTAATGCTGCCAGGGCAGCTTGTTTGTGTTATAGCAAAGATCTCCATGCTCTGATCTCAGTTCTGGTGTTTTTTAGTGTTCCCTGGCTGGTGATAAAAAGGCCAACTGCTGAACAGCTGCACTCACCACTGTTCCTCACTGCTGCTGCTCTTCCTTCAGGGATGCAGCAGGGCCAGGAAGTCCTGGTGCTTTCTCAGCCATGGAGAGGCCATTGTAGACACAGGCTGTGTTTGCTGGACCACAGGCAACAATTTTCCTAATTCGTTCTTGATTTGCTTGCAGAGGTGGGTTCCTCTTAGGCATCTTCTGATGTCGTAACCATTTCCAAGTGTAAAAAACCAGATGCTGTGGGGTTTTTTTTGCATTTATCTAGTCTGGGGAATGCCCTGTGTAGTTGCACAAAGCATGAAGGCAAGTTCTTCATGAGGTCTGTAATTTGGGCAAATGGGCAGTGTGAAGGCTGACCCCGCACCCTGCAGGGTGACAGAAAGGGTTTTTTTTGGAGAAAGCAATGGCCATTCCACCCATCCCTTCAGCAGCTGGCCTCTTGTCCAGCTCCCATAATCCCAAGGAGCCCCAAAGAGCAGCCCCACAGCACTCTGCTCCCAGCCTGTGGCTGCCCTGGACCCTCCTGCCCTTGGCAAGGAACTTTCTGCCTGTGGATAACACAGGTCCCCAGGGAATGGCAGTGAGAGTAAAATCAGAGCTGTTCCCTGGTGAAAGCTCAGCAAGGACATTCCAAATCTGCCTTGGAAGCTGAAGCTGGTGTGCAGCTCATTTTGCAGGAAGGTCCAGGTAAAGGCCAGGGTAACATCAAAGGGCTTTGAGCAAATGACCACCAAACAAGGAAAGATTTTAAAGCTTTTTATGTTCCTTTTGCTGTCTCAAATCTGTGTGCTTAAATGGTGCAGCTACTATGGAAAATTTCAGGAGAAAGATCATGTCAGGCATCATTGAATCCATTCTTTAGCTGGTTTTATAGAGAATGCTGTCAACTGCCACACTTGGATCTCTGTGTACATCAGGTGTTAGGCTTGACAAAAATGGGTAAGAAAGTTTCCTGATGTATAATACAGATTTTGCCTTTTGATTCTTCTGGATGTAAAACAATTTCTTCACTGAAAAAGGTTTGTACTATGTCCATGATTTAGGATATGATTCAGGGCAGAAAACGTGCTCAGTAGATCTTTTTGTCAGCATCTTGGAGGGTGGGAGAGTACAACATTTCTCGTACCTATATTTTGCCTTCTGTTTTAAGAAGTCCTCAAGAAGGTGGCGAATGTGTAAACAGTTCCCAGGATTTCCAAGATTAAGTGCCCCATACTTGCCTTTCAGGAGAAATACTCTGCCTCAGCAAGCGCCTCCATTCAGGCGGATCTCGGTTTGAATTTAAACAGCTCTAAAGCACTGAGCTCTACCTCTGCTTTGTCTAATACAAACGTAGGCGGCTTTAAAGACTGGCCACTGGAGCAATCTCATTTTAATAAAATACCTTCAATTCTCTTCCTGCTGAGCGCTGTCTGTTTTGGGATTGCAGCCCTGGGAATCTGCTTAGCAAATACTGAATGGAATAATGGCTGCGTTCAAGCACTGCCACAGCAATGCCAGCTCCTTTCCTGTTTGTTTGTTTGTTTGTTTGTGGGTTTTTTTTTTTGAGCAGGATGGGATTCATTAGTGGTTCTCAAGCATTTCAAGTCATTTCTGTGTTAGGTTTTGCAGATTTTTGTCCCTTTTGGGGACCAGACTGCAGATCTGATGCAGTAGCTCAATGTGGCCATGCTGCATCCCTTATTGTTATGAAATGTACTCCTTTTATTTTTAAATCCTGGCTATTGGAGATATTTCTTCAGAAGCCCACAGGTACTACAGTTCTGTCTAACATCAGCTGAAGGTGATGTTAGGTGATGAATTTAAGGAATTCCTTAAAAGATGGAGAGTTTAATCAGACTTTCCCCTTTAAATTACTTGCCTCATTTTCTTTTAATTTGGTTCTACTCTGGAGACTTTACAGACCTGAGTGTTGTGTGCTTTCTGCCAGAATCTAAGGGGGTTTAATGAGTTTGTTTGGAATAGCTGTTTTGGAATCCATAATGGAAGTTTAGGTCTCAGAAGTATCTCAAATCTCAAAACAAAAAGTTCTTGGCACTATTTAGTACCCAAGAGTAGAAGACCATCACAAAACCACATTCAGCTCCTTAAAATACTGATTTTTCCGCTCCTTAACACCAAGATATACAGTAAATGGCAATTTTTTTCCCCTTGTGTATTCCCATGTATTTATAAATCTGCTTTCTAAGTTATTTATATTTCAAGTTGTTCTGGAAATGGGAAAACAAACAAACAAATAGAAAAAACCTAAAGTATCTTGAAAAGAAATTTACAGTGGGATGAAATTTAATTGTTTGTGGTAGCTTATAGTTTCTTTAAGGAGTAAAAGTGGAGAAGATACCCCTTCAAAGCCAGATCTGTATCTGTTTTTTTAGACTAAGCTAGGGAATGGCTTTGTACATTATTCCTGTGGTTGATCACACAAGCAGACCAACCTTTTAATCATTGCAAATTCCTCGCACTGAAAAAAATGACCTTTTAAAAATATATATATATTGGGATGTAACATAATTTCAAGGCTTAATGAGAAAGAAAAGTCTGGCTGGATAAGAGACAATTTTTCTTAGTCAAATGAAGCATTAATCAGGAGAAGCATTGATGGAAAACGCAGGGGATTAGTTTTGTTGGGTTTTCCCTTTGTGGGTTTTGTTGGGTTTTTTTTCCCTTCTTTAACCTCATTAGTGCGAAGTTCTTATATCAGTGGAAGATGGTGGGTAGGAAAGTGGGGGTAGTGCAGCTCCTCCAGGTGTTCTCTTGTCATTGCTCCTCTGTCTCCAAGCAGCATCAACACCACCCAACATCACTAAGGAAAAAATGATGAGCAGCATTTCCCTACTACAAAATGCAAAACCAGAACATTTATGATCTTCCTCGCTTCCCCCTCCCTTCATTTGGCAGCATCTCCTGGTCACTTTCAACTTAAATATCTATAGCAAGAAAAATAATGTTAATAAAGGGATCTGTTAGTAGCTACTTGTTTATTTATAGACACTCGTGCTGCTTTTTGCAGAATATTGATTTTATGCTGTTCTGTACCAACGTATTTTATGGAATTATTGCTCAGGACAGAATGAAATTAACTGTTCAAATATTTGATTTTGTTTTCTTGCCGTACTTTATAACACACAGCTCCTCAAAGACAGAATTGTTCTTCTTCCAAGATTAAAAAAGTTATATGGAGGGATTTATTTTTTTCCTAATTGTATCTTTTTTTAATCAATAGGAAGAGAAGAGCTGGGAATCCCAACCTTCATGTTCTTGATGTTAAGAGAATGATTTACCTTGCAAAGGGCAGGAGGAACTGACCCCAAGGTTATTTCCTTGCTTTAGGGAATCGAAATTTGACAGACTATGACAAAAACTGTGTATGGACCAAAACTGGCTCTTGGTACTGGTGGGGGATTTGTGAGTGATGTAGCCTGATAATTTGACCTTACAAGCTTCTGATCTTTTCCTTTGACTTATCTTTTGTTTCCATAATCCTGAAGTTTCTCTCTGTTTTGCCAAAGCTGGCTCCCAAAGTTCTGTTCTCCTGTCTCTTTAAACAGTTATTCAGAAAGAAGGAAACTTGCAATGTCTTTTTAGACATATTTGAAAACTTCATTAAATAGTTTCTTGTTCAGTTGTGATAATACTTCACGTGAAAAGTGGCCTTGGTGTTACTCAAGAATTTCACATATGTGTGACCTTGGTCGTAGCAGAATGAGTGAAATGATGCTATAACATGTTAAATGTGTTATTAACACAAAAAATACCTTATTTCTGAACTTGTACTTTTTCCACAGTTTGTGATGAACTCAGGATATATTATGCAGTGCTGTATAAATCTGTGTGCTCTCTGTGCCTCACTGGAAAATGATGATACCTCAAATGTCTCCTTTGCTTTCCATTCCTTGATGTTTGCCAAGCCATCCCCCTGCCCTTCCCTTCACACAAAATTTTGCCTCTCAGTAAAACCAGACGTCGCAGGTAGCAGTTCCCAAGGCAGTGACCCTCCTTTCATCTCCAAGAAGCCTGGAGGGAGGGAAGAGCTCATGCCACCATTCCACTATTCCACCATTCCACCCATTTTTAGCTCCTTGAGGAGCTAAAAACACACAAGGTGTGTTTTTTAAACATCCATAAAGGATACCTTTATGTAATTCTTTTAAGAGGTCATCAAGTGTCATTACAACCTAAGACACAAACCCTATTCAGACCTTAAAGATCCATACAAATCCACCTAATTAAAGAACAAAATACCCTGTGTTGATTTCTAAGAGAAAATCTGGAAGGATGGCCAGTGGAACAGCCCACAGAGCCAGCTGACCTATTTCTGAATGCTGAAGTGCTGCTGTTTCAGTCCCATTGGAGATATTTGATGAGAAATTTCCTTTCCCCTCCTCCTCAGCAAGGATTGCCCCTTCTTGGGAGAGGGATGCTGTGGATGCTGACGGATGACTACATGGAGCAGTGGGAGTGTTGTGCTGAATGCTCCGTGACAAATAAGTCTTTTACACTTCCCAGCACAGTTACGATGTTTATTTCTACACCGTGTGCAGTGAGCTGGTTTGGAATTCTGCTGGAATCATCCCCTCTGCTGCTGCTGAGACCAAAATCATGTTTGTTTGGGGGAGGATCTACAGCCACCAGGATTCCATGGGCAACCTACAGGTACCAAGAATACCTTACAGAGCCCTGCTGATAAAGCCTGAACTGTCATGGAGAACAGTCAGCAAGCAGAGAAGGGTGCTGCCTAGAAAGGGGCTATAATGTGCTGCTCACAATAATGCAGAAAGAGCCTTTGTTGAATGCAAGTTCAAGTTAACAATGCTGTGTTGAAAGCAAGCTGTCAGGTGTGTGGAAAATACAGTCAGGCAGACATTATTTACTCTTCCTTAAAGCATAACCTACAGAAAAGCTCACAGGGGAAGAACACAATAACCAATTGACAGCTCACAGGCTGGGAATTTTTTGTTTTGCTGCAAAATCTGTGGTAGAATTTCTCTTAGAAATTAACACAGGGTATTTTGTTCTTTAGTTATTATTAATTACTTAATAATATTGATTTCAGATTTGTATCTGAATTGGCTTGGTATCTTAGGTTGTAATGACACTTGATCAACCTGTTGAAAGAGTTACATAAAGGTATCAAGCTTGTGTGTTTTTAACTCCCCAAATTAACACCCACAGCAGCAATGTTGGGAGATAAATATCTTCCAGCCTTATCTGAGGTCCTGGTTCCTTGCATGCAACACTGCCATTCAACCAGGACAGAGAAAAGCTCTCTCTTTGCCAAAAACAAACAGACACAGGCTTTTTCAGAACTTCATGCTCTCTGAAGCCTGTGCAGCTCTCAAAGGTACACAAGTAATTATGGTGGGTAAATATGTGGATGATCCATTGGGTGTGCAAATATCCACCTGTCCCTGCTGCTGAGGGGAACCCCTGCACAACTGCTCCAGTGTCTGATAGACACCAGGATTGTACAGCAGATCTTTGTAGCCCTGGTTCCGTGCCTGAAATGTTTTCTGAAATTCCTTTCATTTTCTGCAAACAGAAAATGTTCTGTTTTTGTAACTGTATCTTTGTTATTAATTCCTTTTCCTAGGAGAGACTTCTTCTTGATGTCCCTCTGCTCTGACCAATGTGGTTGAAGAGGTTTGTCTTTGTTTCACCAATCAAATTGGTCTGTGAAGAATAGTATAAAAGGGAGACACATCCCCAAAATAAAGGAGTCATTTTCAGCCTTCTGAATCTGGAAGTCTGTGTCATTGTAGTGTAAAACAGCATCAGATCTTATCAGCTGGCTCAGGTGTTTCCAGAGAGTGGCAGAGGAGCTGAGTTTTGTGAAAATGCTCAGGCTGGGGGATGGTGGCTCTCACATCCGGCAGTTTGTAATCAGAGCACGGAATGGGACTCGTTGGTGCTCTCGGTGGTGGCTGGTGGCAGTCATGGAGGTGTGACTGCCAGTCTTTCTGAGCACAGATTTGTGGGAACATCACAAACTCCTCACTCAAAATTCATTAAATATTTGATAAGCACTGGGGGAAAGTTTCAGGTGGATCCTACGTTGTTAATATTTATTTATAAAGGAGATAGTGGCAGACACACTCCACATTTTGTAGCATCTCTGCTGAATAATTTTTTTCTGCAAATCTATATGAGATCACCTTACTAATTACAAAACACAGAATAACCTGTGTAAACTTTGAAAATTGTACTTCTGAAAGTCTTGGCAGAAGAGATTTCAAAGTGATCCAAGCACAGAAAGATGGAAAATAATTTCAGAAACTTACTGTGAATATGGATACTCAGAATGAATTGGTTTATGTATTTCTTTTAGAAATGTGCTCCAGTATTGGGAGTTCCACCTACAATTTTCAGCAAAGGTTTAAATAGCCTAGTTTAAACTCATACTTTTTTAATATTGAGAAGGTCTTTTCAAAAAGACTACTCTGGCAAATGAAGGGAACAGCTCATGACCTGAACAAACCATATTAATGACAGATTCCTTCAGTGTTCTCTGTCTCCAGAGGCTGATGTTGTGCAATGACTGCCCAGTGTAGGTGTGATGCACTGTCAGGTTGGGATGGCTGCTGACAACCCTGTGTTTGCATTTTTAACTTACAAAATACTTTTAGGCAAACACCAAATGAAGCTCCTTCATGTGAAGGTGGTACATATGTAGAATTGTAAGCACATGGTGATGGAAAAATGTGTGGGACTGGAAGTGTTTCAGCAACAGCCACTTGTTTTGAAAGAACAAACTTTAGTAATGAGAGAGAAATCCCAGTTGCACCAATTCCCAGGGTTCATCCAGGAGAAATCCACCTCTGATGCCTCAATCTGTGTCCCCAAAGCCAGTGAGTGACACTGAAGTCTGATTGAGGCTGTTCACTGTGGGCTCTGCACGAAAGGTGAGGAATTAAACCTGGATCTAACACCTTTCCAGATGTTCCTGGGGACCTGGTTACAATTTTTGGGATGTTCCCTTAGCCAGTTCAAATGACTCTCCCCGTGACACTGCAGAGAGGGGGACAATTTAAGAACAACCCATCATACTTTGCATGAAAATGCAAAGCCAAATACAACAGACTCTGATTTTGAGTTCCCTCAGTTTTATTGCTCAAAATATTTCAGTGTCACCTCAAGCACTGAAATGAACACAGCTGCAGTGCCCCTCATTTCTTAGGGGATCCAGTAGCTGTACTATTTAGTGCCTAAATTTGTTAACAACCAGGAGAGTGTACCTATACATCAGCATTAGCAAAATAACCATTTGTTTTCTTTACCTGTCAGCCGCAGTTGTGTTATAGAGTTGGCTTTTACATTCCTGTCGTTTCCATTATGGATGTCAGATTTAAAGGCTAAGAAGCTGCTTTGTCTTGTAACATTCAGTTTTGTTGCTTTTTCTGCATGCATCAATATTTATTCTTCATGTTTTACCCTGTTGTAGCGTCACAGTGCTCTAAGGGGCCATTACACAAACTGGACCTGCTCTTGAAAACAAATCTGTGTCAAATACAAGTTTTCAAATTTTGTAAAAAGCCCTCAACCAAACAGACAAAACCAACCAACCAAGCAAACAAACAAAAATAAATAAAACAAACCCAAAACAAAACAAACACCAAAAAGCAAATTACTTTCTTTTAGACCTGGACAAGAATTCAAAGTTGTGAAACAAGAAGGGAAAAATGTTGATGTAGAAACATTGCTGTAAAGACAGCAAAGCTTTCTAATGACAAAACATTTGGTTTACGAATTTACCAGACTCTGAATAGCAACAGTAAGTCTATGAAATAAGTTTATAAAATAATAAATTTATGAAAGCTCAATTTAGAACCCCTAAGAGCTTTTTGACGTGAATTGGAGGGGAAAGGAGAGTGAAATTAATCCGTGCAATCAATAAAGAGGAAAACAAAGCATTCTTTTATTCCAAATTTTCAAAGTAAACAAAATATGCTTCTGCAAAATGTTTGCATATTCAAAATAAAAGAATATAAGGTACTTTAGTTTTGTTTTTTTTCCCCTCAGTTGCATTACTGTGCTTTAGATAAGGCAGGTAAGGAAACATTCCTTTAAGAGTGTTATAGAAACGTGAAGATTTCCTTTATGCTGTTAAACCCACGACCTACATGAATTGATGCAGAAAAATCAATTCACTTAGTGAAAAAAAAGTATTATTTACTACTAGCTAGATTCTTTATTTCTGATGGAAACAATTTGTTTTCCCCAATAACTGTCAGGAGCAGTCAGTGCATTTGGAATGGAGTTTATTCAAAGGCTGAAATGAACGGAGCTCTCAAATGAGGGAATTGAGAGGTGGGAGAAAAACAAATCATTTTAATGCCATTCAGAAGGGGCCTTGACTAATCAGATTGTTGTTCATGGCTCCTTGCTGTTTAGAGGACAGAATAGCATAATTTAGTGAAATATTTGCACTACAATGCTTGCAAATTTGGGGAAATGGAATTTGGATTAAGCCAGGATTATTTCTGATCTTATCCCTCTCTCTTATCCCTCTCTGCTTCCTTTTTTTTTTTTTTTTTTTTTTTTTTTTTTTTTTTTTCATTTTTGGTGAATGTGAGCAGTGCTGATGTACGTGCATAAAGAAAATGGCTTATTTTCTTTGAAGTGTCAATAACATTGTCAGGCATTTATCTAAGTAAACACACAGCAGGATGATTAAGTCAGGGTGAAGCTGAATGCATAAGACACAAATTAATTTTAGCATTGTTTGTAATCTGTACACTACACAAAATCTGGAATGCTTAGCACGGGGGAAAAGTAAATGTAAAAGCTATGTAAGAAATGTCAAAACGAGAGATGGCAAATGAGTTGTTACCTAAGGAGCTTTGGAAAGAACCCCTGGTTTGGGCTGGTGAAATCATTACCAAAGACATTTCCTACCACCAGGATAATGGGGGCAATTAGAGGAATGGCATTCCCAGTGCTGATGAATCCATATCCCAGTGTGGCTGGGGGGAAATGTCATCTGCTGTAGGTGTGTCTTGCCGTAGCACTGAAACATCTCCATGTGCTTCAGCATTTCTGGACACTGCCAATATATTATTGTGAAAATGAAGGAAGGTAAGAAGAAAACACATTTTTGGTCTGTCATAGAACCATAGAGTCACAGAAGGGACCTGAAAGCTCTTGTCCCACCCCCTGCCACGGGCAGGGACACCTCCCTCCACCCCAGGCTGCTCCAAGCCCTGTCCAACCTGTCCTTGGACACTTCCAGGAGTCCAGAGGCAGCCACAGCTTCCCTGGGCACCAGTGCCAGGGCCTGCCCACCCTCTGAGTGAAGAATTTCTGTATACTTACATCTCAACAATATTTCCAGTTGCAGCTTAATCAGAACATTTTGAGATCAGTGCAAACCCCCTTTGTCATCAGGATCCGAGCTTGAGCCAGTTCTGTCAGTGGGTACAAACTTAGGGCAGGCAGGAATGAGGATTCCCTTCATGTGAGGAAGTAAAAGCAGAAATATTCCAGTGAACAGATAAAGCTACACAAATAACTCTGTGTCCCAAATCTCTCTGAAGAAAAAAAAAAAAAAAGTAATTAAAAAAGGCTGTGTTTATGGCAGCAGAGAGGTTTCCTAGAAAGGACATGAACAAGCCACCAAATGTCAAACTCTACTTAAAAACCCTCTTACAATGTCAACTCATTAAAAATGAAATAATTTTCTGTTTTACTGAATAACTTATTGAGGTTATATTAAGCTTCAGCACACTCTATATGTTAAAGATCTGAGTTGTGTTTGTACGTAGGGTGGGTGCTGGTATTTTGATATTGCTCATTATTAAAAAAGAAACTCTCTCCATAAAATGTAATGTAAGGATTCAGTTTCAGTTTTATGTTTACACCATTTATTTAAAAACGTACAGCAAAAACAATTTACAAAAATAGAGGAGAAAAGTTAAATCACTTCTTCAAGGAGGCATCATCCATATTTATAGTTTGGTAAACACAATATTAATCAGCTGGAAAATGTTCAGCAAAATATAAAACTGTTCTGGGCTCTAGCTCAGAGAAATATATGTAGAAAAATATATCTAGCTTCTCTACTTCAAAAGGGAGTGCAAAGCTGCAGAACCTGCGGGAAAATCAATTTTCTGCGGCATAAGTGGCTCGCACAAAATTTTGCAGTGCACCATCTAGATTTTATTATTTTTTTTAATTTAACTGATTTACTTCTGTTTCTCTAACAAGTATCCGGGCTGCAAAAGCATTCAGGTTACTCCTCCAAGTGCTGTTGAAATGGTATTGAAATGGTATTCCAACTCTTGTTGGAAAATAAAAATTAAAAACTTGATGCCATTGAAAGAAATCACACGAGATGCACATTTCTTCCTGCAGAGATCTTGGTTGAAGACTCCTTTCCACCAAAAATTGGGAGCAGAACTTGAGGTTCTTCCCTTTGGTGGTGGTCCCAGTGAGGTGGCTCACTTGGTAATTCCTGGGTGGCACAATCTGGTCCTGACTTTGTGCAGAGAGGTGACCAATTCCCAAATTTGCTGCTCTCTGTACCAAAATGGGATAATCAGATCAAATCTCCATTGGAGGCAACACACAGAACCCTCTTCTCTGTGTTTGTTCTGCTGAGAGCAGTGACAAAGTCTGTCCCCAATAGAGTTTTTGTGATTTTTTAAGAACCATCCCTAGAGAATAAGCATGCTAACATTCCCTCTTTGATGTGCTGCCCAGGGACTTCAAAGAAAAACTTATACAAAATACATCCTCTTAAAAATTGCTTTGTTTCCAAATCCCAGCTACAATTATTAATGTAATGTAGGTTGACTTTTTAGATTACATTTGATTTAATTTTAGATTATGTTATTATTTCTTTGACTGCATTTTGTCTGTACCAATATAAAGGTGCATTTCTTAGGTAAACTTCCCTCCTCAAATGAGCAGGCTGAGCGTCGTACATAATCTATCCTCATTTCACATGATGAGACTTTCAAATTCGGATCTTTTCGAGTGAGTGCCTCCTCCATCACTGCTGGAGCTCGCTGTTTTGGGGGAGAGAGGGATGTATTACAGTAACTGATGGGCTTTGCTGACTTGCAAACGCTGCTCAACCCCGTGAAGCAAGATCAGGCTCCCTCATGTAAAATGCATTGCTGCTCGCACTGGGATATTCAATTATAACTGTCCTCACCCAAGATTTATCTTCTGAGAAGTGATGGGAAGAAGTTAACTGTTGAAAGTTTGAAGGGATGGTGAGTTACTGCTTTGAAACTTGCAGTATTTTCTGTCCCTCCTGATCTGTGTGTAGCCTCAGGCCATTTGTCTGTTATCAGGAGAGTCACTGGGTGCAAAGCCAAGTTTTAATAGTAAAGGTGCAAGTGCAGGTCTGTCACTAGAGGACACGAAAAAACCACACTCAGCCATCAGGTTGTGAGACGAGAAAGAAAGTTTATTTTGGTTTGGGGTTTAAATAGGGTTTGGAATTTGATCAGGGATTGGGGGATGAGAGTAACACCTCTCTGACCTCAGTGGTCAACTCAGAAGTCCATCAATTTGTCCTTCCCCCTGGAAGGAATGCATTATTTTCCAAACATCAGTCTTTGTTTTTCTTACAATTCATGAGAAACTCCAGTCCGAGAATGAAAACATCAAAAGGCTGAAAAATCAGGGTGACACAGGTCCCCAGCACAGGTAGCTTTGGAGGTTTTGAGATGAAAATGGGATGTTCTGCAGTAAATGCTAACATTGAGGTGAATAATTTTTCACATTGGCTTTGAAACTGAAGAATGAGAACCCCTCAGCCTCATTTGACACTCGGGGAACTCTGGTTTAGTTTTGGTTCTGAACTGTCTCAATGTTCCTGTTTCCCATCTCTCATTTTTTGGCAGAGGTTTTTTTTAGGGGCAGTGTGAGACCTTCCCTCTGTGCACATCCCTGAGCTCCAGGTGCTGGAGAAGGGTGGGGACTCCTGTCTGGAGCAGGCCTGAGGGAATTCCAGGATGTTTCAGCTAAAGTGATTAACAACTCCCTGGCAGAATTCTCTCTCCTGGGTGGAAGGAATCAGCCAGTGAGCCAAGGTCTGTCCCTCCTGCTTGGGAGGACTGCTCCTTCCCTTCTTTTCCCTTTCAGGGAACACCTCTCTCAGGCCACACCTTGAGTATTGTGTCCAGTTCTGGCCACTCAGTTTAGGATGGACATTGAGATGCTTGAATGTGTCCAGAGGAGGGCAACAAAGCTGGTGAAGGGCTTGGAAAACAAGCAATATGAAGAATGACTGAGGGAGCTGGGGTTGCTTAGCCTGGAGAAAAGGAGACTCAGAGGTGACCTTATCACTCTCCATAACTTCCTGAAGGGTAGTTGTAGACAGCTGGGGGTTGGTCTCTTTCTCCAGGCAGCAACTGACAGAACGAGAGGTCACAGTCTTCAGCTCTGTCAAGAGAAATGTAGATTGGATATTAGGAAGAAGTTTTTCACAGAAAGAGTGATTAAATACTGGAATAGTCTGCCTGGGGAGGTGGTGGAGTCACCATCCCTGGCTGTGTTGAAGAAAAGACTGGATGTGGCACTTGATGCCATGACCTAGTTGAGATGTTAGGGCTGGGTTGGACTCGATGATCTTGAAAGTCTCTTCCAACCTACACATTCTGTGAATTCTGTGATTCTTTTGGGCTCTTGGAGTGAGATCTGTTGTGCTCCTCCCTGCAGTACTGGGTTCACCCTTTATGGATGGCTTGAGCAGCGACCAGCTGGGGTCTGTCAGTGAGAGCCCTCCTGACTCAGGCACCTCTTTAAACAGCAGAAAACACAGAGGCAGTTAGTTAATGTCAAAAACCTCCTCTGTCAGTCTTACGCTTTTGGGTAATGGCTTTGGCACTGAAAATGACTGAAATAATGCCACTGAAATGTCCATTGGAGCAAGATATAGCTGTGTCTACACTAGAGCTTCTGTCAGTATGGAAATGTCAGAAAACATTATATTCAGAGTGCAATTTGCAAGTATAGAACTGACAAAGTAAATTTTGAACTGTGTACTCAAGTGTAATGCTTGAAACATATTCCAAATTGGCAAGTTGCAACCAATCATGGAACAGAACCAGTGCCCCAAAAACCTGACAGAGCCAATGTTGAAATCTGAATAATTGCAACTCCATTTTCACAGTAATTTAAATGGCAGAAGCATTGGCAGAAATTCATGAATAATTTACATATAAGAATTTAGCAATCTGTGGTGAATAGAAAAATAAATGGCAAATCCAATAAATAAATGATTGTTGTGAATTATTTGCTGTGCTCTGATGTTTGCTAAGAAGTTTCTTTTTTTATGAGCTTTCCTAAAGTGCTGGATTTGAACTCCTGTTTCTCAGGTAAATGCAGTTTTAAAGCACTAGCAGAAAAGTACATCTCTACCAGGGGAAAAAAATAACAAACCACAGTCAAAACAATAAGAATGTGCAACAGAGGCTGTTTTATGAAGGATACATATAAAAAGGACCTATTTGCCACTCAGCAGCTGCAGTTGCAAAATCTGTAGCCTTAATGAGAAATGTTAGCTGATATATGCAATGGTGAGTTATACACTGCAACAGTTTTTAATTAACTATGTATAAAGTTTTAAGACTTATAGAGGAGGTAAAATCTGAAAAGAGAAATTCCTAATTCCCTTCTATGCCTGTGGGAATGTGATATTATTTTAATAAACATGAAATTAATTTCCACAGCACCAGTATTTATTTCCACATAGAATGGATATTGGGTCTGTGTAAAAAAAAAAGTTGCAATAGATAAAATAGAAAAGTTGTTTATATGGTTTGCTTTGACTTAGCTTGAAACAAGATAAAGAACACTAAATACTTTTACTGCTTGGAAGGTGGTGTTCTTTTAATGAACTCTGACTATTTTGTAGATATACTAAATCTTTTTTTTCTTTTCCATAATGAAATTCTGTTTCTGACGTAACTCTTGAGCAGTGTTACAAATCAGTTTATCAGAATAATGCCTCATAATTCACCTTGTGCATGTGTGAGAACAATTGCTTTTTTGCCCAGACATTTGTTTAAATTTGGAAATCTGTGGGACTTTTTTTGCTGTTTTTTTCCCCCCTTGCTTAAATTAAAGATTTTTTTAAAAAAATCTCTTAATATTAACATTTATTTTTGTTTGATCTAGAATAAAAAGTCATGCCTGGAATAATTAGTAAAGGCAGAATTAAATAAATCCCACATGATCCTTTTAATAAACTCTAGTGCTGGAGTTGTCTTTCTCCACCAGCTCAGAAATCAGGACACTCATTTTGGGTGCAGCTTTTTCTGTCTCGTAGAATCAAACACTCTCACCACTAATGAACTCTCCAGCTGTCTCGTGGCCTAAGAATTACAGAACTTGCTCAAATGACCACTAACACTTTCCTTTGGAATATGTGCATCTCCTTTCCATTTGTCTCTTATCCATAGTCTTGTAAGATTTTGCAGAATCTGATTTTTGATTCTTGATTTTTTCTGCTTTCCTGTTATTGGAAGTATTGGTGTCTGCTTGTTGAGAGGCTGGTCCATCTTTACAAATACTGCCTATCAATAGAGATGTGGTATTTGAATCTTCTTTGGTGGATTTTTTTTCCCATTCCTAATAACAATTAAATGCACTAATTAGTGTTTTAAGATATTCTTGTCCGCATTCAGCATGTGCATGCTCATGTTGGTACTACTGCACTTTAAACATCCCTATTTAATCATAAATATCAATTTGATCATCCCTGTCTAACACTTGCAACACTTTGTACATGTGCTTGTCCTTGAGGTGAATTTTCTCAGGGACTTTCCGTGGCTGTCCCTGGTTTCTGTAGGTCACAGGATGCATTTTAAACAAATAAATTTTCAGTACTTGTAGCCAAACCCCATTTCAGTGCAAATAAAAACCTGATGACTTCTGTAGATGGAGATAATGAAATAAATTTAACATGCTTGGCCTATGAGAAGTTTTCCTCTTCCTGAGAATTGCAGTTTTTGTGACAGTCTATTGTCAATTGGTGCTTTCAGGTGATAGTTAACTTTCTGGGTTTATTTTGTGCATGCTGATTGACTATACTGGAACTTCCAGGTTTCTTCTTAGGCAAGTCTTGATGCTTGTCTCCAAATGCTGTTTTTCTGGAATATATGCGCCTTCACCCTGTGTGGTGATTCCAACTTTTTTACAGGAGAGCGGTGCCCTGCAGAGCTATGGGCAGTGGAGCCTCCTGCACTGGAGAAAGCCATCCTGAGCTCTCCTTCACAATTCCTTCACAGAAGTGGTTGTAAAACATCTGAACAGACTGCTCAGGGGAGAGGTGGAGTCACCATCCCTGGAAAGGAAACCTGTGGTGTGCCACCTGAGAATGTGGTTAAATTATGAACATGGTGGTGATACTAGGCTTGGACTTGATCTCAAAGGTCATTTCTAACCTTAATTATTCCATGGTTCTATGGAAGTAGAGTTGATCAAATGAGCAATTTATCTGGAGCTCCCAACATGTTAACACAGAATAAACCAACCACATACTGGTTTATTTTCCATGGCTAGAATGGAGGGTGTTCTAGACATTCCAAAAGGAAAAGGGGGAGAAATGGAGTCTCCTCCTGGAGCAGCAAATGAAGGCAGTAGTAAAATTATGTTTACTCCTTTGGTGGTTTGGAAAGCTGGAGGAGGAATGAATAATTGGGAAACGAGCCTGGAAAGATAACTAAGCTGAGCAGCACAACTCATTGGCAGTTTCTGTTTGGGAATGTTGCAGGAAAGGCTGAGTCAGCAGGAGAGGGGGTGGGAGACAGGAATGGGAATCCCAGCAGGAGAAACACTTCCCCAGGAGCTGAGCACGTTCCTCCTGGTGCTGGTTTGGGATTGTGCTCCTGAGGTGTGAGTCATGAGACTGAGTGTACAAACTAGAGAGGATTGGCCTGCAAAGGCAGGAGCACATGTGGGGGGGGTGTAAAGAGCCTGTATTTTATTTCTTGATTGCCTGTCATGGTTGGCCTGGTAATCTACTTGCACTAAGCCAGGGCTGCTGGGCTCCAGCTCCTTCTGTGAGGAAATGTTCTCATCTGTTTGGGCTGGGATTCATCTAAGATAACTGTTCCATGTCTAGGAAATGGATAGAAGGACTGTGTTGTTTTTGCCAGTTCAGGATCCATTTCTCTGTCTGTAATTTACTCTTCTGTGAAAGCTTCCCTGGTGAAGAATGTTCGCAATCCAGACTTGTCTCTGGCAGAACTTCAAAGCATTAATGGGCATCTTTTAGGGTTGTAATGAAATCTGGTTTTGTTCAGCTTTGGAAGGAAATTTTAATGAAGAGTTTTGCGAAATAAAAGGGCTTGGAGGTGATGATCAGGAATTGCTTTCCAAAACTAATATGAGGTGAACAAAGTAAAATGAAGTATGGTGGCAACACTGCACCTCTATCACTCTACATTGCAGTACAATAGCAGCCATTGCCTGTGCAATAATGAGTCTCATCAGTTTCCAGACAGCAGGCTTTGTAATAACAGAGTATTTATGTAAAACACTGAGGGGAAAGAGGAGGGAGGGAGGGAATGAAAGTTGTCTGTCAGGCTGAGTACACAAAGCGTTTCGTTACTTCAAAACTAATTTTATTTTTAGTTAATATTCATTGATGCAAGTTCTAGTCTATTATTAAGTGAATCTGGTGGATAATTACATCCATTACTTTGAAGTGTTTAAGACGAGTGTGGAGTTGTAAAACCAGTCCTTTGTATTGGAATCATCCCCAAAATGACGTTGTGGGAACCATGTTGACACTACAGTGTGATCATGTTCTGAGTCTGAGGGATGTCAGCACATTCCCAGAATTACTCCTCTGTGTTGTATTTACAGGCATTAACCAGCCAGTCTCGATTTCTTGGGAGCCATGAGAAAGTGTAGGGTGTATTCTCTCTGTATTCTCATTTTCTTGGCTTCTGTCAGAGTTTGATTGTGACCCATCTGTGGATGAGTGAATGGCAACTGTTTATTCCAGAATAAAGCATGTGCTGAAACGCAAACAAGCAGCCTACAGAAGCACTGAGTGAAGTTTAATTAGCTGTGGAGTTCATTTCAACTTCAAACTCCCAAGTTAACTCGCCAGGCAGCTGAGTTTATAATGCATTTCTTGCTAGATGCCTGCCAGACAGGGGAGCTGATTATATGATACTTGTTGCTAGGTGATGAATTCTGATAACCTTTCTGTTCCTATATTTATAAACGTCTCATGCACTCTCTGCTATAGCATAATTACTAATTTACGCCTCAGTTCCTGGATGGAACTACTACAAAGTTGCTAAGCAGCTGTGTGCATAAATATATAACATCGTGTCACTTGAAAACTTTTGGCAACTCACAATTACCAGATGAATTCTCTGTTTGTCACGATTGTAGCCATTAGCAAAGTGGAGCACAAATGAGGGATATCAGTGTACACAAGGAAAGAGCTTTATTTGTCACAGGAGACTAATGCTCTGGGAGGCGACTGGAAAAACTCACAGATTTAGTGGTTTGGGGTTTTTTGCATTCTTTTCTTTATTTAATGGCTTTATAACCAGAAGCAAAGTAAAGATTGACTGATTATTATCTCACCTCTTTAAACTTCATAAGCATTATAATCATTATAGTTACTCTAATGTGAAGGAAAAGAGACACTTATTCAAACAGATGTGCTGAGGTTTCTGCATTCTAATGCTGCAAAGTGAGGTGAGAGTGTAAGAAATCTGTATAACTAATTCTCAGTGCAGCCATCAGAGCATTTGTCATTAGTGGGACCTATACCAAGCCTAAGGAGAAATGAGGGAAGATGAGAAATTGAGGGGTTTTTTCCTTTATTTGACATTGACACAAATTCTGTTGAGTTGACTGCCATGATTGCAGCTGCAATTCAGGTAATTTTAGGGATAACTGTAATTTATTAAATCTAAGAGAGTATCTGGCAATGAAATTCTCAGATGGCTTTTCACTGCACTCTTTTCTTGACTGTGGAGTTTAATACAAGACACGATTTTATTCACTGGTGACAACTTTCTGTGGAAACTGTCAGTTATGGGCCTGATCCATGTTCCTGAAGGTGACAAAAAAGGTTTGGAATCAAGTACAGCCTTGAGGCCAATCTTAGCTGGTGGTTCCAATGATCTATTTGTGTTTTGTCTTGCTTTTTTTTTTTTTTTTTCTCCATTGTTCTTTAGTTATTAAAAGAGGCACAAACTTCAGTAGCCTGACGTTCTTCCCTTGGTTTATCTATGTAAACAAATTTCAGGTTGCTTATAAATGATCCTGACTGACAGAATACACTTTCCCTCGGGTCAGTTCTTTTGTGGAAGATACCAAAGCCTGCCTTTCTTTAAAGTATAAAAGCCTGTGTTTGATCTGAATAGAAACTGTTCTGGGAATGACTGTGCAGAGCAAGATTACATGGTGCAATTTTAATTACATTGTTCTCAGCAGTGCACCTTGTCTGATCTTAGTGTAAGAGTCAAAATTCAAACCAGTTATTTGGTTCTGTAACTGTTAGTCGAGCACTGATATTGTTTGAAAGAGATGACAGTAAGTTTAACAAGTTTAAAATCCAGCACAGTTCAGAGAGGTGGCTTTCCTCGTTATTCTCAGAAATTTTGTGTTTCAATAGGTTGATTCTTGCGTGGCTTATAGAATTATCTGTGTGTTGGAACTGGATGGTTACTTGAGTAAAACAAAAGATTAACTACCAACTCAGTCTGCAAAACTAAATGCAGTTTAGATTCTGAAGGCCTTCTGAAAATTTATTAATAAACTGTGTCCAAGGGCTTAATGTTATTAACCTGAATTTTAGACTGAGGGCTGAAAAGGAGTGTAGGTCAGTGATTTGCACATTGATCAGATCAGTCTGGAGAAATCAGCTTTCTACAGGTAACTCTTAAAAAAAGTTTGAGGAAACTCACTTGAGAGAACTTGGTAAAACCACTAAGAGGAATTGTTATTCCTCTGCCAGGTTCGTTGATGGAGAAGATGAGAAATCAAAATATTTCCCCTGGAACTGGGAGGACCTTTGTTTCACTTTTTCACTGGGAAAGGTGAACAATCTACAGAATAAATGGCCTGAGCAGATTTTCAGGCATGGCATTACTCATTCAGCAGCTGGGAAAATAGGCCAGCAACCTACAGTATCCATTTTGAAAGGAAAATATTGCACAGTGGATTTATTACTCACTCTCATTTCCTTTTATGTATCGTAAACGATGCGTCATCCTCTATTTCTGAAACATACTCCTACCACTGAGTGCTGTTTGGAAATTATTTCACAGGGCACAAGTTGAAAGCTTTATTCCTGGGGACATCTTTTAAGGAAACATTATTGTGCTTTTATAATTATTGTCACTCCAGAAGGATGGCAGCTGTACATAGTTGTCCATGTATTTGGGGGTTTTAATATTTCCCAGCACATACTGACCAATAGTTTGGGGTCTGTTGGAGTGTTGAGGTGAGCAAGCAGTGAGCAGAATTACAGATTAGTTGTCATTCCACACAGAAGGTGAAAACAAGACCCAAGACTGAAGAGGTGGAGGCAATATTGCCTCTCACAGCATCTGTGGGTAATGTGCAAAAAAGCACTTTGTAGTGATGCCTTGTTTAATGAAAAGCTCCTGCCCTTTGACTTCTTGTCTCCAAGTACTGCCACAGCAGGAGAGATATCTCAAGCAATATTTTTTCTCCCATCTCTGATAAAAGAAAGTGTATGAGACTGTGAGTAGCTGCCATGGGTTTGGTATAGAACAAAAGATATTTTTTGCAATAGTAATTTCTTCTTCCAGCCTCAAATCACCGAATTATTTGAACTTGCCACTGGAGGAGCAGACAAAGCTTCCATTCCTCCAGTGAGGCTCCATATTTCACTTCAATAATTTATTTGCCTTTCTTACCAATGGCCCAACCTCAGGCAAATGGAAATGTGTGTGTAACTCAGCAAATCTTCTGTTCCTCCCATAGAATATCATAATTTTTCTTAGATTAACTTAACACTCATAGAAAAATAGTTGAGTGCTGACAGAACCTCGTGCCTTTAAAAAATAAAGAAAATTTGAAAAAGTTTAACAGATCACATTAAGAAATGACAGATCACTGTAATTATAACAAACTGACCTTGAAGATAAACAGTTTTAATTGTCAACTTGAGGGAAAATATCCCTATGACCTTTGACTAATTGTATAGTTAATGGAAAACCTTTGCTAAATAAATTTGTGGCTTTGGAGGCATTTGAAACACATACTGGTGTAAATGAGGTACTTTCTGGGCTAGTTTCACTCTAGGTCCTTCCTGTGAGTGATTGCTTGTTGTTACTTTTTGACATCTGCTGGCAGCCTTTTATTTACACAGTTAAATCTCCTGGGACACTGTTCTTTTTTTCCTGAATTCAATCTCTACTGATTAGTTTTCAATAAATTACATCTATCAAGAAATTTGGGTTCGTTAGTACTTATGGTGACTGCTCAAAGATCAGAAGTGTGGAGAAGACAAGGAAATTCATGGTCAGTAGCACAGTGCCCCTCCAAGCTTCATTCAGGCAGCATTCAAAGGAAATAATCCATTATATCCCACTGGGAATTCTTGTACAAACTCAGACTTCTGTCCCATCTCCCTCCTCCTATAGACACGATTGATTCCATATTGACAGACTTCTCAGAGCAATCTGCAGAGCCACGGACGTATTGAAAGCATCTGAAAGTCTTTGATTCTGTCTGCTCGTGTCTCAGAGCCAGCCAGTGAAGATGCTGTAAGAATCTAAAGTTAATTTCGTCTTAGGTTCTCCTGGGGATCTCAGCAGGATGTTGTGTAAATCCGCCAAAATGGGAAGTTATTGATCATTTGCATTGCAATGGGAAATCCTTTCACAGAAACCAACAAAGTTAAAAAGTATCTTTTTCTACACATCGCTGCTGGCTCCGGGGTCGGAATCGATGCAGCCTTAACAGGGAAATGTCACATTCCTCCCCAGATGTGACAGCTCCTGAGAGACTGGAGCTCCACAAACGCGGTGTCACTTTGTGTCCCCTGCATCTACAGAGAGAAAACAGCTCCGGTTAAACTGAACTCTGTGTTGTGCTCAGAAGATCAATGACTGTGATAAAACATCTAAAGGTTTTATTTTTTTTTAGTTTTTTTTTTTTTTTTCTTCAGACACGCTCCCTGACATAATATTTTTGTTGAAACAGTAATTTTTCTCTAGGGTTTAGAACAGCAGCTACAGTATTGCCGTGCCTTATAATGCAGCCACTGACCCAGGAGATCAGTCAATAACACCTCTGTGTTGTAATAAATAAGCCAAGGTAACTTCCAACAGAGAACAACTCATTACAGCTCCTTCCACCTGATTAAATTTTTGCCCTAAATAAGACAATGGGCAGCAAAATGATCTGTGAAGATATCATGTAATGTGAGCTGGGGTAGTCTGCTGGGGGAGGAGGGAATGCCTTCAGCTTTGATTGTAGTGATTGCATTTTCCTGTAATTTCAAGCAGTCACAGACAGCTGATGGAGCCCTCTTGGGCAGAATAAATTTGTTGAAGAGTGCGAGATGCTACTGAGGGATCTTCTGTTCTAGGAGAAAGGAAAGAGGGAGCGTGGTGGGAAAAGGCAAGAGGAAGCAGTGACATGGAAAAAGCCAGGAATCCTCAAGTTTGGTGCTGATGGAGCCATCTTACACTTACATCTTGTTCTCTGTGCAAGCACTTGCTGGAATCCCAAACAGCAACCCCAGTGCTGCAGGGTAAGGACCTTTAGCTCCAGATCTGGGCTGATACAATTTGTGAGACCCCTGTTTTTAGAGCAGGGTTGATCACTCCTAGTTCAAGGCACCACATGTGATGCTCAGATCAAGCCAAGTGGTGCTGTGATGAGCCAGGAGAAGAGAGGCAGAACTCAGTGAGATGTGGAAAGATGCCAGTCCAGTGTTGGGTAGGGCAGAAGGTGAGGAGAAGGGCAGACCTGGGTGGGGTGGGTTTTTTGGTGTGGATGGAGTCACTGGCTCTGGAATCACACATCAAACCCACCATCTAAGAGGGAGCCTTCAGTCAGGCATCACTCATTGCTCAGGTGATCTGATCTGCAGAATTTCAGATTTTTAGCAATTTTCCATCTCTGCTACAGCTCCAGGTGGTAGAGGATATGCAGGAGAGAGACCAGTGTGACTCTTTTATAAGAACATCACACCTTTCCTTGGCTGCAGCTGGCTTCTGGGTGAAATCCCTTGTCTTTCATCATCTAAGGAAGCTTATCTCCTATCTGTGATCTGTGCTTGCTATGGATTCTGACAGCACAGAGAAAGCTGTGCTTATTAATAGGCACCATTTCTCCAGTGGACAGGGTGTTCTCGAACACCCTGTGCCCGGAGGATGAACTGCTGGCCTAATTTCTATATCCTAACAGTGCTCTGCACAAATCTAATCATCCCACATAAACCACACAGGCATGTTTGCCAGTTTAGGTAATCAGTTCGTTTCTTTTTCAGGCTTGAAAAGTGTGCACAGGGATGAAGTCTGTTGTTTAGTACTTGTTCTTCCAGAGAAGTCGAATATAAATTGTGTATTTGTCTTGAGCAATTCTTGTTATGTTGCGACGAACATTTCGCTGTGGTTCACGTTCCCTCAATTTCTGACTCTCTGGATACTAAATAAGTCATCATTGTTATTTACTTCAGGGGCACATAAAGAAATTATATAAATGCGAGAAAATCATAAACATGCAGTGCAAGATAATAACCCACTGTTGCTTGTTGGATTTGTTAAAAAAAAAAATCATTCTGTAGAAATTCTACTGCAGAGTTAGAATGTAGCATTAAGCTGTATAAAAACCTTGAAAAAGGGTTTTCATAAAACCCATTTTGTTCATTTTATTAAATGTTCAATAAGTTTTTTTGTGTAAATACTTCAGTCACGCTGGTAGGTTTGCTAATCTGTGAAATCATTATTTCTGCAGCATTTTTAGATACAAAATAATGATAATATCATGTCTTTAGGAGCATCCTGCCTGACTTAACTGTTGACAGTGTTTTTCTGGACATTATTCCCCCCTCAAATTGTCATGGGGCAACACTTTTTTCTCCTGCTGCTCAGGTATTTTTGCAGAAAACCAGCAGAAACACACAGGCCGTGGGCTCCCTGCCAGAACTCCTGTTCCAGAGGTGCTTTTGAAGGCACCTCAAAGGCAGGGAAAGAAGCTGTTTCTCCTGGTGGACCTTTTTTGTTGGCTTGAAAGGCAGGATTTGTTTTGTTCCCCAGCTCCTGTGCCAGTAGCTGTTGTGACAGCTCCCTCTCTTGTTCTGGGATGGATTCAAGTAGTCCAGATGTGCTGGTTATAGGTGGATTTTATAACTCAGGATAACTCAGGCCTTGGAGCTTCGTGTCACTTTGTGCAGTTTGAGCTGCTGAGTGTGATGCTGTTTTACATCACAACGACACAGACTCTGACCTCAGAAGGCTGAAAATGACTCCTTTATTTCTGGGATGTGTCTCCCTTTTTATACTGTTCTACACAGACCAATTTGATTGGTGAAACAAAGACAAACCTCTTCAGTCACACTGGTCAGACCAGAGGGGCATCACGAAGAAATCCCTCCTACGGGAAGAATGTAAACATAGTACAGTTGTGAAAACATTTCTTCTGTTTACAGGAAATTCCCTGGGAAAAGAATTTCAGAAAACCAACGTATTTCAGACATGAACCAGGGCTACACTGTGCCTGTCCCTCCCTCTCCCGCTGTTTTCACTCACTGCTCATTGCTAAAAAGAGCCTGGCCAGGTCACAGCGCTTTATGAATTTTTATACACAACAGCAGCACTCAGAAGCGTTTCCATTTGCCTCAGACATCACTTCTCTCTGTTTGTAGTTAATGGAGCTCAGCCTCACCAGTCTCTGTCGAGCTTCCCTGTTTTGCAAATGTTGTCGTTGAGCAGGGCTGGGGGATCCCTGCTGGGCTGGGAAGTTAAGTTGCCTTTGTGCAGCCCTAATGTGCTTTTCTTGCATCTCCAGACCTCTCGCAGATACACCTTCTGACTCGTGGCTTCAGTATGATCTAAAGTTATTTGCTAGAAAGGAGAAGAAAAAAAATGGCACAGGGTAATATTGCTTAGATGCTATAATTCCCACGGATTTGAGCAAGGCTAGGTTATATTTACAAAAATCCTAATTTTCATTGATAGAGTAATTAAGTCTGTATTTTCAATGTGGAATTTCCTCCTTCAGGAGCCATTTTGTTTCTTGTTATGACCAACTAACAGAAAAAAATATGAATATCTGCGCATAGAGACTTACAGAGTTAGTTTTGGAGTGCTTATAGATAAATATGTGTATTTATTTATTCAGGATACCTCTGTGGAGATTTAACCAGAGAGAAAATCATGAACTCAGTATTGCTGTTCAAAACAAATTAAACTTCTGAGAATTAAACTCAGAAAAAAAGTTACTTTGGAAGTGGAATATATCAGGCCAACATATGCTTTTGAACACAAACCTATTTCAGCTTGTTTTCTTTTACTTTAGTTTACAAGAAATGTGACTGCTAACCTTTCAATGCTTTAAATGGTATCCTCTAAAACATCTGTGGGTCATTATCATAAATATCACAGTGGTGTAGGAACCTCACATTTGTGATATATCATAACGGGGAAAATGGAATGCACTGGAAGGAGGAATCCCAGGAACATGAGTGCTCTTGCTGAGATCTAGAAAGGTTAATATTTCCAGTTACAACTTGTCCCATCACTGCACTAATGGACTTGGGATCCTGCACAAGGTTTTTCAACAGGTCTTTTGGTGGCAATAGGCTCAAAGTCAGTGATTAAAGCCTTGGGATGCATGCAGGTATTGCTAATAATGGAAATTGCTCAGTGGAAAGAAATATTCTGTACAATTCATGTGTGAATTTTACAACAAGGAGTGAAAGTCTGACACAGGAGGCTGAGAAATGAACAGAGGGCGATGAATGACACTCATGTTTTTCACTGGGAGCTGCTTGGCAGTGTTTTCATTTTGCTTGCGTGGAGTTTTGGAGCCTGTCTCATAGCATGTGGCATATTAGGCACAATAAAGATGTTCATTTGGCAGCTGGAGCATGACTAGGAACATCAAAAGAGTCATAGATGCGTCAATAAATGTAGAACTCCACCTTCATATAAATATTAGATCACTGTTTTAATTGCCCATTGAATTCTTGTCAATGAGACATTCACTTGTCATGCCTGGTGCAGCATTACCAACGTTTTATTTTAGGGCTAGAGCTGAGCTGTTGGTATTATTCATTTTTTTTGCACTTTTGTACCACCCTGAGCACCAAACATGAATCATTTTGTTGCAAGTGCTGCACAGACACAGAGTGAACATGTGGCCTTTGCTCTGAGAGGTTTAAAATCCAGCTAAACCCCTTAAGCTCCAATACAGAGTGAATGTGCAGGAGAACATGGGAACTTTTGGGGTTTGTGGCTCCTCTCATCAGGCTGCCACTCACCCAACCTGTTGTAATGCACGTGGGTAGTGGGAATAATGTCAATTATCCATCTCAGGGCTTTCCTCACACCTCATCTCTGTGACAGATGCATGAGCACCACAAATATCATCACACAGACCATATGTTATCAGGGCTGCCAAGAAGAAAGGTGTTGGATATTCAGAGAGCACCTTTACAGCTCAGGCTGACACTTTCCACAGCTGATATCCACAACTTCTGTCTCATTGCTTGTTACCCTGGTTGGTACTTGGGGGACAAAAGGAGTAATCAATTAATCAATTAATCAATCACACTTTATAGTTCTTACATAGAGATTTCTACACTGCCTTTACGTACAAAGCAACTAAAAATCCTGTTTTCCTTGTACTTAACAGGCAAATGTACAGGTTTGGTTAGGAGATAGATGTGATGCCATGGATGGGAAATCTGAGGAAACTCCTCAGAGCTCTCCTGAGGGCCTGGCAGGGAAGGTCAGTGTGGTCAGTGCCAGGCCCAGCTCCTTGGGCTATGTAGCTGCTCCTGGAGCAGCTCAATTCTGGTAAATTTTGGGTATTTGCAGTGGCTCTTCCCCAGAAGCCACAGGAGTTTAAGAAAGTAAATATTCCCAGTGAGGAGCACCGTGAGGATGACTGGGAATGCAGTTCAGTCTCAGGTGATGTTCCCTGGTCAGCCCAGTCCAGGAGACAACATCATCCTGAAAAAGGACACATTTGATCCCGAGCTCAGACTAGGGGTGTTATCTAAGGCTCCAGTTCCCTTCAACTCTCCCAAGAATTGGTTTCAGTTTTACCCCTGTTGGCCCTTAGGCCAAATAATCTTCAGTGTTCTCTATCCCTATGATCACCTCATCTCCTCCCCCTTCTAATTTCTCTCCTACATATCAGTACTTCTCAGAGCCTTTTCATTTTCTTTCCTTCTCCTTGCTGTTAACCTCACTGAATTCTCTTGTTTCTGTGGTAGGATTGGGAATTGAAAGCATCAGTGCTTTTGGATAAGATATGGTACAAAACCACCCAGTTTCTCACTTTCAAACAACTCTGCCTCAGCTCTTTATGGAAAAAGTTGCAGGGTTTCATAAAGCAGGATGAATAGACAAAATATAAAAGGTTTTAAACTGTCAAATTCATACTTCCAAGGGAATATAGAAGAGATTCAAGTGCTTCTCCTGATTCCATGTGCCAAATCTGCATTTGGTCTTTGAGTTTCCCCAGAGCATGCAGATGGCAGCAGTGCAGGAATCCCAGGGCTTGTGAGCACTGAGCAGAGAGGTGGGAGCAGTGCATTCCCAGCCAGCTCCTCCCTGCTTTGGAAACACAGCTCAGTTTGTTCTTTTCTTGAAAGGCACCTGTAGCATTTGGCTGGGTGATGCTGCAGCTCTGAACTGTGACATTTGGGTTTTGGGGATTAGTTTATTATAGTTTTCTTTTGCTTTAACTTTTTTTATTTTAACTTTTTATTCCTGATATAATTTCTCAGAGGCCAATGCTAAATTTTTCTAGTTGTAAGCTATTAATAGTAAATCAGCAGCACTTTTTTATTATGAAGAGCACATATTTATTCAGAGAATCACAGACTGACTTGGGTTGGAAGAGACCCTACGGGACACGTAGTTCCAAACCCTCTGCACTGGGAAGGGATTCCACCAATACAACAAGTTCCTAAACCTTGTGGGGTTTTTTTTGGTTTTTATTTTTTTTTTCGTTGGTTGGTTGGTTGGGGTTTTTTTTGGGGGGGAGTTTTTAGGGTTTTTTGGTTGGGTTTTTTTTGTGTTTTGAATTATATAGTTGGGGTTTGTGGGTTTTTTTGGGGTTTTTTTGGGGTTTTTTTTTGTTGTTGTTTTGAATTATTTAGTTGGGGTTTGTGTTTTGTTTTTTTTTTTAGGGGATTATAAAAATAATATACTTATAATTCACAAAGGCTGCAATCTAAACAGTGTCTATACAGTGATTTGTACAGAGAATTTCAGCTTCCTGCATTTGTAGTGACAGGAAAATCTTGTGTTTTTGTTGCTTGGTAGCTTTAGGAAGTTGAAGTGAATCTGTTACAACACCTGCCATAAACCCAACATTAGCTGCAAAGGGTGGTTTTCCACCAGGGAGCCCTTGCTCAGGGAGCCTCCCACCAAAATCCTTCTGTGGGCACCAGACCCTTCCTGGAAGCAATTCCCAGGCTCTGAGCACTCTGAAATTGCTCTAAGCTGCTGCTGCTCCCAAATTCAGTGATTTTCCCTCCTGGTTCTACTTCAGTACAAGACTTTGCAGGCAGGATCTGCCACATGACAGCCTGAGATAGGTTTGTCTGGAGAGACTGCAGTGTCTGAGACTGAGACTCCTTTTTTTTTTCATTTATAATCCCTCTTGCTTTCAGCAAAATTCAATGAAAGAGCAAATGAGCTGATGAAATTCTGGTTTTCTGTCCCACTGTGAATCCAAGGATAGTTCTCTTGCCCTAAAGTAAAGTGGAGGAAATGGGAGCAGTTTTTAGTTAAAAACATGTAATTGAGTTTAAACCTTGTGCAGCAGCAGATCCTTTGGCTGCTGGGGGAGTTTTTCTGCCAGAGACTGTGGTGTCTGTCAGGATGTTTGGGCTCTCCTCAGGAAGGGGATTGTGAATTCACAGGGTCATGGCTTCATGGGGTGGTTTTAATTGTGTCTTGTTCTCAGCATCCATGTCTATTTTAATTGGCAATTAAATTAATTTTCCCCAAGTGCTTTTTGTTTGGCCAGTGATGGTAATTAGTAAGTGACCTCCCTGTCGTTATCTTGTCCATCTTTCTCTCCAGTTCTGCTGAGGAGGGGCAGTGAGAGGGTGGCTGGGTGGGAGGCTGGGAGCAGCCCAAGGCCAACCCTCCACTCTTGCCTTCGTAAATAATGCCCTACATCTCTTTTTGTGCCTTATTCTGTTTTAATGATTGAGATTTTGGCATTGTTTATTTTTCCATCTAACCCAACTCATGAATATTCATTGTAAAATGAAGTTGTAAATTCTGGAATCAGCAATGGTTCTTTTTCCCTGTGGTGTTCTGCTTTGGGATTGAATCCCAGTGAGTGCTCAGAAAGGAAAGATCTCCACAAGTTCCTCTGGCAGCTCTGTCTTCATGTTGGTCTGCTTGGAGAGAGATACAGAATTTGATGAAGAGGATTTCTGTGTCACTTCCCAGGAGTGCTGAGTGGCCACCCACTATGAGACTATTCCTGTGCTTTAGTTACAGAGATTGCACAGTCAGAAAGAGTTTTGGGATTAGCCATGAGAGACTCTGGGATTGTTTCTCTTCCTTTGAACACAATGACCTAATACAAGAAGTCTATACAGTGAATTTAAACAATTATGCCCAGTGTTTTATTTTGTAGTAAAACTCCATTGTTGTTGATTTTATGTAGCTGGTATCACTGTCTGTAGGGTTTTTTTGAAATTGTAATGCAGTTTTTAAAGATCCAGTGGAAGTGAAATGTAAAATAAAAATAGTGAGAGCATACAGGTAAGTGGAAAGTCTGCAGCAGCAGTAACTCTAGGAGAAGGTAGGGAGTACAAAGCAGGCTGTCTGCAGAAAAAACCTTTCACATGCAAATACATTGTTCAGAGATGTCAAAACCTGAAAAGTTCGTTTAGCAATTGCAAGCTTGTGGTGGAGATCTCTTACTCATATAGCTGGTAGTTAAATCACTAATATTTTATCCAGTATTTTGTGCAAAATGACTCAGAGAAGAAATTTGAGACAAAGTCTCAAATCTTTGTGCCTTAGGGACATTCTCCTGTTGATGCCAGCCTCCCATGTAAAGTGAAACAGGATTATTGGCAGCTACTGTTCAATTAAAAGTTCTCACAATCCTCAGATACAGTGCAGCTCATCATGAACTGTGTGACAATCCTGGTAGTAAGAAACGTTATAGTTTGTTTTTTCAGTTTTATAGAACTTCTGCAGTAGCCTGGGGCTGAATATTCTGTAAACAACCAGCTGAGCCTAAAGATGTACTGGATATCTGCAAGCACTTTGCCACAGAAGAGCCTTTAGAGATCCTGGGCTGTGATGAGGAGCACAACAAGGTCTCTGTTGCCACTGCTCAGTTTGTGGAGCAGCGCGTGCATCTGATTGGAGGGATCACAAAAGTCTCATGTCCAAAGTGTTTTGTTTATCTGCTACCCAGTTAGAGTGGTCAAAGCCTCTTCATCTCTCTGAAAGTACACATTCACAGATTTGTTTATGAAGAAGAGTCAGAAAAATATAGAATTTCTGTGAAAGTTTTTTTTTTCCTTTGAGAGACACTTCTTCCCAGATTTGTAGACAAGCTAATAATATAACAGCTCATAACATCTGAAGCTTGTGTTCCAAAGTGGACACTTATAACGTGTTTTTTTCCTCTTTTCCCTTTTTTTTTTTTTTTTCACCCCCAGTGAAATTTGATGACTGCAATGGGAACAACCAGTTGAACTTTGAAGTTTCTAACCCAGACTTTACAGTGGAACTCGATGGGAATTTGGTTGCACTCAAGAACGTGTCAGAGGCTGGCAGAGCCTTGTTTGTCCACGCGCGGTCGGAGCACGCCGAGGACATGGCAGAAATCTTTATTCTTGAAGCAAATGAAAAACGTGGGGCATTAAAGGTAAGATAAATACCAAAGATTTAAAAAAAAAGGGAAAAAAAAGGGCCATTTTTGCTGCTGCTAAATATTTACATGTGTCACCAAGGATTGTAGGCAATTTTAATCTGTTAGCAGAGATCAAAATCAGTCTTCAATGCAGATATTGCTGTAACATTTTAGCACTTGGTTTAATTTGTGATGCAGATTTCCTGGGTTTTGGAAGATGTATTACATCTTCAGGTGTGGATGCTAAGCATTCATAAAGAGTTTATTCAAATGAAAGAGCCCAAGTATTAAAATTGGCTGCTTCTTCTCCAGTGTATGTTATGCCAGGAAATCACAGTTTGGCCACAACTGAAAATGGAAAATTATACTTTAAACGTGTAATTTAGAATTTACAGAACCTTCACGTTTCCTTCCAAGTCTAAGTACATGGGAATGAATTCTGTGTAATTTCAATTTTCATATTGGTCTGGTTATCTGACATTGTTATGTGGTCAACTGCTTCAACATCTGCACACAAAGAGCAGCACACATTTACACTCTGTCTCTATGCCCTGGTGATTTTTGTTCTACTCTGTCCACTGAAAGTTTTGTCCTTTCTTTCCCCCTCCTGAATTTCAGTGTAAAACAAACCTCATCCTTGAAGGGATAAAGCACTTCAGAAATTGATTGAATTATTTACTTCACACTCCTGCAAGTAGCAAAAGGAGATGTGAGGTAGCCTTCACCTCTGCGTCCTGACATTTAGGAGAGAGGCAGGCAAGGCAGTGGCTCACTAGACAATTAAGCCTGGTACCTTTACAGACCTATAATTTTGCAGAAGTGTAAAGAGACTTTGATAAAAATGGCTGATCTACTGTCTTGATTTGGTATTTAGACATTCAATTGCCAGCATTCTCATTATATTCCCAACAATATATTAGTATAGCTTGAGTCTTCCATTGTAAAAACTAATTATCTTGAGGAGAAAGGCTGAACAAACTTCAGAAAGTCCATGGCTGAGGAAAGGTTTTGCTCTGCACTTTAAGCAGCACACGATGTGAATATGTATTGCCAGGGGGAGAGAAAGAACCAGAACGTGTAACCACAGAAAGCTGATCAGAACACCGAGATGGAATTTAATTTTATTTAAATATGCCGTTTCTTCACAAAATTAAATTTTAACACAGTCATACTTGAGGGAGTCTCTTACGTGGAGGAGCTGTGAGTTTGGGACCACAGAGTGCCAAATTCAGAGTAGGAAAGCCACACTTGCAGGAGCAAGCTGGGCACTTGGCTGTCCTGTGCCTCAGACTAGCAAACTTTGCTCCTTCTGGTGCATTCACAAGAACATGCAAATGGTTTCATGTTGAAATCTTAGGAGCAGTTTCAAAATGGGGATCATCATTCTCAGGTTAGAAATTACTAAAACCACTGAGGAGTTTGAGACGTCTCTGACAGGAGGTCTGGAGTTAAACTTCAAGGGATTGGTTTATGTGTGAAGATCTGACTCTCTGAGAATCACTTTCTGAAGATTTATTCTGGTTTACTTAGAGAAGCAGCCCGTCAATATCTGTGAGGGGAGATATTCTATGGAAGCTACAGTGGAAGGGAAATCTTGTCAGATATTCTATGGAAGTTCCAGTCTAGGTGAAGTCTTATCAGATATTCCATGGAAGTTACAATCTAGGGGAAATCTTGTCTCATGAGCAGGAGTTACAGGATGTGTATTTGCACAGACTATGACAAGCTCTGCCAGTGACCTTTTCCCTTTATGTCCTGTTTGGGTTCTGTGGAGTCTCCCCTCAGGATGTCCCAGCAAATATTAATTGATGCCCAGTGTTGAAATCTCTCACCAGACTATATCTGAAAGCCAGGGCTGATCTAGCCCCATTCCTGGATTCTGTTCCAACCACTTTGTGTTGCTTCAGAGAGAGAACCAGTCTAAACCAGGAATATTCTGCCACTTGCCAGCCTTTCCTCCCAGGTGACAATATCATATAATCTCAACCTGCATTCATCACCCTTTTCTGGATTTCGGTGTTCAGCCCATTACCAGATGATTACCCATTTAACGTTGGCTTTGGTGTCTGCAATGCCATTGTGAGTTACATGATGCCTTAATGTGTCCTGGGAAATCCACCTAGTGAGAATCACCAAGGGAATATAAAAATGTCTGGGGCTGGGTGTCCTGCTCTGGCTCACCCAGTCCTCTATCACTGTTTAACCAGTATTTCTTCCCAACATTTTCATCTATTTGCCAATTTTAAACACCACACAGGCAGCGTTGTCTTTCCGTTTGTCATACTTGAGAAGGATATAAAGACTACAGCGTCCTATCTAAAGTGATTTTATGATAAATTTGAACTTAATCCTGTACTTTTGCAGTCTAAATGTGTCAGCACGGAAACAGCAGAACTGCTCCATCTGTTTGTGCAAGGAGCCTTGGCTAAGAAATGCTCAGATGGAACCTCAGTAATTCAGCATAATTCTGTGGGGTTAAGATGAGCACATGCTGGAGCAGCGCTTAGTGTTCAGTACTTAGAGAACAGTACCTTGTCTAATTAGAGGATAAGTAGTTCTTAAGTATTTCCCCACTGCCAGCAACTGCCATTTCTCTTCTGAAAGCATGTAACCTACATCTGTGAAATCCCATTGTTAATGTTGCTAATTGCAGATTCCCAACGTGTTTGGGAATGGCTCTCAACAATGATCTCTGATGTGCTGACTGGCAGTTCAGAGCCTTGGAACAGAGTGTAGCTCCTAATACTTTCTGATTGCTACCGGCCATACTTTGGATGAATATGGAAATTATTTAGAGGTGCAATCTGGAGTGTGCAGAAAAGCTTTTGGTATTCTGCTGGTGAAGGGGTGCTAAAGATAGGGGATGAGTCCAGCTGGCCTCAGCAATCCGTCCTATGTGATTAGCTGAATTAACTTCATGGCCAGAGTAGAATCAGTGCCTGTTGGAATATCAAAACTATTTAACTGCTATTTGCATTTGAAGGGCCTGTTTTCCTTCTCTTCTGCCAGAGGCTTAATAGATCTGCAGAGCCTGCAGCTTTCCATCCAGGAGTGGCCATGGCTGTAATATGGGCAGAGGTGGCTCCTCAGCATGGGCCAGCTTGGCCATGAGCTGATCACACAATCTCCTGCAGGAGCTCATACTGCATTGCTGCTTTTCCTGATATCTGCATGTCTAACGTACCCTAAACCCCATGAATCTCTGCCTACAGATACTCATATGTGCAGAAATCTGTCCATCAGATTCCAGACCAGACTCCAGATGGAATTGATTTCTGCAGCCCACTGGATGTGCCTCCTCCCTCCCATTATTTGGGATAGATGTGCTGGTCTCTGTTTACCTTGACAGAGGGGAATATTCCCAAAAATCTTCTGTCATTTCTGAGAAGAATTTGAATGTGAGTGCACAGACGAGCCTGTGGAAGGAGTTAATAATTAACTCTTTAATAGTTATGTGCCTGTACACACTTGGAGCCTGATGCAATCAGTGCTCAGTGAAAAACAGGAGTTCCACATGCGTTCCCCATGGAGCAGTGCTGGTGAGCAGTGGAATATTCCCCATGGAACAGTGTTGGGGTGTGCCCTGCTCTGCCTGTGCCCTGCTCTGCCTGTGCCCAGTGTTTGCCCTCTCACACAGTCAGGACTGGAGGGCTTGGGGATACTGAGGAAAAAAAAAGAGACCTGGAAATATTTTGATTCACCCAGGATCCCTCAAATGAACTTTGGAGTCTTTCTGAATAATTCAGAGAATTGCTAAGCCTCAAATCCCTAATGGAAAAATAAATCACTCATAAACCCTAGTTGGGGAGAAAATGGCCAAGCCAATGACTGGCAGCAATCTCTTTTTTAAAAAAAACTTGTGTCCTGTCCAATGCTTGATCCCTGCTTTGTTTTATGGAGAAAGTAGGACAACTGAACGTTGGAAGTTTCATCTGAACACTTGTCCAGACACTAGTGGATTTATGTATTTATTGAAAGAGTCAGGTTTTGTGGAAGGCAGAAAGCGTAACCAGGTTTTTGTAGAGCCTCATAATAAATGGTGAGTTGCAAGAGGTGGCAAGCTGGGACTTGAACTGTGTCCCCCAAGGCTAAATAAAATGGTGTCTGCTGGTCCTGTTCCCCCTCTGAAATCTAATGCTGGTTTTAATGAACATACCCTCAGTGTACTGGGAGCTAAAAGGAAACCTTGGGACACAATCTGTCTCTGCCTCTCTGTGTTGGCAGCCTTTATTTTTTTCCCCTTCCCCACAGCAAAGGGAGTTATTTAGAGCTTTTATTTGTTACACCATTACAGACACAGGGTGAGGGGTGGAGGGGAGTGAGATATCAAGACTCTGGCACCAAAGCAGATAAGAGGGCAGGCAGATATTCAGAAATTCCAGGCTGGTAGTAACTTCACTGCATGGTGCTCAGCAGTCTTCCATACAGAAGGATGAAATGATTAAATAGAAACTGTCAAAGCCTCAGGACACATTTCAGGCACTAGGTAGAAAAGGAGCAGGAGAAAGAAAAGAAGAGATAAGAGTGAGGAGCACACCCTGAGACAGCATGTTGCAGGCAAAGTTTAAAGCCTTCTCCAGCAGCAGCTCAGACTGAAGGAAATGAAGTTGCCCCAGTCCTGTTACTTTGTCCAGTGCACTTTGTACCAGCCAGAGGCTGGGCAGAAGCTGCTGCTTTTTTTCCCCTTTGTCAAACCACTGCTTTTCCCAAGGCCAGCACTGGGCTGTGCTTGTTACAGCAGGGACAGAGCCTCAGCAGCCTGGCTGAAAACTTCCCAAATTCTGATTCCTACCAAGTCTCTGCCTGCCTGGATACCTTTTGTGCAAGTTGCTTTCTGCCCCTGCTTCTTTCCTAAAGTATCAAACAGAAATAATGAAACTAAGCTCCTTGGATTTAAACCTTAGCATTTCTTGTTTGCGTCTTGCTCTCTGCTTATCCCCCACAGGACAGAGATTGCAAATATTATGGATATGAGATAAAAAGTGCCTACAGCCTTAAATCCTACATGTATGGCTTTCTGCCTTGGAACAGATGATAACGGATCAATAATCTTATTATGAATCAGGATTCTCTCACAGCAGCAAATATTCAGGCAAGGAAGTGTGAATAGCTGAGTTTAGTCATCTGGCAATTCAATAAGTTATTTGGAAAATAAGATCAAGAACCAGCCCCTCTGATATAGCAGACAATCATTCCCATTAACGTATATTTGCATTTTTCTGTTTAGAATAGAATTCCAAATAGGCTGAAAATGACTGTGCAGAGGCATGGAGATGGACTCTCATATGAGATATTGACAAACAGGCTCAAAGAGTTCCATGTTATTAGATTTTGCATATAGCAGTTGCTGCAGAAGGGGATGCACTGCATAAATAAAACACCGTATTTTGCATTTAATTTTAAGGCACAAAATGGAATAAGTCACAGGGGGTGCATCAATACCTATGATACGTTTGAGTTATTATACTGATCAAAACTGTGTACAGAATATCATTTCCAGAAAAGCTGGGGGGATCCCTTGCCTTCAGATATGAAAGTGTCCTTCAGGCAAATAAAGAAGGATTTTCTTAAAGATCAAACAACTACAAAAAGAAGTAATTTTCTCACTGTTGTGTGCAGTTTGGCAGAAAGTTTAACATATTAACATTCTCCCAGCTATTAAGTTATTAAGTTGTTATCACTCCTGTTACTTTTGTTATCGCACTGCAAGCACATATTGACTTGGAATTCATGCATAAAAAGCTGAGGTAAAAGTGATCTTAGAATTTAATACCTGTGTATTGGTGGCATTTTTGTAAATGACTTTTCCCTGCCATAATCACCATTGAATAGATGCTATTTTTTTTTCTTTCAAAGTCTGCAATGCTACATTTAGGATTTCACAGAACACATCTCAATTAATGTCAATGAAAGCAAGAGCTTGTTCTCATCAATGGGTCATTCTGTGGTGTCATTTAGCTGCCTTTTAAACTATATTTTTATAAAAATCCTCTGTGCAGACCACTTGCTGTGGCAGAAACAACAAAGAGCTCCTTTTATATCAGAAATCTCCCTTAACCTCTTGGTTCCATAGAAATTCCAGTCACCTATTTTCCCTTTTTATCCCCCAGCCTGATGCAGGATGTGCTGAAATGATCAGATTCCAGAGGGTTTTAACTCAAGCCCCAGGAGCAGGAGCTGTGCCTGGCAGGGCTGGGTGGCTCTGGCTCCTCTGCTCCTTTGCTGGGCATTTTTTGGGTGTCCCTGCAGCCCTACCCAGAGCAGCTCTGAGCTGATGGACACCCACTTTTCATTTTAGCTCAGCTCCACTGCCAGGCTTGTGCTTCCTCAGGCCTGCACTGAATTCACCCTTCCCAGCACCAAGGAAATGCAGGTTTCATATACACTGCCTTTGGAGTTTGCTCTGACAAAGATCCATTTATCTGAGAATTATTACGGTGCCAAGAGATGTGGCAGTTGCCATAGCAACAATTACATATTGTGTTGAATACCAGAGTAAATGCTATAAAGAACAGGAGCCACTGGTGGTTTTTCATTAATTTAATGTTCCTTTTTTTGGACAAAGTGTGACTCGTAAGTTTATTCACTGTGTGTGTAAGTGCTTAGATCAAATGTGTGGGCTTGCTTTCCTCCTCTTTCCCTCCGTGTGCAACTTCAGCATGTAAATGAGAAGTACTTGGTTATTTAAGGAGAGAAAAATGGTCTTATAGACTGGAAACATGAATAATTGCCTGTGGAACAAGAAGGTGTTAACTTCCGTGAGTGTTCAGTGCCTTTCTCTGTGAGTAATCTACATTCAGATTCTCTGTGAGCTGGGGATGTGTTTATCCAGGAAAAGGGACTTTGTGCTCTTCAGCAGCAAGCAGAGCTAAGGATTGAATGTGTTTAGCAGCGATTCAAAGGTGAAATTAGATTATTTCTGGGACTAACACAGACCTTGTTAACAGTTTCAAATTATTTATAGAGTGATGTGAAATGACAGGCAAAATTCTTTGTAATGAATGCATTTTATTAAAAACCAGTTACAAACAGGACTCCTTTGAGCCCTGAGCTGCATTCAGGCTCCTCAGTTGGTTCTTCCTGCTGCAACAGGTTCCATTTCACTACAGCTTGATGTGCCTCTGGTGGAAACTTCATTTTTTTGGTGGAAACTCAGAAGCAGATGCAGTTCTGGAATGCACCAATTTCACTCTATTTTCTTTTAAAACACACTGAGGTTTTATTCTCCAATCCATAAGACGTCATGGCAAACCTCAGCAGGACCAATTGCTCAAAGATTGGTAAAGTCTTGTATTTGAACTAAAATCCATTCTGGCCAAGAAAATATCTATTTACTTCTTGTGACTAAAGCATTTTATGAGAGTTTGAACGGTGGTTTAGTTATCTGAAGACATTTTGAATTTAATTAGCTTCTCTTTATGGTCTACTACATTAAGTGTTCTTTATCCATAAAAAGAAAGAATCCACTAAATATTGTGGATGAGTGATAAACCATCATGCTTTGGCATATAATTATTTTTTTCAAGCATTTATTGTTCGGACTCCAGCCTGGAAATTTTCTGGAATAGGCAAATCTGTGCCAATCCTATGCCTTAATCTTCAGAGATTGATGGAGTTCTGTGAAAACTCGTGCCAGAGGTGCGGGAAACATTTAAAGAAACCCTTCATGAAAAGCTTAAATTTAAAATTCATGTAGTAAATGAGGATATAAGTAAGAAAGCAAAAGGCTAAGCATGATTTAGTAGAACATTAGGCGAGATCATAAAGGATAAGTAGATGTCTCTTAGGATATGTAATATCTTTCATTTACAAAGTGGCTTTCATCCTGCAAGATCCTCAAAGTGCAACTATTAAGTACATGGGGAGAGAATGTGTGTGTGCCTGGCTTAATACAAACATCTCTAAAAAGAGGCATTTGCGTAGATATCTTTATTGTCGATACTTATTTCATAATACTTTTGCACATCAGGATAAGAACAGAGTCTTCTTAAACAAGGGATTAGGGAGAAGGAGCTGGCGACTTTGATAGGATAATAGAACTGCCATGACAGCCTTAATGTCCTCAAATCCATCATGAAAAAGACATGTTACAGCAACCAGAAATGGTGGAAGACTTAGGGTAGAGAAGAAAAATTGTCCATTTATTCCATGGCTATGCTGTCATCTGACACCAGGAATGATGCAGCTGGGGCAGCACAACTACCCCAGATCCACCCGGGAACTCTCAGATTTATTAAGGAACAGAGACAATTCCAAGAGGAAATCAAGTTAAGTTGTGCCCAAAACTAAGCTCAAGGGTTTGGTTTTTTTTGTGTCAGAGACACAAAATATTGCTGATGTTTTCCCACTATCAGCTTCTCCCTCAGCTTCCAGAAGCAGCATGGATTTGAGAGAGCCATGACAAGAGAAACTATTCACATGAAAAGATGATTCCCTGAGTAAGAGTTTAGTAATTTCTCTCCACTGGGCACATCAATAATAAACCCTAATGATTGCCCCAGTGTTTCCATGCTGATTTTCACCATTCTGAAGGAATATTTATTGTGCTTATTACAGTAACACATATCTCAGCACACCTTAAATATTTAATGGAGCATCACAGAATAAAAATCTTCATCTGTCCTCCCCTGAGAATTGATTCTACCATTGCAAGGACAGAATGGCTCCTTTTGGACCTAAATTTCCTTATTTGTTGATCATTACAATTTTGACGCTTTTATGATTATTTCTTTGCATTTACTTTGCAGCTAGTTTTTTTTTTTTAAGTACCTAGAATAACTTGGCAACTTGAAGAATGACAGAGTCAAAGCTTAGAGCAATTTGTTGTCTTCATAATAAACAACTCCGCTAATCCTTGCAGTCATCTTGGAGTTATTAATCATCCATCCCCTCTCTTATTTCACCACCAACTCAAACTGAATAACCTTTGCATTAAGCAGTTGATCCATCTGAGAAAAAAAAAAATAGTTTTACCACTTTTTTTATACAGTTTCTCACTGAGAGGGCACCTGGGGTTGTGATTGCACAGGAAAAAAGTGCAAATGCTTAACTCCATTTAAATTCTCTCTTATGGTACCAGTGGTGCTGCAGAACTATTGAATATTTGATGTGGCCAGGTGATGTCGAGGCAGTGTGGATGGGCTGGTTTGTTTTTTTTGTCTCAAAAAGGGCCAAATGTGACCTGACCTGTGTATTTATAAATGGAAGCTTGGAGACTTATTTGTGTGTGTGTGTATTTCAGATCAGATACATCTCCTATGAATATAAATGTATAAATGATCAGATTTTATGGAGCTTTAAGGACTCTGCTAATAAGGAACATCACAGACTTCAGCATTTTCCTTCTCCCCTCATGGACAAAATCCTTTCAGAACAACTAGAACAAGTGTGCAAAATATATCCATCAGATGAACGTTTACAGTTTGCAGACTTATTGATGATAATCTACAAGCTATTTAAAACCATAAAAATCCAATTTATATTTCTTTAATTCTTCTAGGACCCATCTGATGCTTTGTGTTAAATTACTGAATGTTTGCTGGCCTTTTATTATAGTATTGAACACTGATGCACTGTATAAAGATTTATCCTTTAATCACCAGGGAGAAGGTGATAGTACAAGTTAGGTTTTTTTTTTAAATCAGAGAGACCAAACCAAACTTTCATCCTCAGATATTGGCACAGAAATATTTTGTGCAGGGATTTCAAGGGTGTGATCCCATGAAGAACTGGGAGAGGATGAAAGCTTTATACTTGCACTGGTATCAGGCTGCATTGGTATTGCCTGAATTTTTGACTAACCCAAAAAAGAATACTAGCAAGAGATCAGATTGTGTTAGCACTACTAATGCAGCTTAAAAGGCTGTATCAAAATGCAGAGGGTTCCCTCCAAGGCCAGCAGTGTGGAGATAAGGCAGCATGTCACCTCTCTGCAACAGGGACCTCAAGTGCTCTCCAGAGCCAGATCCTTTTGATTTGGATAGTGTTGAATTCATGCATTAAAAAAATCCAGTAAATACAAAATTCCTGGCTGGCTGACAAATACTATGCATTGCAGTTTCTTCTTTGCACAGAGAGAATATTCTCATACCTGTGACTTTTCCCTGAAGAGGAAATAAAAAGTCAGCTACTTCTGCTTGATAAGAGACTCATGAGTGCTGAAAAACTGTGCTGGTGACAAAACCCCTGGTGGGAGGGCCCAGGTTACTCAGGAACGTGCTCCAGCCTGGCAGGACCTGCAACAAGAATATTCACACTAAATCTGTTCTCATTGCTGCTCTTGCTGCAAACTCTCAGCTCATGCTGTAGACTGAGATGATTATTACACGAATATTCTGTGTTTGCTCTGGCATGTATTAATCCTGCCAGTCCTTGCAGAAGAATGGCCACCTAGAAATAAAAACCAAAAAACTTAGACTGAATTTCTGGTTTAGGAGATGGGGATTTCATGGCTTGTTTTGATACTACTTCAGTCAACAGTCATGGACTAATTCAGTTCTGTCATTGATTATATCAAAGCCTGAATCTCCAAACTGGGAGGTTCACTGGAACTGCTCATGTCTATTTTATTCCTAGCTATGTCTGTGGAAACATTACTGATAGATCAGTGTGGAATATCTTGCAGGAGAGACTTTAACACACGTTCTGTTCCGTGATAAATTATAGTTTTGTGTTGAGAAACATAACAGAGATATAGGAATGTACATATGTATAGGTTGGGAAAAAAAGAGGAAAAATATTTGACAATTTTTCAACACATTCATGTTTCCTGCATGACTTAAACCTTACAACTGATACAGTTGGTTGGTTTATCCACTCTGTTTCAATAACTGCTCCAATTTGGTACTAAAATTTTTTTATTTGTTTGTCACCCTTTTGGTTTTCAGTGGAGGTGAATTGCTTCAGCAACAGGTCAAGGGGAAAACTGGCAGCTCTTCTGTGGATAGTTCACACTCCGTGTCCTTATCCCTACAGGACCTTTCTGACTTTATTTGCAGACAACTTCACTTTTTCTTAACTGCTTTATTGTGTTGTCCTTACATGGTTCTCTCTCTTTCCCTCCACTCCTTACAAGTTTTGGTCATTAAAGGCAGAATTGACCCTCAAAATTGACCCTCAAATCAGGAATTCAGGAGGAGATATGGAGAGGGAGGATGTTAAAACTTCAATATAAAGATTAAAAGGCAAAGCTGGGAAAGATCTGGCTCAGAATTTGGCTCACATCTATAACACTCAGACTCATCACTGACAAAGCTGCACGAGTGTGTGAGCAAGGCTGGGAGCTCTAAGTTACAGGGTTGATTTTAGGCCTGATTATTCACAAAACCGTGTAATTAATCTGTCGTAGGAAAACACAGCAAGCAGTGCACCAAATGCAATCCCCATTAAGTCAACAGGAGTCATTCCACCGACTTTAATGAGCTTTGAATCCACTCATAAATCTGCTGTGAGGAGTGTCCAAATCAAAATTTATCTGGGGGTGACCTTGATGTTAATTGTTAGTGCTTCCATGTTGTTTAATTGCCAGGAAAGCTGAATGCATTAGTGGGACTATCATATGGCATGGTCCTTTCTATTGGATACTATTAGCATCAAGTTGATATATGTAATATTAATTGTGCATAATGTTAGTGGGTAGTCACAGTCTGCCAGTTATATTTTGTGTCTGTGAAACAGGAAAAAAAAACCCTCTTCAGTTATTTTTAATGTTGCTTCTGCCTTCAGCTGAATCCCTGCAAAATTAATGTTTTTTTGATCAAGCGGCTCTTCAGAGGATCTCAGAAGTTTCATATTTATTCTGTGGCTTTTAGTCCCAGATTTTGTGTACTGACTGTAATTACTTTAAAATTATATCTCGAATTTGTAAATAACGTAAAGGAGATTCTGTTCTGTCCTATGATGTTTATTAAATTCAACATCTGCCAGAAAAGTTCAATCATCTGTATCCCAAATGGAAATGCTTCCTTCTTTAACGTGTCATATTTAATTCAATTAGAGGAAAAAACATGGGGAATATGTTAGAAGTACAAAAAGGAATGAGTTCCTTTAATTTTTTGTCAACTAAACAGAAAAGTAGATGGTTTACTTGAGGGGCATAATTACTACAGCTTCTAGTGGTATAAAAATATGGAAGAGTTATGGCTGGAGGACTGGGGGAAAGAAATGATTGGTTTTGTTTAATGGCTTTCCAAATTCCTTGTCAGTGCTGGTAATTATTGTGTCTTTTCTTTTTGTTGGCACTCAATGCATTAGGCTGCACTTAGGATCATTTTATTAATGGAAAATATGTTTCTGAACAATTGTGAATTAGATAAGTGGCTTGATTAAAACTCATTCTTTAAAACTACAAAATGAGAAAATAACGTGAATTAACCTCGAGTCTAGACAGTGGGAAGATAAAACTCTGGTTTCCAGTGAGAGTGTGGGCTCAGGAGAATAAAACCCTCCAGAATGAAGGAATTTCTCCTTCACTGCACTATTTGTTATAAATGCATATTATAAAGTTGGCTTTTAGCAAATATTAGAATGAATACTATATGTATAATTGTACTGTATTGTGTTTTATTAATGGAGTTTAGAAAATTGATGAATGTATTTTCTGATTGTGACATAATGTTAATAGTAAAAGACTAGTTTTTTCTCTTTGTAATATCTAAACTGACTGAACCAGAAGATATATAGAGAGAAGATCCTTCTACATTCCTAAAATTGATAAGGTCGAGACAGAGGTGAAACAAAAGCTACAAGAGTTCATTGATCTTCTGGTATCAGAAGAACTACCAGGCGCCAACTAGGACGTTTATTTAGTAAAATGCTAATTTAGCAAAATGGAGCAAGTTTCGAAGGAAGGGGGACCAAAAACCAAAAGGAACATCTGGACTCAAAAGGATGTTTGAAAAGATGCATATGGAAAAGGTTAATCCTTAAAAGCAAGGATTTTGAAGAAGTGAGTTGCTGTCTGGCCTTATGCCAAACACCCTTGGCCGAGATACCTATGCTTTTCTGTCTCCTAAATTGTCTATTTTTATTTTTTATTAAACTTATAAATTTTTCTAGGAGAGTAGAACTCGTTTTTCACACACTGAAGCCCTGAGAAAGATCGTGGCTTTAGGAAATACAGACAGGAAATGCAGCAAAGGGCTTCCAGGAGAAAACCCAAGCCAGGCAAAAGGAAAAGGTGTTACTAGTGACAATCTTCACTTTGATACCTCTCTGTGTCCTATCCCTGCAGAAAATGGAGTTATTCAGTTAACACATTAAAGGTGGGGGGTTTGGGTGCAGGGTGATAAAACCTTTTGGTTTTGCTGCTGGAGACTCAGCAGTTCAGAGATTGAAATTCCATTCCAAGTGCTTGGTGGGTGCTGTGTGAGCTCAGCCCCAGGGGCTGGTGCAGTGGCATCCTGCAGGTCTGGACGTGCCCTGAAATTCTCCAGGTGTAGCTGTGCCTGCCTTGGCTTCTCCTTAGGAAGAATATAAAATAAGGAGTTCAATCCATACCAGGATACCCAGGCAGATCTTTACCTTGTGCTCATCTCCAGCAAATTTCCTCTGATCTTTGGCACCCTGTGAGCACCATTATTATCTAGTCCGAGGAGACTAATTTGTAATCCTCTGATAACAGATTTATATGTGTGAAGTGTATTTTTTCAGAAATATCAGTGGAACAGTGATGGAATGCTGAGTTCTGTGGGACTCATTTAAGCAGATGTCTCTCTCCAGATATATGTGAATGTGCTACATGGATTTTGTCTCAACTAATAAGCATGAATTATGCATTCTTAAATGCTTCTTCCATTTATCAAGCTTAATGTTGTTTAAAAAAATCTGAAAGCCAACCAACAAAAACTTCAGATGATTTTCTTTAACTTTCCCCCTGCTGTAACTTTTTACCATGGGATGAAAAATACCTTAATTCACTGTAATAATTGTCTCATAAAAATAACACACTAAGCATGTTTTTCCACCAGAAATTTTCATTTTGATTCTTAATATTTCATATCTGACACTGCGCTAAATGAGAACACGGCTTAACAGTTGATATTGATTTGCACGTCATTTTTTCATTTCACTTTCCTATTCAAAAGGAATCAATGCTGACAAGTTAATGAACTCCAGCTACAAATGCAGAGATAAGCCACGGGATAGGTTTAGTACCTGCCTTGTTCTAATTACCAAAGGTTTTCTTTAGGTGGCTGTTTCATGTTCACTACAGGGAAACTGGAATGAAGTGACTGTCAACAAAATAGACACCTGGAAAAGTGACATAATACAGGGCTATTTATAGACCCTTTAAGCAAATCTACAGCAATTTATCCCAGCATTCTTAAGTCTTTAATATTTACAGATGGAATACAGTTAAAATGAAAGTATACTAACTCCTAGGGCACTTTGGTACTTTATATAACCTATTTTTAAATTAACTTTTTGTATAAATTAATAGCTTTGGACAGTGGCAGTAGAGATCAGGACTGTAGAACCAGCTCTCAGAACATTTTTTTCCCCTGAACTTCTGCATAGACCTTTTGCCCCTGATCTACTTTCAATTAATACACCTGGTATCTAAGAGGTTATTCTTAGTTTTGTTTTGGTGTTATTTTACAGGGCTAAATTGGTGAATGGCTAAATTGGTGAATGCGATTAAATTGGTATTTTGGTTGGTATGTCCTGCTGCTGGGAGATGTGAGCTGGTCAAATCTCCTTCAGATATAAAATCCTATGTTGTAGCCTTAAGGGTAGATTTCTTTTGTCCATACAACTTGAAGCTGCTTCCAGAAATACTGTAAAACTGTAAAATTGAGTTTTACATTGAATACAACCTGTAATGTGAACAACTCTGAACTGTCTTTGGTGCTTTGGAGGAGGAGCAGACGGTGGTGCTGCTCTGTGGTGTGAATTTACTAGAAGGTAATTCTCCACCACCCGGGAATTTTCTATCAGACACTTCCTGCACTGCCAGCAGTGACAGAGATAATTAATCTGACTAGGGAATTTGGCCACTGAAGCCACTTGTGGACTTTTGGAATTAAAGCCCCTCTAAGTGTTTGCATGACTAACAAGCCGTGCAGAAATGGAGTGATGGAAGAGAGAGAAGCCCTGGATATTCACTGGCTGGGGCAGCAAATGTCTGTGGTGACCATAAAAGGCAGGGAACAGGGTGTTCCTCCCTCCCCACCGTGGGTTCCCTTCCAGAAGGGCAGGGTGGGGAGGCCCTGGTGCTCTACCCTGGATTCCAGCTCCACGCCGGGCCCAGGGTTGCTCTGGCAATGGGAATAAACTCCTGTCTCTGGGGAATACACTGATGGTATTTGGCCAGGCAGGGCAGTGGCATAAACACAAGTTTAAAACTGGATTAACAGAGCTGTGCCTTCACAGTTTGAAACATCAGTTCTGCCTGATGGTCACAGAATGTCCTAAATTGGAAGGGACCCACTGGGATCATCAGTGCAGCTCCTGGCCCTGCACAGGACACCCCAACAATCCCCCCCTGGGACTGGGAGCTTGCTCCCAACACTTCTCCAGCTCCAAACATGATGCTGCCGGGCAAAGACAAAGAGCGGTGGTCTCTTGGCTTCACAGGACTCTGATTTTGCAGAAGGAGGGAAAGAGATGTGCAGCAGGAAAAGTATCTTTTCCTCTCTTCTGCCCCAAAAAGAGCTCAAAACACAGCTAAGGAGAATCAGCAGCAATAACATTGTTTATTAAAGATGAGAGGATGAGAGGGTGAAATGGGTATGTTTCAGATCTCTCCCCAAAATTATTATTCAGCTCTTGCATAGGGATAAGTCTGATGAAGGATTCATTTCTTTGTCATTTTAGTATCATTCATGTTTTCCTAACAGGAGAGAAATGTGAAATAACAAAAAGATTGTTCTTTATTCCAAGATTAAAGTTTCAACAGCTTAAGATTTGAACTTTACTTAAATCTTTTGAAGAGGCTTGAAAAGCTGTAACGCAATCATATCTTTCATTTCAGCTACAGTTGGAAACAATACTATCAACACAGCATAAAAATATTGGTTTTATCTTATTTCCGTTTGTATTGCAAGGGTAAATATCTCGCAGGACTTCCAACCTAAATTTGCAGGCTCAAGAATTTTGTGATTATTCAGGATAAGCTTCAGAGAAGCCTGTGAAATCCCAGCTATTTGTTTGGGGCAAATGCAGATTTCCTCTCTGAAGTGTGGCCATGCCTGACATGAGCAGAGAGTTCACTCCAAGTCTTTGTTGTTTCTAAAGGTAATGAGAGTTTCACTGTATTTCTTGTATTTTTTTGAGAAAGTTTAAATATCACCTCAAGGAGGTGGAGATGGACACAGAGCTGTCAGAATTAAAAATGAATGACAGGGAGAAATTTTGTTTGCATAAATTTTCTAGGAGAGAAATTGGGAAGAAAGGTAAGGGGCAGAGCAGAAGAGAAGTGTAGGATCATAATGAGATAAAAGTTGTGACAGACAGAAGGGGTCATGAAGAGCCCTAAAATTAAAAATAAAAGAAGGAGGGAGGAGAGAAGGGCAGAAGTAGATGGATGGAAAATCAGAGCTCGGGAAAAAAAAAAAAAAACAAAAAGAAAAGAAAATACTACTGAAAAAACAATACTGTGTCTATTCTTACAGGTTTCCTCAAATTGTTCATGCCCCCTCCCTCTGCTTTATTTTCCCTTTGCAGCCTGTAGCACGAGTCTCATAAAACTTCACTAAGATTATAATGCAATACCTTGGCACCAATCTCTCTTGTTTATGTGTCCATTAGTTCAAAGCCACAGACAGGCAATTTATTGGGTATGAAAAATGTCACCTATGGCACCCTCATTTGCATCTGAAAATTGATTTTTGTCACACTGGGATTTTAGGACAACCTTTTTTGGCAGCCAACATTGCCACAAAGCATAATAAAAATAATTATGTGACCACAAAAGCAGGTGAGGTTCACTCTAAGTTTTAAGTCTCCAGGGAACTGCAGTTGGCAAGGCATTATTGATGAGCTTCTGATCCCTCTTGGTGATTAAATATTGACACCTAAACTTAAAACATTACTTGAGATTGCCAGCAAAGTGGATAACAAAATAATGGGATTTGATAATGTTTACTCAAACATTCCAGCATGAGAGCACAGTATTAGTGGTGGCACTTGAACAATTGAACTGTTAATTAGTTTTAAAAACTGGTAATTACTGAGCTTTGGAATGTTTTTAAAGGAAGTATTGAACACCTTTTGAGGCTCAGTTAAAACATGTCACCAGCTTAGCAATTTTGCATCTGCTAAGTCAATTCATTAATTCATTTTCTACTTTCTGACATGTTTGGCTCTTGGAGTTTGCCAAGCTTTTGTCTCTCATTGGTTAACGTACATGGAAAGGTGTCATTTTCCATTGTGATGCTGAAAAATCCTATTAATTATCAGTGTTAAGTTGTTCAAACACTTCCATTCGTTATTTTGGCAAAACAGTTCCCCAGGGTGAGATATATTTATATAACAAATTCCTCTAAAGCTGAATCAACCATAAATGGATTATGCAAACTTGTTTCCTTTCTTGTAGATAAATTGTTTTACAGCAGTGTTCATTATGAGTAAGTCCTTTGCCCAGTGTAGCACTTAATCAGCACAGAATAATCTACAGCTTCAGTTTCAATGGTAAAAAGGCACCATTCTTTAATATGAATCCAGCTTTTAATCTTAGCCCAGGATGCTGGTTCTTCTATTTTTATTTTTTTCAATGCCTGATTTAAAGCACAGGCAAAGGGTGCTGATTTATAAGAGCTCATACTCCTTCAAGCAAGTTTCTGTATGCAGTTATGAAGGGAACAACATGCTTTTGAAAATGGATGAGCATGATCTGACTGAGATGTGCCTCGGAGAAAGGATGGAGACAAAAAAGTAGTTCTTTGGCATTTAAGAAATGTGTGACTTTTTATACAAACACAGCACACAGTGGAGAAATTTGGGATTATTGAAGCACACGGTTTTGTTAAAATACAAATTGATGCCTTTGTTTTCTAAACAAGTTTATATTTAGTGTTTGAACAGTTCATTAATAACCCCTTGGCATCTGAGTGTTCTCTCAGAGGTGCCCAGGGTGTGACAGCACTCCTGGCTGGTTCCTCTGCTGGGATTTATGAGACAGAGCATTAAACACTAACCCGGGACTGCACACCCATATTTCACACCCACTCAGGGCTGTCTCTGCCAGCAGAAGGCTTTGACCTTAATCATGGGTTACTCACAGTCCACTCAAAACTAAGCCTGCTTTAAATCACGGGTGGCACAAATATTTTGCTCTGAAGTCAGGCTGCAGCTGCCAGGCACTGGCTGCCACTGGCATTTGTTCCTGGCAAAGATGCCAGCCTGAAAAGTACCAGGGAAAGCCTGGGAGTACCAGGAAAGTTAGTCAGAGACTTTACCTAATTAGCACTGGGATATGTTTCTGTCAGCTATCACTAAAAATCAGACCCAACACTTTTATATTTGCTAGAATTCAGAAAAAAATAAAACACCTCAGAGATATTTTTTCTTCCTTGCAAATGATTTTTACTGCCCTTGCACTCTTGGGTTTAAATTTTTATTGGGGGAAAAAAACACCCTGTTTATTTTTGATCTTTTTCACTGTTTCAGCACTTTTTCCTCCTTCAGGTTTTGTTAGGTTCAGTCTTCTGGACTCTGGCTATATTTTGAATGTGGGGTTTATAGTTGGTAGAAGTAGCCTGGATCACAGGCTGGGTGTGCTCAGTAACATTGTTTGACCATATTTGGTTCTCTTCAACTGAAAGGACCAGTCTCTGCTGGTAAAATTCTATATTTAGTTTTGAACCAATGATTTCACTTTTGTAAATTGTTGCATCCAATAGAGAGGAAAAATCATTACCATCCGTGCAGAAACACTTAGGCAAATACAAGTGGTTCTTTTACAAAGTTAAAAGCGAAAATGTGTGAGTTTCCAATTCCCTCACACTGATAGAATCAGACGAAAAATGGCTCTGTTGTATTTTAGATAATGTACACTGAAATACCAATGAATACTTTTTTCAACCTTATTGAATGATACCAGGCTGTTACCATCAATATGAACACTTGCTCTATTGCCTCTATTTCTTTGCTTGCTCAAAACTCTAAAATGAGAAAAATAATAGTTTACTTGAGCTCCCATGAATTTTCTGACCTACCCACCTATGTTTTAATCTAGAAAAGTACTATTCCCTGGAAAGTACTAATCAACAGAAGTATTTCCATTGCATGGGTTCATTCTCCACAGCAAGACTGTTCCAAACCTCATTCCATCTTTCTAAAATATTTTTTAGGTTTTGTAATCTATGCCATAACTCCTCCAAGTGACACAGGCATCACTTCCATCAAGTCATTCAGATCACAGAGATAACCTTTTTGTTTTCATCTTGTGCTCTAAATGTAATAAATCAAATCCTTGCCAAAAGCAAGTTCTGAATTTTATATCATGAAATTTGCATTTCATGCTCTGTTGCTTACTCACAGAAGCCATCCAATCTGAGAGGACAAATAATGCCACATGACTCGTGTAACTAATACAGACAAATGTTTCCAAGCAACTGCTTGAGCAATCTGGAGATCAAAAATTACTCATCTGAAAAGCTTGCGTATAATGGTAGATAATGTATTTGTTCACAGATTTCAGGGTCTGCTAATGGACAGTTTGTAAACTGAAACAGGACCAAAAATGTATCAAATTAGGAATGCTGCAATTTATTAACTTGTCTCCATTAGAGAGCTCCAGCAAAATAAAGCTATTTTAGGCTAAGGAACTCACATTGCACTTCACTGCTCTGTGCCACGGTCAAGCAAGAGCAGCCAGACCCTCAGGTTTGGTTTTGGAGCTGGGATAGCAAAAGGAATGTTGTGGAGAAAGTTGAATAATACAGAGTTTAATTAATTTTCTTACATTCCTTGGAAATTCTGCATTTTCTAGTGGCAGTGGCAGCATGCTGAGCCTGTTCTGACACACACACAGGCCTTTGTCACAATTGGAGGGAGGACGTTTGTACTTGGCATGTGCAATGAGCACTGAAGAATCCATCTTACAAATTCCTAAAGACATTTAAATACACTCCACTCGAGGTTCTTCTGCGGCTGGCTGCATGATGGATAATTATGAGGGGTAGAGAAATATTGCTGCTGTAGCTCAAGCTGTGAGAACCCAGGTTTTCAGTTCCGGAATTGTCCTGTTTAAATTCCAGAGTGTCAGTGGAGGCAGCAGCAATCACAGGTCTGGCTTTAATGACTTGAGTTACTTTGGGAGCAAGAAAATGCATATAGATAAAAATAGAACTTATCTGACAGAACTGAACAATTTTGAAATATGAGCAAAAAGGTAAAATAAAGGGGTGGATAATCTCTTTTGGTCAGAGCCCAGGCTTTTGAATGCATTTGAATGTATCATTTCTTCCCCAGGAATGCACTGGATTAGAAATCGAGACCTGAGCAGGGTTTTCAGATCTGTGGAGTGCTAAAATAACAGCATTCACTGGAAGGTCTGTGGGAGCAATTATTAGAACAATAGAGAACCTGTGTCTCCTCTGTCCCCTGTGGCTGCTGGGCTGCCTGTCCCTGCTCAGTCACTGCATTGGAGTTAACAAGGAGCACTGGAGAGCTCCAGCCCTGCTCTGACAGCTTCGAGAGCATCATTTCCTTTTAATAATCTTGGATTCTGCTTCCCGCTGCTCAGGAGCACAGAGTGGGAAGCCCACGGCCAATGCCACAAAAAACAAGCAGCACTGGAGTTTGCCAGGCAAATGACATGCAGGGAGAAAGGCTGGATCTGTCTTCTCTTGGCCAGGAAACTTTAATCAAACCTGTTTACTTGGTGTTTGTGTAGGTGGGGACTGTTCTCATACCACCGAGATGCTCAGTTACAGGTCAGCAGGTGTGAACTAAGGAATATAAATATTTCTGTGCTCCTCTGGCTGCAGGTTGTTAGGGTGAGATGCTCAGATTCAAACATGTGAATTGGGATGTTTTACAGTTGGGAGCTCTCATGTCACATTTCGTGTATTGTAAAGTGTACTTGGCTTTAGTTTCAGCAGTTATAATCCAGAAAAAACATCTTCAAACCATTGTAAGCTACTGACTCCTGCCATTTTGGGCTCTTCTCCCAGAAGTATGTGGCAATTAATATTGTTAGCAGGTTGATGTTACAGCTCATGAATCATTGATCTGTTCCAGTACAGCAATTAATTTGCCTCTGATTCCTGACAGGTACACTCTTTGAATTTCCTGAAGCAGACTTAATTGCCAGCATGTGATTAAGGAGAAATGTGAGAATCCACAAAGATATCCAAGCTTGTGTCTGGGTCTCCATCTTGCATTTTTTGGGAATCTTCTGCAAAAAAAAGCTGTGCTTTGATTTCCCATCCCAAAACAGATACAGCAAAATCTAAACAATGTTGGTATTTCTAGCCAGCATATTTTATAAATTCTGCAGAAATTAAATCTAGAAGTCAAATTTGAGTGAATGGCTGGTTTTGTTTTGGTTTTTTTTGAATGTGTCTTGGAATTCATACTTTTAAAAACTTGGTTTATTGCATGTGAAGTTTTAGACACCTTTCATCTAAGGCAGAACTTCAACTGGGTGTTCTCTTCTTTAGCAACACTCTGTGGGTCTTTGAGACTGTCCAGACTAATGAAAGGTTTAGAACTGAGGCATTGTCCTGTGAATTTAATTGGGTCACTGTGGTGGGAACAAATAACACGGGGCATGCTTAGGTCTTGTGTTCTCACCTTTGAAAAACGCAGCCGAAGTGCAGCAAAGCCCAGCAGCACTCAGGTGATAATGAAAAGCTGCTCACAAGGGACTCCAGCACTGTCTCTTTATTGTGCCACACAACAGAGTGAGGCTGCTGCTGTCGGGCAGTTACTGCCTGTTAATTTGTGCTGAAGAATAAAACTACAGCCCGAATTGTGAAGTGGATGAATACACTGTGATTTCAGCTTTCTGGACTCACTTAATGTCCATTAATTAATTTGTCCCGAGTGTAGCTGGCCCGAGCAGTGAAGTGGATTAATGCACTAACATTTCTTCTCTCAAGCAAGTCTGAAATGCAGCCTGGTGACTGAGGGGCTTTGCTGCAGCCTGGATCTAAGTGGGCATTTTGTCTTCATCACATCCCACGGCTTCATTTGTCAGCCTGGCAGCTCCTGGATGGGAAGCTCTGGAGAGCACCTTGCATGCATAGTGAGGGCTGATAGAATAGCCCAGATTTTATTGTCATCTAAACTTAATGCAGCCCCGCTCTGCAGTCTTGGGCAAAATTATATTTTCCCAGGAGTTGGTAGAGCAGGAAAGGAGGGAGGCACAAGGCTGTAATATTGTACATGCAAGAGTGTGTTGTTAAGGTGGACATGATATATAGAGTGATACAATATTATTATGGTTGTATGTTATTTTTCATCCAGTTGTTATAAATTTTAAAGGTAACTTTTAATTAGTTAATAAGTTTTAATTAATTATTTTATTACTGAATAAAAATATTTTACTTAATTTAGTAAATCTACTTATTCTTAAATTATTTACATATTTTACTAATTTTTAATGAAATAATTCTTTTATTATTATAAATATACTTATTTTTACTTTTAAAATAAATTATTATGTAAAACCCCTTTTTATTTTAAAAATAACTT
>VWZU01000803.1:1931-12026 GCA_013397095.1 Sterrhoptilus dennistouni
GAGGTCTGTGACTTTCCAGGGCGCCCAGAGGGATGCCCTGGACTCCAACAAAGCTACTTTGATAATTGAATCCAGAAGGATTTACTGTCCTGGTTCTGGCCAGGACAGGGTTAGCTTTTGCAGTAGCCAGGAGAGGACGTGGCCGGGAACCAGAGGTTATTCTCTACCATCTCATGTCATTGCGGGGGGCAGGGATTCTTCCAGGGAGAAGGGGTTCCTTAAGGTTGAGTAAGCCTGGTGGCATAGGCATGGCAGAGGGAGCCAAGGCACCAGTCTGGTATCATCTGTTGTCAGGGGGTTTCTGTGTGAATTGTTCCTTTTCTTGTACCCTCTTTCATTAGTGTTGTTGCTGTTACTGTTCCTTTTCTCATTGCTGTTTTCAGTAAATTGTTCTTATCTCAACCCATGATCTTTATCTTTTGTGCCTCCAATTCTCCACTCCAGTCTGAAGCAGAGGAGGGGGAGAGAAAAGAAGGGGATCGAGGGGGAGTGCATGGTTTGGAGAGTCTCCAGGGGAGCACTAAATTGGGGAGTACCATTGATAAACCGTGACATTTACACAAATAGTCACAGAGGAATAAGTAGTTCTTGACTAAGCAACAGCTTGAAGGGCTGCTGCAATCATTATTTAAACCTAAGATGAATTCAGAAATCCCCCACTGTCCTTTTCTTTCTTCAAAAAATCCATAGGTGGATTTCTAAACAACTGCACAGCCGTTTTAAAAGCCAATTTCTTTTCAGCTATGATTAGTGATGAGTTTAAAAAGTCTTCTCCAATAGACAATTACAACAGATACCAAGAAACATGCCTTAGAATATATGGCTACATAATTTCATTTTTCACACCATCAGGCTACAAGGAAGTGAGTAGGTCTTCTTTTTGTTATTTTGTCATGTCTGAACTGTTTTGTACTATTTACACCACAAAACAAGCTTGTTATTTTTGACATGCACTTCGGGCAACCCCTAACAACAGGCTTTCTAATGTGAATTCTATAAGGAAATCTTTATCATCTGTATGTGAATCATATTTATGTTACTGAAAAGTACAATAGTTCTGGAGCAAATTTTATTTCCTGGCACTGATAAGTTCAGCCACACTAAACACTTGCTGGTGTATGCATTGCCAGCAACATCAGGCAGTAGGAGAGAAGAAATGCTAGATGAGGTAATTTAGACAACTTCCTACATCCTACACAACATGCAGTTTACCTTTCTGTCCTAGGTTGTAGTATAAGATGTGCACAAAGTATTCTATCACCATCTTCATGAACTGTTGAATCCAATTGTTAGAGCAGTGTTTCCCAGGCCCCCTCTCTCTGGGCTATCTTCTGTTAATGGCCCATCAAATGGCTTGCTGCATGACTTATAGATAACTCCCTCCAGGAGTTATCTCTGTTTAATGGGCCATCAAGGACCCACTTCATGACTCATTATCCCATTGTGAGATGCTCTGCCCAGGGGGAGGAGCCAAGCATTCTCACCTGGATATAATCTGGGATTTGGGACAGTACAAGCAGCCCTTACCCACTGGATTCCCAGAGGACCAGAGCTACCAGACCTTTCTAGGGAATCACTGCTTCAGGAAGACTACCTCATCTAGACTGCTTCCACCACCCTGCTCAGGTTGAATTCTGACTCTTTCAGTGGTCTTTTGTATTATTGCATTTATTTTATTTTATTTTATTTTATTTTATTNCTGACTTGGAGCCTCTCGCTTGTTTTGCTTTCAAAACATGACACTTTCTAATTTCAGAAGCCCAGGAAATGAAAATCTAGTTTGGCACTGCTGGTGACAACCTAACTAGAGATGTTATATTTAAGGGGCGCCCAGGTCGCTTCTGTTCAATTCCATTTTTTTGGTGGTGGAGCATATCCCTATAGGAAGAAAGGACAATTAATGTGTTGCCAAGTCTCCCTGCTGCACTCTGAAACCTGCTGACACAGACTTGTAAGTTTTAAACAGATCTATGGGAAGCAGGTAAACCTAGAGGATCTCTAGGCTGGAGACCAAATCCGACATAATCTGAAAATATCAGTCTTTGACAGTCTAACACTATAAGTCAACCACAATTATAAGGCATTTTTTTTGTTTTAAGGGGTTTTATAGAAATGCTGAAAAGGCAAAAGAACATGGCTTGGGTCCAGGTAAGATCACTGCAAGAATAAAAAGTATTTTAGATGCTTTCTTCCCACATACACGCACACTGAGAGTGGAACATCTCAAGAATACAGCCTTAGTGACAAACACAGCAAGTCATGAAGAGTTAACTCAGTGTTAACACTGAGTTTTCACACCCAGAAAACACTTCAATGATTCCATGTAAAAAACAAGAGTTTTGTTCCAAGAGTTCCACATCTCCTTGGTGCCTGCTTTGCCTTGCATCAAATACACCTGGCCCAGTTAGCTGTGAGTTGTCATCTGTCCTCTGCCAAGGTCCCTGAAGAAGGGCTGTACATGGAATATCAGCTGTATTTAAGAGATCATAGAATCATAGAATGGTTTGTGTTGGAAGCAACCTTAAAGATCATCTAGTTTCAACCCCCTCACCATGGGCAGGCTTTGCTGTTGTCTGCAGAAACAAAATAAACTAGATATTGTTTGCTCAGTTTTGATGAAAAATTCCATAACCTGGACAACTTTTCTCTGTAGTTTTATTTCCTATATGATGTTTGCAAATTGAAGCAGGAGTCATCCAGTTCCCTTTTGCATCTAGGCAAGCACATAATCTCGAGTATATCATGAGCAGAAAATACTTGTGCCGTCTGAAGGAGAACGTGGCCTAACTGTAGCTTATTCATCTCACCCTGCATCTGTCATGATGAAAGCACGTCAGTCTGCAACAGGAACTGAGAATCTCTGTTCTGAGTTCATTACAGACAGCCTGTAGTCCACTCATCAATAAAAGATTGCAGCTTTATGTTTTACACAGAACTGACCACCAGATTTTATTTAGTTCAAGATGGTATTGTTCTATTGAAGAAACTCTCCCAGAAAGGATATGTTGTAAAAACACTCACGTGTATATTTTTTTTACCCAGAGAAACACACACATTCTCAGCCTATTGCTTGGAAAGAGTTACTGTGAAAGACCCTAAGTCTGTAAATAAAACCCAGAAATAACCAGCCTCTTCCACTGTCTTAGGATAACTTTATGATGCTTGTATCCCCAATAGTCTGTTCTGCTTATGCTGGATAATGAGTTCTATGCTTTTAAGACTAGACCCGAGGGGGAAGTGGTGACATGCAGTTTGTCTGCAGAAGCTTCACTTTACTCTGCCGGAATTCCTTTTCTCACTGTGCTGCAGATCCCAGACAGCAGGAGAGAGATAAGGCTCTCAGTGCTCTCTCAGAGTTCTTGGTTTTTGCGGAGAGAGAGAGAAACAGGGAGTTTTTCTTTGTTTTTTTGCTGGTTTTCCTCATTAGCTATGGCAAGGAAAGCTTTCCCAAGACTGTGTCTTTTTTCCTGGAACTGTTCCAATCTGCTCCAGACTGAAAACCCAGAATAACACCAGGAGCTCACGCCTGGGCCCGGGACACTGCATTCCAGCACCGGAGGAGACTCTCTGAACTACAGAAGGACTTTCTGAATTTGCCATCTCTTCAGAACAGCGAGAGGTTTTATAGTTTTATATTATTCATTTTTCATGCTTGTGAATACTTTGCTTTTTAAATAAACAGTTTTTTTTCCACTTTTCTCCAAGGAGACTATTCTCCTGAACCGATTGGGGCAGGGGGCCACTGAAATCTGCTTTTTAGAGGACACCCCTTCAGGGGTTTCCTCCCAAAATTTGCCCTAAACCAGGACATCCACTCACTAGCCAAGTATACCATAGGATAATCACTGCCTTTTATTGTCCTTACCCCAGATAAGTGACCCAGTAACTACTAGGGACCTTATCATGTGCATTTCATCACAGAACATAGAGTCAGCAGATGAAAGGAAACTACTGATCATTTCACATTTAAAAGAATGAATGATTTGCCTTTTCTTTAATCAGACATAACAACTGCCGCCATTATAGGGTATATATATCCCCATTGCTTTGGTGTAGTAGGCCTTTCTCTACTATGGTGACATTATCAGCTTATGTGGACAAACACACCATCCCTGCAATATTCAGGAGAGTATTTTCCCCCCATACTGTACCAGCCACAGTAATCCTGCTGGCTTCCAACCTAAAAATGAAAATGCCTTGCTTTCAAGAGAGCAAAAATGCAAGTTCTCTTGTATTTCCCAACTAATTTTTCTTTTTTTATATTTTAGAGACTCTCCAGTGTGCATGCTTCATTTCAGTCAAGCTTTTGATGTTTTCTTCTGCAATGACCTTGAGAACAGATTCAATCTTGTACTCCTAGAACAACTTAAAACCTGGCCTTCCAGGAGTTAACACTTCTTGCCCATCTCAACCAGCATGGTCTAGCACTGTTTAGTTAGGCTGCCAAATCTAGTGGCTAGCAAGTGCCATCATTATTTGTGTCTAATTCTTCCACACTTGTTTCAAGAACGTTATTAGTCAAAACAGGTATCACCTGCTATAGTCAGAAAAATCTATCAACAGCATTGTGGTATATGATATAAAATAATTCGTGCTTAGGAATTAAAGGTTCCAAAAATTGTAAAACCACAAGCAGCTACAGGGAGAAGACTGATTTGCAATTGTAAAAAAACCACGGGTGGCAGCGAGGAAAAGTCGAATTTGCAATAGAAAAGAGTGGCTTCGGACAGAGATGGGCCTTCTCCAGGGATGGGTCTGACAACGCCCGATGATGAATACCCAATATGCATCTGTGATAAGACAATCGGAGTCATCGGGGGCGTGCATCCCAATGCCAGGTTCCCATAAATCGAATCAAGCATTCATCCCTGCCTAGAGAACTGTTTCGCAAAACCAGCAGCAAGAAAAGAAGTTACATGAATATGCGAAGCGAGCACAAATGGACAGAAACCCTGCCTTAGTCAAAAAACTGCATAAAACAGACTCTGCAGAAGCCAAATTTGTGAACAGAGGGAGGTCCGGAGCGATAGAGTCCGGACCTAGGTTCACCCAGCACCGATCCCAGGCTCAACGCTGTCTCTTTTGATTGTGGCTTTCCACAACCGCAATAAAATCCAGTTTTAATTATCAATTTGGCTACGTTGTTTATAACAGCATCATTGCTCTTAATATCTGGCTATTTCCAACCTTCCCTGAAATACTTGATTTTGGACTTTGAAAGAGACCTGCAGTGCTTTGTGGAGGTTCCCTAAGAAAAGCAAATTACCTTTTGAACTTTCACATTCTGTCTGGCCTACAAAAAAAGGCAACAGGAGAACCACCTGCTGTAGTTCATCATGTATAAAAACCTTGTTACTTACCAAGATAGCAGCATGCAAGACTACATTTACTCCTTTTAAGTCAGAACCAACACTATAAAAGGAGGACACAGATAGTTGTATGAATACAAGGAAATACCATGTTAACATGAGTTGACACAACCTGAAGCAGTACTGGTACACTGGCAGCGTTTTTTTGAAGTTTCTGGTGAAGACTGCAGACAAGGAAACCACCAAGAATAATTTACAGACATCTGCAGAGGCATGAACTTCTATGCTAGGGAAAGACAGAACAGTACTCACTTGAGAATTGTGCAAGTTGGCAATAGAGTCTGGCATCACTGATTAATTATTTAACATCAACACTACTGCACTACTGAGTTGGACACCAGCGGTCTTTGAGACAAAGAAGTTATCTCGCATTTCCTGCAACAGAAAGGAACCACCAGAGAGATGCAGACGGTGACAAAAATCAACAAAAAAGGTTGGCAGAAGCACTTGGACTGAGATTGCATTTGTCATTCAGCTCATACTGAAGGAGGAGAGGAAAGGAAGTTGCCAAGATAATAATTTATTCATTTTCTCACCTAACGTTCAAATGGACAAATTAAAGAATCGTGATGTGCAGGAAGAACCTACAGGATTTAGATCTAAAGCAAAACAATAATCCAAGATTGCAAACATTTTTTGCTATGACTGTGACATATATTATGTACAAAATGAAGAGCATAAGACAGCATAGCAGGGTATAAACTATATTTACAAGACTAGGCATCAGCAGACATTGACGTCCATAAGATAATATCAGACCAATTTATTTTTTTTTTGTTCCTTGCTTAAAGAAAAGAAGACAATCTGCATAAGAAAGGAGAAAATTATCAAACTTGTCAGAGAACATAACTATCATTTGCAAAAATACTGAATAGAAAACATATGAAAGAAACCTTACACACTGAAGACAGACAGAAGAACACTCATGCAATGGCTAAAGAAGTAGGAGGAAGAGAAGCTAGAGTCTCATTTAAGATGAGTAGAGGCAAAAAAAAATCAGTCATGGGTTGCAAATACAGGAGGGAGCATACAGGACAATACATCTGACACACCAAGGTGGTGACAGATATAGAAAAGAGGTTTCACACCTTCTCTCTCCACACAGCATTTTTCCAAACCCACTGCTGAAGAAAAAACCTCTGTACTACTACTTTTTCCATCTTCAATAGTTTCCAGAACCATTTCAGAACAGGTTGCATAAGTTTCTCTGTTCTATTGAACAGAGATACCCATTCCGGAGATTTTTTAAGAATAATGAGGTGCTATTACCTTTTTGTATATATGTATATATATTATGCCTTGAGATGACCCTGATGATGTACTAGTTTTTAAACATCACACACCAGTGAAGTGTATGACTGCCAACGCTGTTATGTTTTAGTATCAGTAAATGCAAAGAACCCTAAAATGTGTCTGTTCTTCATTCACGCAATGAATTCTGCACTAACCAGACAGATGCAGAGCAGCATACAAACTTGTACACAAGAAGGCAACACCATTCCCTTGCAACAAGAAGGAACTCAAGCCAATCACAAATATAAATAGCCCAAACAGTGAGGGCTACTACCAATCAAGTCAAACTCAATTTGAATACCTAGTAGGAGGATTCTTCATGCAGACACTGGTTTGGTTTTGACATATTTTGTTAACTGCAATAGATGAGGTTTGTTATAGGTGGCTAAAACACAATTACTCCATGCAGTGGCTGTAACATGATTAACAGTAGTAATGGCTATCTCACACAGCCAACATACAAACTATATACCTAACAGTAACCAGAGAAATTTAAGTGATAATAAACAGCTTGACTGTTTTAGCAAGCTAATGTTACATATAATGCACACACACCACAAGTCACATACAAACAAGCTTACTGGCAATGGAAACAGCTTCCCGTTTATTTTAATACACAAACTATTGGGGTAATTATCTTCTTGAGGGCAGCTTGTATCTGCTAGGCATAACCTATATCCCCAAAAAGAAAAAGCATAATTTTCAAATATCACTACATTCACATGTCCCCACAAACATCTAGACTTATGTTACATTAGCCAATGAAAAGTTTAAATGATACCTAAAGTTTTAGCTTTCATGTTTTTCTGATTCTGTGCTGCCTAGGGATGTAGTTCTGAGCCTCATATTAAGTGTTAGTAAGCTCTCTTCGCAGAGTAGGTAGACAAAACAAATCCCTTTTCTGATGGAGACCAAGGACGAGTACAAGTTTCAGGCCCAAAAGCATAAACAACGGTGGATTGAAGAAGGAAAACAAGAAGAATGATATTTCACAACCCAAAGCTGTAATTGGGCAATTAAATCTCAATATTCAAATGGACCAAAACTTATAAAAGTGTAAGACCTCGTGACTGGTCATCCATTTTGTGTCCACTTTAAGTCCACCTTCGGTGTAGTCCTGGTCAGGTTCTTGTCCTGCCCAAGGTGTACCCTTAAAGGCCCTTCAATAAATATCTACTTTATTCTCTATCTCTGTCTAGTCTCTGTTTCAGGAACACTATAAAAAAGGTACCTTAGCTGAACTTGGACTGTGTAATCTCTCCTGCCCCCAGGCAAGAAGTCCCTGTGACAAAGAGAAATAAAAAGAGAAGTATCCATTTAGACAGCAGGTCTCATATTCCAGTCATATGGAGAAAGAACTGGCACACCTGTCCCAACATCACTAAACTTTGCTCTTATTTTTCTTTTATTGAGCTATGAACAAGTCTTATAAGCAACACCTTTGTTTACCTACTGCAAGTTTCACAGGACTTTAGGATCAGCATCCTCTGTCAAGAGTTTATAGTAACAATAAAGTATGGTTTTGCCAGTGAAGAAAAAACCCTCTTGGCTTACACCATAGGTCTTGCAACAACATGAATCCTGTGACAAAAAAGCAGCCTTCTATTCCTGCAGTCAGGAAACATGAAGGGAAGAAAAGCTTACCACTTCTCTAAATAGTGACAATTATTTGTAATGGAGAAACCGTTAACTCTTTAATGGGGTAGGTTTTACCCTAAATACATATAAATTCTGTGCATAGTAGTCCCTGAAGAAAACAGGTAAACTCAGAGTAACTTCAGTGAGGATTATCATTCAGCATCTGCAAGCTTTATGTGCTGCATAAAAATGAACCAAAAACCCCACACTTTCTCCTGAAATTTTGTGAAAGTTTACCTAGACTATGCCACACTCTTACTTCTTACCTGGAAATACAGATTTCTCTGACCTGCTGAGGTGTTAAAGAAAAGATGAAAAGCTTCTCTTGGAACCTCTGAATACTGCTCTGTACTACAAAGAGAGAGACACAAAAGAGGTTTAACCATGGTAATTAAAATATTTGACTAAAACAGGATCTGCAATTGAGGGATTTGGGTTTGTTGTTTTTTTTTTTTTTTTTTGGAATGACCCTTAAGTCACTTATATTCAAATTGTGGTTGAACTGCATGCAACAAAAACATCAACAAGAAAGAATGGAACAAATCATTAATTCAACTATATTTATATGGCTTAATATCACACTAAAGAAGCTTGGCAAACAGCATTATAATCCTTTCTCCTAGGAGAGAAAGGTTCAAACAAACACACAACAAAACATAACACAACTATTTTGATGTACTACAACAAGACAACGTACACAAAAAGCTATTAATGGACAGATGGAAAATTACTCAATTCAGAAACAGCTAATTGTAACTAAACCTTTGAGAAGGAGGGGAGAGGAGAAGGGGGAGAGGGAACACAACCCTTAAGGCCACAGAAGCCAGCTAGACTTGATGTCTGGGAATTATGTCAGTAGCATTTAGCAATAAATAAATAAATAAATGGAATTTTAATATCAGAAACGGTCTTGTCTGTCAGTGATGGGAAGCTGTAATATTTTAGTATTAAAGGTTCATAGTATGTACATGTTACTTTTCTACTTTCTTTCAACTTGAGAAGTGAGAAATCTTGACCTGAAATAAATGTAGATTGGACTTGTCCAACAATTTAAAGTATGCAGCAAGAAGGACAAAAACACTAACTAAACCAGGCAAATTTGGAAGAGCTAATAGACTGTCTTGTACACTGTGACATTGAGAGAATAGTATCTCTATGCCCAGAAAAAACACACAAAAAGGACACAAACATGAAATGGAACCCAAGGAGAGCAAACACATACCAAGTTCCTTAAAACAACTCAAACCAGCTACATTGTGCATGTATGCATGCATGCATGCACATACTCACACCACAGACAACATTTTATATTTTAAAACAATACTTGAGCACATGTAAAAAAGGTTGTGGAAATATTTTGTAATTGAATTGGATGTTGGTTAAAATGAAACCCCAGACCTACACTACAGTGGCTCCTCCCAGGTGTTGCTGGCTACGGCCAGCCCTGGCACCACTGCAACACAGGGGTCTTTGAGCCAGTGAAGCAGAGTCACTACTAAGGCACAGATGAATTGAGAGACGGGACCCTCCTTTGAAACAGCAACTGAAGTTTATTCCACCTCAGGGCCGATGCTCCGAGAAACGGGGAGACGGAGAGACCTTGAGCACCTGAGCGTTACAGTTTTTAAAGGGGGGAAGGAACACATGGGACGGCAGAGCATGGGGACTGTCCTAGGTTGCAGTGTAGGATGTACACAAAGTATTTATTCTATCACCATCTTCATGAACTGTTGAAGCCAGGTGGGCTAGTGTTTTCCCAAGGGTGTCTTCTGCTAATGACCTTTGGGGTGTCTTC
>VWZU01000808.1:0-17421 GCA_013397095.1 Sterrhoptilus dennistouni
TTCACAGCCTTCTTTCAGGCATCTGCCTGCTCCATAGTGGGTCTCCTCCACAGGCTTCAGGTAGATCTCTGCACCCCCCGGGGCCTCCATGGGCTGCAGGGGGACAGTGACATCACTATGGTCTTCACCATAGGATGCAGAGGAATCTCAGCTCTGGCACCTGGAGCACGTCCTCCCCCTCCTTCTGCATTGACCTTGGTGTCTGCAGACTTGTTCCTCTCCCATATTCTCCTCTCTTCTCTGGCCACAATTACTTCTGTGCAATAACTTTTTTTCCCTTAAATATATTACTCCAGATACGTTGCTTCCATTGCTGATTGGCTCAACATTGGCCAGTGGTGGGTCTGTCTTGGAGCCGCTTGGCATTGGCTCTGCCAGACATAAGGTGAAGCTTCCAGCAGCATCTCACAGGAGCCACCCCTGTAGCTCCCTGCTACCAAAACCTTGCCATGCAAACCCAGTACAGCAGTACATTCAGATAAATATTTAAAGTGTAAAATTGGTGTATCAAGTATTTTGGAGTCAAGTTTGGTTTGGTCTCAAGGAATAATGTGACTTCAAAGATGTTAACAGTAATTAGAAAACAATAATGGAGAGTTATCAGATTCTATGAATGAATGTCATTGAATGTATTTAGGTTCATATCCTTTACCTTGTCCTGACTATGGAATGACAAGTGCTACTGTTTCAACTTGCACATTCCATGAAATTCCATGTTTTAGACATCATTAAAAATAGACAGTGTTGATATAATTTGCCATGAATATAAAACTGGAAGTTAATACTGAATATCAGCAAAAAAAACCCCACCAAAAAACAAAAAACAAAACAAAACAAAAAACCCCACAAAAACAACAAACCCAAAAAACAAAAACACAAAGTGATTTGATTTGTTTTATGCTTCTTTATAATAAGCAGTAAAGAGTCAAACTTGGAACTTGGATAGATCTGAGGAAGAAGAAAATATATATGGCTCAATCTCTCATGACTAAAAACCTAAATATTTTCAATAATAAAAAGTCAAGAACGAAAGAATTAAGCATTTAATTGCCAGTTGGCCTTTGCTTTTTGAGCCTGGATTAATTCTACCTAATGTATCCTTAAAATACTGTTAAATTCAATAGCAAAACTAGGACCCATGTTTCTGAATGCTTCTACCTTACAGAGAAATAAAAAGGGTGAGACAACACAGAAATAAAATAAACATTCTTTGGGGGTGTGGACTGTAGAGGAACTACACACATTTCAAATGGGGCCAGTAGGAGGAGAGAAAAGGAAGAGGGATGGGAGAAAGCTACTAGCAATGTGTTTAATTGTCATCATATCAGATGGTACTCTCCATTCAGTCTATCAAAATTAGATGGACTCTTCAAAATACACCACAGCTGCTTATTTCTCAGAATATCCCATCTGTATGACAGGCAGGAAAAGCTGGACATTTTCAAATTATATTTCAGTATCTGCTGTGGAAACACCATACAATCACATGAGAATAAATCTTGGTTTTATGTCTTTCAGAATTACTTTGAGTGACCTGAAAATTTCAGAGGTGTGTTTATCCACACCTAATATTGCCTGCCCAATGTCAACTCTAAGAGTTTGGGAAACCGGACAAGGGGAAGAGTGGTAAAATGAATTCCTGACTCTTCCAAAAGATTTCATTGCATCTTAAAGTAGTCAAATCTGGGAGTGGGAACTCTTCAAAATTCCCAACGATAGTACTAGTAACAGCTAAGAAGGACTGTAAAGGACCATGAATTACATTTGTACAGCATAAAACAAGTGATCACTAGGCTCAAAAAGTTGAAATATAAATATAAATACAAGGCGTCATGGTTTAGGAATGGTATTCCCCAATTTAGTGTTCCCACCAAAAACACCCCAGACCACATGCCACTGGCTCACTTCTCTTTACAGCTTGAGATAAGAACAATTTACTGTAAACACCAATGAAATAAGAAAAACGAACAGCAACGACAATACTTATAACCAGGACACCAGGGTAATCACAACTTACCTCACAGACATTTAAACTGGATTATGTTAGTAAAAAAAAAAAAAAAAATCAGGATTCACCTATATTGAAGAGAAACATGCTCTAATTAGAAGCACACGCACAATGCCAAGCACTAAGGAGCTGATTGATCTACCAAAACTATATCCTGGGAGGCTGCTCTATATTTTAACAAAATTACTGAGACTGCAGACACACGCTCTACTGTTGTGAATAAATAAGAAACAAGTTTGGCTTTCCTTTGTTTCTCCATTTTGGGTGTTATCCTTTATTTCTCAAGATGGAACTATTAATTCTGTTTCCCAGTAGAGGTAAACTTCAAAAACCTGGATACTTCAGTCAAATATATTTTTCTCTTTTTTTAAACCTACTTTAAAGCAAACAAAAGTTTTTTGTTTTGGTAAGATCTGATTACTGAGAGATGCCTCTGACCGAGTAGCAAATGACACCATATGCAATACGGATTTTATTTTACAATAAATGTGAGGTAGAGAGATAGAAAGAAATAAAAAGGAGTAAAGGGTGGAGACAGATCAAGCAGAAGACAGTCACCACCCATGAATACAGAGGCATCCCATTGGTCCTTCTTCACTCCAGGCTTCTCAGTGATGGGGGTCTTGGAGTTGTTCTTCTGAGGGTGCCACCTTTATACAGTCCAAGTTCCTAGTATCACAGAGTGGTCACAGATGCTGTTCCCATAACTTCGGGTGATATGTTTATGAGCAGTTGCTCCCTTTTCCAAAATGGGAATTATTGTACAGATGCATTAACCAGGATGTGCTAACCAGATTTTGCCTCACCAGGCCTGGAATTAGAGCCTTCCTGTTACAAATCCCTCCCTTCTGTGCTTATCTCAAGTTCCCGCTGTGGTGATTTATCTTATGGCAAGTTCCTTCTGTGGCCTTGTGTTGTGCTTTAGGAATGGTGCTCCCCAATTCAGTGCCNAATAAGATAAGAAAATGAACAGTAACAGCAACAATATTAATAACAGAGTGTACAAGAAAAGAAATTCACATGGAAAAACTCCACAATAACAGACAATACCAGAAGGCTCCCTCTGCCATATTTTTTCTTCCGGAAGGAGCCCCTTCTCCTTGTAAAAGAGCCCTTTCCCCTGCCCCCAGTAATGACATGAGGTGGTATAGAATAACCTCCAGACCCCAGTAATGCCCCCTCCCAGCTATTGAAAAAAATTAACTCTGTCCTGGCTGGAACCAGGACACCTTGACAGTTTTTGAGACAGGCAACTGTGCTCTTTGCACCTTTGTAGGCAGACAGGCGGGACAGAGGAAAACAAGCTTTTTCAAAGAAGCCACCACTTCTAAGTCTTTACTACTGATTTGGATTTCTAATTCCAGCTTCTTGTCACTTGACCTAGTTGCGCTTTTGATAGCTTTTTTTCTCCCAGTTGTTTTTTAAGCAATTTATTTTAATAAAATACAACAAACTCACTATAATTTTAATTTATATCACATTGCAAGGTCTTTCAGCAAGAAAAGAGCAAGAGAGCCCCTAACTCATAGGAACCAGCATTTCAGCAGCATTGGAGCCACACTCCATGAGTTTCAGGCCACTGAGGGGAGGGTTGGGTCTGCAACTGCCAGGAAGTTTTTTCCAGTGTTTTGGCAGCATTGGAGCCTTTTGGACAAAAATAGTTTTTTCCAAGTTTTCTTTTTTTCTGCTCCTGTTGTTGTTTAGGGGCAGGGAGGGAGTTCTGCAACTGCAGAGGCCTGGTTGCTGTGTTGTTTTCCTTTGTTCTCTCTCTTGGCTGCATGGTCTGGAGAAAAGGGCTTCTCTGCTACCTTGTCTTTGTCCTCTGGGCCACATGGGCTGCCATGGCGGCCGCCATCTTCGGAAAAGAGAGCTTCTCCACCATCTTGTCTTTGTCCTCTGGACCACTAGTCTGTCCAGGTGGTGGCCATATTGTTTTCTTTGTTCTTGGGGAGTGGGCCATGTAACTCAGCACTTTTGTATCTAGTGGTTATTGCTGTTTTTCTTTTAGTAAACTGTTATTTTTTCACTTATCTCTTCATGTTTATCTCTCCTTATTGTTGAAAGGGGAATGGTTAAAACTAAGGGGAGATAACATTTCAAAGTCTGCACCCCATAAAATTGTCTTAAACTAAGGTTGGTTTTGCAGTCTCCTAATAATGACTACCTGGTACACTTTCCTAATCTACAACTGAAATTAGGAAACATGCAGCAAATAATTCCATCACCATCTATGTTTATCTTTCTCTTGCAGCATGAAAAAGAGAAGGCCTTGACACTGTGTAAGCACTGTTCAGCAGTAACATCAGTGTGTTATCAATACTGTTTTCAGCAGAAATCCAAAACATATCACCATGCCAGCTACTACAAAGAAATTTAACTCAATCCTAGCCAAAACCAGTACTTCATAAACGTAATTTTGTTCAGTTTAAATTTATGTATATCCTTTCAATTCCACTGTTCCAATAATTCTTATCTTAAAAAAACCCAAAAAACCCAACAACCATCAACCCTTCAAATCAATACCAAACAGTAACAGTTTCATAAAACCATGAGTACATAAGAAAAATCTATAAGGACACTTTTTTACCCACTGAAAAACAACAACCCTCAAATTCAATAGCATCTCACCTGCATCAGCTCTGGACCGCTGACCTGGTGATTTTCCAAATGGGGTCTTCATTCATCTGTGTTTAAGTGAGCAGCAAAGCTGCTGGACTAGGGTGAAAATCCAGTTCTTCCCAACTCCCCAAATATCTTCTTATTCTTGTAATACAACAGCTACTTATTAATATACCATCCAATCATCAATTTGTTCTTCCTCAAATATAGGAGAAGCACTTTCAGTTATATCACTCTGAAAAACAAATCAGAAAATATAGTCTGATTTGAGACTTGGTTAAAATAAACAATGAAGTGAAACAAAATATTTTTTCTTTCATGTTCAATGAGAAGTCTTTTCATAGTCTGTTATTCTGGATGCATTCAGTAAACAGAGGATGGTTAGGCAAGAAGACAGCCAAATATTAAGGCTCACACTTTTCCTCATATTCTCAATGCAAGTTCTGTATCAGATCAGTCATCCACAGGAACTCATTGAAAAAAACTAGTAAAAAAAAACCCCAAACCCCACCAGTTAGTATAGGAAAGAATGACTAGTACTTTAAAAACCCTGCTTGAAAACAGAACAAACTGTACTACATTCACCCGACAAAGCAAAATCCAACTACTTCCATTTGTTAGAAAACAAAACAAAATGCTTCACACTCACATATCAGAATTCTTTCTCTACAGATACATTTAAAAATGTAGAAAAAAAAATCTTAACATGTAAAAGGTAAAACCTCCCACAGCTTCTATTGCAATATGCAAACTACAAATTTGTGAAGTCATTAGTTTATGGAAGATTTGTAAAAGTCATTGCTGATTCACTACACCTAAATTCTGATTCCTGAAACATTTAGTAGTCACATTTCTCTAGATTAGAGAGATTTGGGAGGGCAACGCTTTTAAGTGTTTTCCAAGATTTAAATTACAGACACTTGTTATCACCTAAAATTTTTAAGCATTACAGATCAATTACTTCAGACTAATGTTTCTGGACAGCAAACATCTCTCCTAATTAATCCATTTATTTCAATGTTGCACACAGCTAAAACAACAGGTCAGCTCATCCTTTTAGCCTGGTTTCCTTAAGAAATGTGATTGCTGTAATCATATCCTCTACAATTTGTCAATCATCAGTAGCCTTCTCCCTTTCACTTTTTTTCTTCCCATCAGCAGCTTTGGAACCTGCTGTTAATTTTGACAAAAGGGTAAAAACCAGAGGAATGTCTCTAATCCAGCAGTGGAAAGAGGTGCATCTTATGTTCATGCCTTACTGAATAACTGAATATACAAGCATATGCTTTGAGGTATAGTACAAGTGCTCTGCTGAAACTTGCATTTCCATCTACTAACACTGCCACTTCTTCCATGAATCACATTTGCTAACTACTAGGAATATTAGATCAATGCAGAGGAATATTCCTAGAAATAAAGAGTAGTAGATGTTGGGATGCAAAATCCCTCTGGGCATCATTCATACAGGCCCAGGAGTGTCCAGAAATGTGAGGACTGAATTAGAACCTTCAGAGAAACTAAGATACATAAATCCACACAGACATGAGGTAGAAATGCAGGCTTAGTTTTAAATAAGTAGAGTGCCTTAAACAAATAAGAGCCTGTATACTAATACAGTAAGAGAAGCCCTGAAGTCTAGTTTAAAGTTCAATTGGCATTGCCTTTTGCAAAGATAGTTAAGTCCTAGACATAACAAAAGCAATGTAACCTTGCTAAACATTCCTAGATAGAACAGATAGAGCTATATGCATAGAATTTGTGCAAGAAATTACGAATATTGTCACACATCAATCTTAGATTAGGATAGGCCCAGCAAGGATGTAGAAAATTTGTGTTATAACCTGGTTGGCCAAAAATAGAATAAAATGCACTACTTTGAGAATGCTATGAGGCTCATGAAAAACACTGATCAAATGCCGCTGTTGTTGATGCTACTGCAGCTGCTACTAGTAGAGAGACAAACAAAATTGAATACTAGTTTCTTGTATTTCTAGTTTAAACAAGTATTTGGCAATTTGTAGTTTTTGGAAAGATCTGCACTATATTTGGAAGAACTAACTTTTTAGACATTCAGTCTAGAAGCAATAAGAATTTGTGAAAATAAATTTAAATACCATTTAGAGAAACTTAGCTTTTCCATATTTCACCTCTTTCTGAAATCTAGCCATTATATACACAGTAATGGTGTACAGTACCAGAAGAACAATAGTCAAGGTTTAAAACACATTTGAAGAAACAATAGGAAGCAATTAGCTTGCAAAACAAGAAGTACTGTCATATAAACCGTGCATGGGTGTGTGTATACATATTTAAAACATATAAATATATTTAATATTTCTATATAAAATAAAATTGCTAATTAAATTTTCTCTAAAATGCTATATTGATGCTACCATTGATTATTTAACTGAAGATTGAAATAATCTGAAATGTGTACAAACCATTCCTTGTTGGGTGTCTATATAAGTAGCTGTTGTAGACAATGGAACTATAAATGCTGTACCATTACTGTTAAAAGGAAAAAAAAGAAGTGCTACCTAAAGTTCACCAGATTTTCTTTCCCTTTTTAATATCAGAATATCTAGAAAAACAGAAAAACAATGCACTATATAGAGGTTTTTCAGTAAAAACTAGCATAACAAAATACATTCTAATGCAACCACCACAGTTAATATACCTTAAAAAGTGAAGCAAAACAGATCAGGTTATATTTGGATAAATACAGAATTTTATCTTCGCTACATGCATGTACTCAATGAATTTTAGGATCAGATTACAATATTTTATAATGAATCTGGAACTGAATGAAAATGTTTTTGATCTTTTTGTAAACTTTTCTCTTTCAACTTTGTTTCAACAACATCAAATGCAAGAGAAAGCATGTTGCAGGTTATTTTTAATAACAATATCAGCATAAGCAAATGGATAAATTAGATGAGGATTTTACCATACTATAGAGCAGAAAATAGTTTTTTAAGAAGGTCTAGAGGAAAGAACTCCCTATTATAGCATAAAACTATAGAAGTCAATATAATTTAGGAGTTCTAAAAAATTTAAAAAAACATTGGAAGAAGAGTTAAGAGCAATATTCAGTTGAGCAATAATCCAAATATTTCCTACCCCTTAGGTAACACTCCAAATGTTCAGAACTATGTAGGTAGCTTTTCAAAGGATTTTAATCTTTCAGAAACCTTCTGAGCCAATAGTTTGAACAAGTTTTGTCTAAACCACCTTTCAGCACATCTTTAGCTTAGTAACACTGAGGCATAGTATTTCAGGTGAAACATGAGGTTCATGGAATTGAAGCATTAGTGCAGTTTTATGAGAACAGAAACACTGCATTTAAAGTTCATTTAAAAAAAAAAAGGACAGAGACAGAAATCCTGAAAGTACCATTTCTGATGTTTTCTGCCATACTTGTTCTTTCCCTTGAATTAGCAAGATACAGTTGTTAATGAAACAAGCAGTATAGCTTGTTCTCTCTTTCCTCTGGATTTTTCTCATGATGTACATTGTTAAAGCACTCTCTCTCTCACTTAATTCAATTTAGCATTTAAGGGGTCTTATTTTTGCAATAGATATTTTTAAATAATCACGGAGTGCATACTTAACTCAGCATTAAAGGCAGCAGTAAGAACTTCATTAGAGTTAATATTATAAAATAATATTTTAATGAAGTTGCTCAGTATTTTAAATTTTAGGGGTTCGATGACCATACTCCTAACTTCTGAAGAATATAATCTCGTAACACTAATTTTCAGAACTCCCATACTACATTTGAAAATCATAATGGAAACACCAGTAGAGAGAGCATGAAAGCATAGAATTCTCACCCTCCCCAAGTCACAAAGCAGCTATTCCTGTTTCAAAAATTTATTGTATTTCAGGGAGAAAACCCCATATTTCCTCTGAAAGCTTCTATAATAGTTTTTAGCTTAGTCTGTACCACCCTTATGCTTACACAGATGGTTACTGTGAGACATGCAAGGCACTCAAACATTCTTGTCTGCATTGCAGCACCCATCTGTCAATAGACTTGAACAAAAAAAAAAAGCCAAGTGGGATTTTTCCACCTTCTGTGGAAAAAAACCCCACAAACAGTGTGCGGCATGGTGTGGCAGTTTGCATGGCAGATCACGAGGAAGGGTATGAAGGGAGAGCACTGAGGCTCTGCAGCTGAAGTAGTTAGCTGAGTTGATGGCCATTGCCCTCATCAAGGGAGCTCAGATATAGTTTCCACTTGGACAGAAGCTGTTTCCTCTGTGCACACCAGAAAGGATGTGGCAACCCAGATGGAGTGTCCACAAAAACACACAGCCATCCAGGTCTTAGGCTGCAAGAAGTGCCAGTCTGGCACTGCTCTCAGAGAACAACAGAGAAAACAGCTATGTGAAGTGCAATCAGGTCAACAAAATGCTCAGCCCAGTGGCAGAGCTGAAAGAAGTAGAAAGACTAAGAAGTATCAAGGACTCTGAGGAGATTGACCAGTGGAGCCGCACTCTACCATGACTTAGACAAATGACCTGCCATTTACTTCACAAGAAGCAATAGAAACAATAGATCTCCTACCCTCTCCCTGTCAGGAAGAAGGAGGAGACTGTAGAGATGGAGGGGTATAGAAATGGGTTTCTACTGAGGGTGGCAGGCAAATCCCCTCTCAACCTACTTCACCTTCCCAGGTGCCCTTATACAATAGTTACGAACCCTGGAATCTGAGGATCAGGGAAATGAGAATGTGGATGAAAATCCATCCAGGCTGGAGGGGTTGCCTAGGGCAGGGCAGCCTACCCACTGCATCATGACCTCCTCAGTTAAGAAAAAAAGAAAAGTTGTAGTAGTAAAGAAGTAGTAGTCATTGGTGACTCTCTTGAAAGGAACAAAGGGCCCAGTATGCTGACTGGACCCAACCCATAGGGAAGTATGCTGCCTTCCTGGGGCCTGGGTAAAGGACACCACCAAGAAACTTCCCAGTCTGGTACGTCACACTATTACCTGCTACTGCTTTTTCAGGTGAGCAGTGACAAAGTCCCAGCAAGAAGGCTGCAGACAACCAAGAGGGACCTCAGGGCCTTGGGACAACTGGTTGAAGGATCTGGAGCACAAGTTGTGTTCTCTTCTGTCCTGCCAGTTCCCTGCAGGGAATGATGGGGCAATAAACAGGAAAATCATGCAGATGAACATCTGGCTTTGAGACTGGTGTTCCAATTAGAATTTTGGGGGTTTTGATCATGGGTCAGTTTATGTGACATCGAGCCTGCTGGCAACAGATGGGGTCCATCCATCTCAAAGGGGGAAAAAAAAGGATTTTAGCTCAGGAGTTAGCAGGGCTCATTGAGACAGCTTTGCCACCGCATACCCAAAAACTCTCCTCCTTCCCTTTGGTTGGGGGGTGCAAATCTGCCCTCAGCAAAGCACCCTGCTGCTTTTGCAAATGATCGATTGAGTCATTAACCTTTACCATTTCAGTCTCTCACATGATGGTAGTTATAGAGTTGAGTGTTTATTGTAAGTGTACTGGGTTTTTATGGCCAGGTTTTGGTAGCTCCTGGCAGGGATCTACAGACCCATGGAGAAGCCCACGCTGGTGCAGATTTCCTGGTAGGACTTGTGACCCTGTGGGAGATTCACACTGAAGAAGCTATGCCTGAATGACTGCACCCCATGGAAGAGTGACCCACATTGCAGCAATTTGGGGAGGACTGTTGTCGGTGGGATGGACTCACACTGGAGAAGTTCATGGAGAACTGTTTCCTGTAGGAGAGACCCCACATTGGAGCAAGAGAAGGGCTCCTCTCCCTGAGCAGCAGCAGAAACAATTTGTGATGAACTGAGTATAATCCTCATTCCCTGTCTCCCTGCACAGCTTGGGGAGAGGAGATAGAGCTTGGGAAGCAGGGAGGGGTGTGGCGAAGGTATTTTTAAGGTCTTATTTTACTTCTCATTGTCCTGCTCTGATTTTGTTAGCAATAAATTAAATCAATACCTCAAATTTGAGTCTGTTTTGCCCATGAGAATATTTGGTAAGTAATCTCCCCCAGACCTTTTCTCTAACCCATGAATCCTTTTGTTATATTTTGTGTCTCCTGTCCAATTACAGAGGGGAGTCATAGAGTGTCTTTGGTGGATGTCTGGCATCCAGGCAGGGTCAACCCATTACACTAAGAATCAGGGAGAAGGCTAACAAGGAAGATATCCCAGTGGGACTGTTATAGACCACCCAACTAGGATGAAGAGGCAGATGAAATATTCTATAAGCAGCTGGGGGTAATCTTGTGATTGCTGGACCTTATTCTCATGGGGGACTTCAACCTACCAGATGTCTACTGGAAATACAACAGAGCAGACAGGAAACAGTCCAGGAGGTTCCTGAAGTGCATGGAAGAGAACTTCCTGACACAGCTGGTAAATGAGATAACCGGGGAGGGTGCCCTGCTGGACCTGCTGTTTGTAAATAGAGAAGGACTGCTCAGAGTGAAAGTCAGAGGCTGTCTTGGGCAAAGCAATCAAGAAATTATAGTTTTCAATTATCAGAGAAATAAGAAGAGAGGTCAGAATAACTGCTACCTTAGACTTCTGGAGGGCGGACTTTGGCCTATTTAGGAGACTGGTTGAGAGAGTCCCTTGGGAGGCAGTCCTGAAGGGCAAAATAGTCCAGGAAGGCTGAATATGCTTTAAGAAGGAAATATTAAAGGAGCAGGAGCAGGCTGTCCCCATGCTGAAAGATGAGCCAGCACAGAAGACAACTGGCATGGCAGAACAGAGAGCTTTGGCTCTGGTCACTGCTGTAAAAGACAACAAAAAATGTTTCTAAAAATACATCAGCAACAAAAGCGGGAACAAGGAGAATCTCCATCCTTTTTTTGATGTAGGGGGAAACATAGTAACAAAGGATGAGGAAAAGGCCAAGGTACTGCTTGTCTTCTTTGTCTCAATCTTGGGTAAGATCAGTTGTCCTCAGGGTACCCAGCCTCCTGAGCTGGAAGACAGAGATGGGGAGCAGAATAAAGCCTCCATAATCCAGGAGGGAATGGTCAGTGACCTGCAGTGCCACTTAGACCTCCACAAGTCAATGGGGATAGATGGGATTCACTCAAAGGGACTGAGGGAGCTGGCCGAAGTGCCTATCAAGCCACTTTCAATCATTTACCAGCAGTACTTGTCAAGCAGGGAGGTGCCAGATTGTGGGATATGGAGTTATAATTGTTAAAGTTATTATAGTTAGAAGTCAGTTGGGGGGGTGAGAGATAGTTATGACTTGTGGACAGCAGACTGCAGCTGAGCCAGCCAATGGGTGTCCTTCTTCTGTTAAATTTTGGTTTTGTCTGGTTGAGATTAAAGGTATAAAAGGGAGGTGATTTCTTCAATAAAGAGATCTCCTTCAGATGCATAAGGGGGTCCATGTCTCTTTGTTCCTCATTGCTACAAATGGCTGGCCTGAATTGGGACCTCTAAAGCCGTGCAGGGTGTGCATTGTTCTGGTAGCAACTTCTACTGAGTTAAGGAGTTGGCTGGCTAGGAAGAGTCCAGGAAAAGGATGCGGGGAAGGATCTGGGAAGAGTTCGGAAAGGAACTCAAGGAATCAAAAGTGTGCACACCTTACCTAGTGTAGGTGAGTAACCAAGTGGGAACAATGTGGGAGGTAGAATATCCCTGGAACAAAGGAGGAGCTTGGACCAGATACAGCGGCTCCTACATCAGCAAATTATTAATACTGCTGATGCGAAATTAAGCACCCTGTTGGACCGGGTGTCTAATTATGTTAGAGATTTTCCCTTTAATGGCCCTCTTCAATTAGAAGTCTGGCAGGCAATAGGGGAGAGACTTTTTGATACTGCCAGGGACGGCTATGCTGAAGCCTGCAGGCATCTCGCCACATGGGGGGCTATCATGGCAGCCATTAAAGGAAACCACATGAATGACAGCCATTATGCAGCTTCAGAAGGTAATTCTCCTGAGCCCTCAGTGCCACTGAAACCCGTATCCAATGCTGAGATTAACCCGTGCCCTGAGAAATTGCCTTACCCCAATGGAAATCCCTGTGCAGTTGATCCCCTCAGCATGGAGTTCCTGCGTTACGAGCAGGTGGTGGGCTCGCTTCCTGCCCAAGATGGCAACATTGTAATCCAGCGTTGGCGAAAATGCAGGGAAGCTGCCATGAAGGAGGGTGAATTTGCAGTTGTTGCTGCCTGCCCAGTTGTGTATGCACCGAGCCAGTGCCCGGCATACAGAGAACTGGACTATAATCACAGCCCGGGGCCCCTGCATGCCCTCGGGCACAACTGCCCTGGCCCCACTCTGCGCCTGCATCCATAGCACATCTTTGTGGCGGTGGCTGCAGCGGGGAGGGCAGCACTTGGACGGGACACAAGTGTCAAAGATGGCAGCCAAGCTCTGCCTCAGGGCATGCTCAGCGTAGGTGATGAGGCCCAGGGACAGCAGGACAGTGGCCAGGTGGAAACTGAGGTTGTGCAGCAGGACGCTGGCTGTGTAGGTGCTCAGCACAGCAGCAAAGGTGCCTAAGTGCCAGGTGGTCTGGAACACGTAGGTGTGCAACCAGGAGGATGTGAGCAGGTTCCAGTTTGTCATCACTTCAGCCATGGAGCGTGCCTGCCAGTGGTGGCTGTGCCCATGCCCACCAAGGCTGACAGTCCAGAGCCTGAGGCTCCCAACACCGGTCCCGCCGTGGCTCTGGACGCAGGTCCTGCCATGATCCCTTTGGGCTCATCGACATGGGAGCGGTGTGCGGGCTGCTCCCCTGGTGTGGGTGCTGCCAAGGCCATACCGTAGCTGTTGCTGGGTGGCCCAGGCAGGGCAGCAGGAATGTCACTGCCACGGCTAGAGAAGCCGGAGGGACTGTGCTGCTTCTGCCTTGCCTCCTCAGAGGACACAACTGCTGATGGCCTCAAATCAACTTCCCTGCTGGAATTTGCTATGATGTCCCACCTGGAGGCCATGAATTCCCATGAGCAAACTAGCCTGGAGGCTGCACAGCTGGATCTTGCCCCTGGCTCTCTGCATGCTGCTCCAGGGTCAGGCTTAGCCAGCGAGAAGAATGAGGAGTCTAAGATCTTGCAGCCCCCACAGTACTTCTGGGAAGATCTCAACGACTCCAGCCTGGACTTGGGACCAGCAACAGACTATATCTTCCTTGCTACATCTCCTGCTGCTTGCTTCCAGGTTTTGGACACGCGGGCAGGGGGTTGTTTTAAATGCAGTTCAAGGGATCATTTTAAAAAGGATTGCCCTCCACAAAGGGAAGAGATAAAACTACCACCTAGAGATTGGTCCCCAGTGTGGAAGAGGGAAACATTGAGCTGCTGATTGCCACTCCCAGTACCCTGTAAAAGGGAAGGCTACACAGCTGGGAAACTTCCGGCGGGGGGCAAGTCCACGCGCTCCGGAGAATCAAAAAAATGCGAGGCAAAACATTTGGCAAAGCGAGTTCCTGCCTGTAACCACAGGCAGTGCAGGGCTGGACCTTACCTCCAAAGAATCAGTAACTCTTATGACATCTTCAGTGCACTTGGTTCCTACTGGAGTGTGGGGACCCCTTGGTAATAATATACATGCCTTGCTAATAGGGCGTTCATCTGCTACTAAATTGGGGTTTTTGTGTTACCTGGAGTTATTGACTCAGATTATGAAGGGGAAATGCAAATTATGCTGTAGACTCCCATGCCACCCTGCTTTATACCTGCAGGTCAATGTATTGCACAACTTATTCCTTTTTCCAACAAAACCCTTAGTGGCAAGGGTAAACGTGACACAAATAACTTTGGTAACACCGGTCAGCCACAGGTATTCTGGACAAGCTCTATTACAACATCTCAGCCAAACTTGACATGCAGTATAGATGGCAAAAAATTTAAAGGGCTTGTTGATACTGGAGCTAATGTCTCTATTATTAAAAGCAGTGAACGGCCTAGCAATTAGCCCGCAACCAGCCCTACATCAATCCTAATTGAGGCGGGAGGAGTGCAGTGCCCTAGACAGAGTGCTCTCCTCCGGCTTGTCCTTGGCCCTGATTGGCAAACTGCCCGGATTGCTCCATTTGTTGCCTCTATACCATGCACATTATGGGGAAGAGATGTTCTGGGACAATTTGGAACAACCATACAAATAGACTCGACCTCACCAGAAAACCTTTTTCATAGGGGCCATTGATCAGTCATTCCAAAACCAAATATTGGGCATATGTAAACTCACATGGAGGACTCAAGACCCAGTGTGGGTCAACCAATGGCCCCTACAAAAGGAACAGCTACTAAATTTAAAACAGCTTGTAGAAGAACAATTGTCCTTAGGCCATATCTGTCAATCTTCTAGCCCCTGGAACACCCTTATATTCTGTATACCTAAGCAAAATGGCAAGTGGTGATTACTGCAGGATTTATGGGCAGTAAATGCAGTTATTGAACCTATGGGTGCTCTGCAACCTGGGCTTCCATCACCCACAATGATTCCCCTCAATTGGCCCTTAGTAATTTTAGACCTAAAAGACTGCTTTTTCACCATCCCTCTACATCCTGATGATGCAGCTCGGTTTGCCTTTTCTGTGCCTACCTTGAATCATGCAGAACCAATGAAGAGATTTCATTGGACGGTGTTGCCACAAGGCATGTGTAACAGTCCAACTATATGCAAAAGGGTAGTTAATCTTGCTCTGCAGCCTGTCTGTCGTAAATTTCCTGCTGCAACCATATATCATTATATGGATGACATTTTACTTGAAGCTCATGATCAATCCATCTTATGTTCTATTCAGGTAGCTGTCATGCAGGCAATTCAGAATGCAGGACTAATTGCGGCACCTGAAAAGGTGCAGCGTGAGTCCCCGTGGCATTATCTGGGGTGGAGAATTACTCAACAGACCATCAGCCCTCAGCCTTTAAGGCTCTGTGTTAAAAACACCCTAACTTTAAATGAGTTACAGAAACTGCTAGGTTCTTTGAATTGGCTGTGTCCTGTTTTGGGTCTATCTATAGGACTTTTACACCTTTTGACTTAGAGGAAATCCTCACCTGCATTCGTTTTGACAGCTGACCCCAGAAGCTAAAACTGCCCTTGCACACTGTGTTTAAGCACTAGAAAACTGAAAAAATTGGAGATGGGATCCTGATAAATGTGAACTTTGCCATAATTGCTAGCAAGTTTCAACCTTTTGCTGTTCTGTTTCAATGGTTTGTTAATAATAAAGACCCTTTACATGTGTTAGAATGGTTATTCTTACCTCACACAGCAACAAAGACTGTGTGGACTGTTAATGATATATCCTTGTATTATTTAAGAGAGGCAGAGTCACTGCAGACTCTCAACGGCCAAGATCTGCATACCATCTACATACCTGCAAGTAATGACAATTTGTCATAGTTGCTATAAAAAATACTAATTTTCAAATTGCACTTGCAGATTTTTCTGGAAAATTATCCATCCATTATCCCTCACATCATTTATGGATGGAGATGGGTAACCTCCCTGTCTTGGGTTGCAATGCAAGATGTATTCTATTCTCATCTGTTGAAACTGGTTGAAGAGGTGTTTTTCTTTATCTCAACTCCAGGGGGGAGGGGGCGGGTGTCTTTCTGTTAATGGGCCAGCTGTTAAAACCAGGTCGGGCAGTGTTTCTTTATCTCTTCCACAACCCATCCTCTCTCCGGGGGATATCTGCTGTTAATGGGCCATTAAGGCTCTCTGCATGACTGATGAAATTACATCAACCCATTGTGAGATACTCCACCCAGTGGGAGGAGCCAAGCATTCCTACCTGGATAAAACCTGAGAATCAGAACACCAGGACAGCCTGTTTTCCACTGGATTCCCAGAGGAAGACCAAACCCATCTCGCCACTACTGGACCCTTCTACAGGATCATCTCTGCTCCAACAGAATCACATCTGTCACTCTAGGAGGACTTAATTGGACTGTTACCAACACCCTGACCAACAGGGTGTCAGGTCATGTTTTGTCTCTGTCAGTGTTTTTTTCTTTTTTTGTTCATTTGCTTTTTTGTACTACTACATTTTTAATATTCCTAGTAAAGAACTGTTATTCCTATTCCCATATCTTTGCCTGAAAGCCCCTTAATTTCAAAATTATAATTCAGAGGGAGGGAGTTTACATTCTCCATTCCAAGGGAAGCTCTGGCTTTCCCCTGGCAGACACCTGTCTTTCCAAACTAAGACACTCCCCTTGTATGCAAAACGCCACTGCAGCATGACCCCTGTCAACAGACCAACTGTTTTTACAGACGCATCCAGCAAAAAAAACAAAGCTGCAGTGGTTTGGTGTGCAGGTGACTGTCCAGTGGCATAAGAGGGTATTAATGTTAAAGGATGCTTCTGTGCAAATTTTAGAATTGGCTGCTATTCGATACGCCTTCCAGTTTTTTTCACAGGAACCACTTAACATCATAACTGATTCCTCATATGCTGCCAGTGTTGTATTCCATTTAGAATCTTCCTATTTGAAGCATGTTACTAACCATCTTTTGTTTACAGAGCTAAGAACACTATGGACTTTGATTAACAGCCGCCAGCATGATTTTTATGTGTTGCATATTTGCTCCCACACAGGTTTACCCAGCCCTATTGCAGAAGGCAACAACTATGCAGATATCACTGCAGTGACTGGTGTGGTACCAAATGCTTTTGCACAAGCCAAGTTATCCTGTTGCATTGTCCCTCCTGTCATGGGGTTGCTCCTGCTCCTTTAGCAGAAGGCACTAACCCCCAAGGTTTAACTGCTAACTTCTGTTGGAATGCATTTCCCACACCCCCAGCAAGTGTTTCCAAATAG